>JAYKKI010000012.1:44387500-44987500 GCA_039881145.1 Druceiella hillmani | reverse complement strand
GGCAGAGCTTTTGCAAACCGCCTGTGCACATTGGCAATACCACCGATAATGTCTAATAAGATAATCGGTAGACGCCAGGTATGCGAATGCAATGTTTAAATATTAATGGTCATGGTCGCAGTACTTATTGTAATCATTAAGTAAAAGCTTATTTTTAAAAAAATCGTTCAAAAAAGTCAGCACGAAAAAAATTACGTAAAACGCCATAAGGAATGTACCAAGAAAATAAAGAAATAAATCTAAACTATCTCCAACACTACTAAAGATAGAAACATTAAATTGAGGAATATTAACAAATCTAAATAATTATTAATCCTGTACATACCTTATTTAAAATTATAAAAAAAACAAACAAGTCACCTAATAAAGCCATCAAAAGCACATTTCTTTTTAACATAAATAACCAAATCGTATAACTATACAGTTCATTTACGAATAATAATTTTTTTACCATTTTAAACATTCATAGAACGACATATTTCGTGTAAGTTTATTGCGGTTATAATACATACATACCTTACGCTCCGGTTTATTGTGAATTTATTCTGTCCCCGTCGCTGTTCTGTTTCATCTCGTTAATACTTTGCATGTTCTCAGGCCGCCAAAGGATTTGTTTCAACAAGGTCACGTAGTCTTTACGACCGGCAAATTGTATAAAGAGAAGGCGATTTAGGTACATTTCTTAGAACTTGATGATACGCGTGTTGCGTTTATTGACAACTCAACGTTATTACAAGATTGATAATAGATTTTGAATTTCTTTTTTTCTTCAATGTTTTTGTCCATTCAAAATTAGAGATGTAAAACTTCATTGAATGAGTTTTGGTTGAAGAACTTAATTTATGTTTTTTAATTATTTCGACCGCTCAAAAAATGATAATACACAAGCATTAAAAGGAACATAAAAATTTCAAAAAGTACAATTTTTTAAATTAACCGTAAAATATTTAATCAAACAGTTTGTCCAGCAAAACACTGTTAAATTTCTTTTACAGACCTGTCTCATGAATAATGAATTAAGGTGTACACTTTGAAAAAGATTAATTTTTTTTTAATTTAATAAAACTTGTTTGCAGCAGAATTATAAAAGGTCTTAAAATAAAAACTAAACTAACATCTAACGACTGCAGTTAAGCTCATACCAACGGATATAATTTTAAGTCGATGAGCTTAACTCTTCGGCCATACCTAATGCCTCTTTCGACAAATGCGTCTCATAGTTGTTCATAATAAGAAATATAAACTCTTTCCCCCAATTTTCTGTCATTTTAAAAAGAGGTAAATATATTGCGGAAAGTCTGGAAAAATTATTTGGAACTTTTTTGTTGTAAATCAAATTGTTCATTAGTATTACTAAAACCTAAAATTACTCAAGTAATAGTTCATAAAATTTGAATAATGGATTCTACTTATTCGTATATTATTCGATTTCCAATAAAAGAGTTCTTCTCATATATTTGTCCAATTTACAATTAGAGAAATATAAGGAAAAAACTAAATCTGCACCGTTCTTTAAAATGGCGGCTGAATGTGACTAACACGAGTTGTAATTTTTTAACGGGGAAAAATTACGAGCCTGCCTTGACCTGTACAAATTATCCACGATCTTGTGTCTTAAGCCACGAATCAAATAAAAAGCAAATCACGAGCGGCAATACCTCCAATACCGCGTTACGTAACTTAAACACGTAGATAATTGGAGAACCAAAACACATGTTACTCGCGCAATGAATTGAATGATCCGTTATTTAAATGCTCTTAATCTAATATTGATCTAAAAGGATCGAATCACTAACTCCAACTCCAATCAGTCTTCCTTCTTTTCTACTTTTAGGAACATTTTATCATCAATGACAGTGATTTGATCACGTAGAATACGTGCGACAATTATAGGCAGGGAATATGATAGAAACACAATGCACATTCTTTGATATCTTATGCAAGTCTTTAAAACCTCTTCCTAATATTGAGAAAATATCATGTTGGCTTGGGGATTTGGAATGGGGTTTTTACTCGCATTTGGCAAATCATTAGCATCAACATTAAGATTTTCGATTATTTTACACTACATTACGAAATAAAATAGATACTTATGGATTTAGTTTAAAATATTTGAGTATGCGGGCACACATCTATTTTTGGATATTTGACTTTGTTGGTGTCATCTAAAAATATAGAAAACAACATAAAAAAGCAACGACGAACGATATCAGTACA
The DNA here is from genome assembly GCA_039881145.1 of Druceiella hillmani. NCBI lineage: Eukaryota > Metazoa > Arthropoda > Insecta > Lepidoptera > Hepialidae > Druceiella > Druceiella hillmani. Next base: position 44,985,283 of record JAYKKI010000012.1, on the reverse strand, counting down.
CGATAAATAATAATTCACTGTTCATCATGTGAAAATGATCTAGTGTAGGCGACGTGCCTAATTTTGAAATAAATTAAAAAAAAACTATTGGTCAAATATTAAAAGAGAATATTTCCCTTGATTATTGACGGCAAAACATGGAGAAAAACCGAAATACCTTTTCAACTAAAATTCACTAGTAAGTACCTCGCTGAGTGCTCTAATAATTACTTTACGTCCGTCCTTTATGCAAGTAACGTAACAACTATCGGTAACAGGGAGGATTATAACCGAAATTTTTACCCGGCTCGACCTACCAAAGTCGCCTTTCGGAAATATTAGGATAATCCACAATGCGACTGTACCCAAAGTACCTTTATATGCCAAATATGGGAATACGTAGAATCGATATTAATCAAATAATATTGTATGGAAAATGATTACTGATGACTGCGGTTCAAAATGTGAAATCTGAATGCAGATAGTACAAGTAGTGTAAGATATTTCTTATGTTTAATATCGTAGTTTGAAATTTAAGAGAAAAACGTTGTAATTATTCCGACTTAAGAAAATTTTAATACTTGTGAAATTAATATCAATAGTATTGCAAATTTATTGCAGTGGTTAATAACTTGTTATTTACGAAAAGGTACAAAATTATTTCAGCGAATTAGCTTGACGTGTAATTAATATCATTTTACTTACACGAAAATAATAATAAATATGATTATATTTAAAAAAACACCAATGAATTAAAAAAGTTAATTCAATGGAAATGAGTCACAAAGTAAACAAATATAATAAATTACATTCACATTTATAATAAATGCAAGATCAAACTTTTAGGAAAGTAGCGACTTGAATTTCCTAATAAATGTTTTTCATAATAATTTGCATACTTCGTGCAATAATTGATTACATGAAAATAATTGACTTACCTAAATTAATTCAAAAGTGTTAATGTTTACAACAAACATTCTCGAAATATAATAGTAACCTCGAAATATAATAGCGAACATAGTCAAATGAAATAAACACGGTTAAATAGATTGACTTTTTTTTTTTAAATTTAATTGTGTCGGTTAAAGTTTCTCAACATTACCGTACCTTTTTTATGGAATATGAAAGTATACTCAAGTTACGGAATCTCAAAAATTTTACTTTAAATAATCAGAAATTGCAAACGCTTTTAGTTCAAATGGGCCAATTTATACCAATATGTTAATTAGAAAGAATTTATAATTTAGTTTTGTAATATTATACAGAAGTCCCAAAACTCAAGGTTAAACCAAAAACCGAATGTGACGATCCAGTAAAAAATGAAACAAATAACTGTCACAGTTTTCGAGTAAAAAGCATCCCTTGGGATCTAAAAATTACTATCCTGTGCTTTATGGGCAGGATAGTGATTTTAAAAGATAAATAAACAGCTGTGACTGCAAATATCCATAAGTTTTGATTCTAATTTTTAATACATAATTCTAGATAAAGAACGTATTGATCGCCCTCCAAAATGAGCCCCAAAAATTATGCAGATTTGAAAGAAATAGTCTTTTTTGGCCGACTGGTGTATTAATATTTTGAATAAATTAAATTTAGATAGAAGGAACGTATTTCTTGAGGACATTTCCAAAAGCATTTAAAGTACATTCTGAAAAAATAAAGAATTTATAACTTGCACTTTCAATTAAAATACTATACAAGAAATTAAAAAAAATGTGTCGAGTGGTTTATTTTCAACCTCAGAAATTTCCACACCAATAAATTTGAGATACATGCGGGTTATCGCCAAAAACCAAATTTCTTCGAGAATTTTTTTTAACATTTTTGGCAACATCTCTAGAATTATTCTCCATAAAAACTAATTAACCCTTTGTATTGAATTGCACTTTCAATTGATATCTCGTCCTTCTCTAATGTATTCCTCTGAGAAATTTCAGAAAAGTAAGATTAGAAGAAAACAATTTACAATAAAAATGGATTTCGACTCCTTGTAAATTACTCTTTCAATTGATATCTCACCCGATGGTATACTTTATTCTAACCGTTTATAATTTCCATATGATATTTTCAAGTGTTAACCAGAGATTTTGCATTTAAGTATGGCTTTATCACCTTGTCAAATTTCAAGTGTAACGACTGTGACAGACGAGCATTGTAAATTAGAGTTGAGTTAAGCAGTAAGAGTTGTTTTATATCTTTCCTTTTGAGGTACTATGAATTATCTCATATATCTTATTAAAAACATCTAAATCTTAGATATAAAAAACGTTATGAATTTTAAATTATATAATAATTTAAAATTTGTAACATTTATTAAATTAACAATAAATTATAACTTCTTATAACTTTTTACTATCCGTTATTTGTGTTCCCGCATTCGAATTAAAATTTAATCAGTCTTTTATATATATATATATATATATATATATATATATATATATATATATATATATATATATATCCAGCAAACTTTATGTTATATGTTTATTTTAAATTTATGTTCAAAAATCAATTTAAAATGAATAATGTACCTGAGCCTAACCAAATGTAAAATAAATTTCAACTTAGATTAACGCCATGAAAGTAATATCCAGATAGCGAAGAAATAAAAAAGCCCAAACAAGCTTTGAAACAATTTACGCCTGAACTCGTCTCTCGCAAAGTTTATAATTACGACCTTACATTTATCTAATAAAGTTGAAAATAAAGAAATGTTGCCATTAAAAAATGCGACATTAATTTATCACAATTCATCTAAATTTGCTAATTGTTTGTAGGAAAAAGAAAATACCCCTAAGTGTTATTTCATCTTAAGCACATTCACTGCAAATTTATGTTTTCAAAGTTGTTATTGACGATTTAGATTACATACAACTTTATTTTCGTTAACCTGATAAAAAGGAATGTTACAACTGTTTATGAAAAGTTACAAGAAATAACGTGTCAAAAATTACGCAGTGTGAAAATGATTTAAGTACATTAACTTAAATTGATTTTAGTTTTTACTTTTTTACATTTTTCCCTTACTTAATTTAGTTGGTGACGATCATAACCGATTTTTTCGGAAACCACTTGACATAGAAACTCCATATCACAAACATGGCAATGAAATTTCGACATAATGCTGGTAATACTGTTATCTTCTAGTTACTGTCTCTTCCTGTAGTAGCGTCACGTTGACGGATCTGTTTTTCCGCGTTCACATATTACAATAAAATAAACCCGTTTTGCTCAAGTTAATCGGTATAATTTATTTAATCACAACACTTTAAATATGGCACAGTAATAAATATATTAACCCAAATGTATCCAATAGCTGACACTCAAATTATTATGAGAGGATGGGGCCAATTAACGACACGATTTTTTTAAAGAAAAAGTATCAACCCTCGCCTATTTCCGAGGCTATTGAACTTAAAATTATAAAAAAGACAAAATTTTCAGACATCTAAACAAAGATTGCAGAATAATTATAGCGATGTTTCTAGATGTTTTAACGCCTATAAAATATATCTACTATATCTTTCACCGGCGTAATAATAAAAAAAAATGTTTATAAATATATGTATATATGTATATATATATACATATATATATATATATATATATATATATATATACGTAGCGAAAATTATGATTTATAAATAGTTTAACAGAAATACTACATATATTTATATTTGCCTAAATGTGTATGAAATTCTCGGAATTGAGTTCTACTCGTGCTTGACAGGTTTTTATTTTTTTCTATTAGGTAGTTGGTATTTCCATTTATACATCAAGTATGTTAGTAACAAAAAATGAGAAAAAAAGGAATAAAACTATGACGAATAATCCGTTGCAAAATTATAATTTTGTTACGGCGAATTTTTCCAAAATATTGCAAGAGATACCCTTGGGACTATCCTAAATATGATTCAGTATAAGTTTTTTTAAGTAAATATATGTAAACAGCCAAAAATTCAATTCGCTAAAGTTCATTTCTTCTCCACTTGATTTGAATACAGCATTGAAAATATTAATAATAATAGGTTTCAGAGTTTGAATTTTATCACAATATAATGCCTAAGTTTTAATAATTACAAAGTCTTATTATATCCTTGCGAAATAAAGTTTAATATCACAAATAAAATTATTTGAAGCTACCAAGGAACGAACGATATACTATATGAACTTTTATTTACAACTAGGTGGGATACTCAGCTTAGCTCAGGGAGTTGATTTGAGATTGTGTGGTAATTGAAATAAAAGGATACAAATTAAAACATAAGAGATAAAAAGAATTTATTAAAACATATTCTAACTATTTACAATACTTGTTTATAAACAACATTTTTCATTTTATTGTCCGGGTATATGTGTACAAGTTTTTCGAATTTCCTACTCGAGAGCAAGCTACCGGGAGAAAAGCAGGATTCTTTGGTGTTGATGCTGCAATGTTTTACAGTTTGTCCTTGCGCTTTGTTAATTGTAAAACTACAGGCTAATTTGATTGGAAATTGCAGTATTTTAAATTGGAATGGCAGTTCAGTAGAGATCAGTGGTTTTCTGGGGATAAATACTATGTGTCCTTTATCCTTTCCAGTCATAAGTTCGGCTTTGATGATGTTATTCGATAGCTGTTTGACGATCACTCTTGTTCCAGTACATAGTTTTAATGAGTTGAGATTTCTGAGTAGTATGATCGAAAATGCAATTTTCAGTCGAAGGCATTGTAATGGCATTCCCGATACTTGCAAAAAGTTTAAAAATTCTATAGTGAAGTTGACACTTTCTTCAACGTTTACCATCGTGTCGATCGAATTGTATATTTTCTCTTTACCGGGAATTTTCTTTTGAATATGAAAGTTGATATCGTCGACCATATTATTTTTAGTTGTCAAAATTGCCCTCCGAAATAGCCACTCTGAATTAGTATAGTTGTGAACAATGTTTGGATAAATTTGGTGGATGAGTTCGTTCTCAGTAGTGGCTATATTGCATAAATCACTGTTGAGTTCAATGAGGCCAGTCGTCTGGTCAGTGAGATATGTGCCTTCGCCTATTTATAAAAGTTTTTGAGCAAAATGTGCTGTTGTTTCGTCTTTCGATAGTTCAACTCTCATATTTTTTGTTAGTCACAGTATTTTAATGTGTTGCCAGAGAGGTGATTTTTAAGCATGTATTAATTTCATCTGCTAGTGTTGACTTGGGAATACCTGGAAATGTTTATTGGAAATCTCCTGACGGTATGGGTAGAGCTCCTCATTCACTTAAGAGTTTTTTCGCAAGTTTTTTAATGTTCTGTCCATTGCTTCAATCGTGCATTCCTCCCACAAGATAATTTTAGCTTTTTTTATAAGTTCACCCCGTCCAGATGCTCTTGAGATTTTACATAAACAGTGCTTTCTTAAGAGAAATAATATAATTTACAGGTAATCATTTTAGATGCTAGTTACAAACATATTTAATATTTAAAATTTTCCATCGCCTACACATTTAAACCATTTTTATAAAATGATCAATTATTATAAGCTACTTGTTTTTACATCAATATACACGTACCCTGATGGTAAATTAATGTTCTCATTTTTCGAATACGATAATTTGACAGAAGTAATCAAAATATATATCCCCTGGAAAATTAAGAAACCATAAGTAAATATTCCAATATTATGTTACTTTAAAATAAGCAAATAAAACATGAACATCCTTTCTATACACGTTAAAACTTTTTTAGAAAGTGGTGAATGATAATTTCCTAAAGATTTAAAAAAACAGTAGGTCTGTTCGTCGGGCCAACTATCCGATTGTTCGTCTGTCTGTTACAGCCATAACCTCACAGTGTCTACAGTTTTAGGCTTACATGCATGAAGTTCTGAACTATCTTTAGACGGGGGAATTCCTATTAATATGTTATTATAACAAACATTGTTTTAATTTTAAAATATTGTTTTTGCTTTGTATCTCTCCAGAAATATAAATAGGTGGCAAATTTTTTTCATCCACCCTATCGAGGAAGATACTACTTTGTGTTTTTAAAATGAATTTGAATGTTTAAGCCCTGTTTATGAAATATTAAATGGATGATCAATGTCGCTTGAACCATCCTTTCTGTTTTAGTCATGATTCAAATAAATACTATATGCTAGTATATGTTTAAAACATCCTCTTAAAATTATTTTGGTTAATTTGCATCGTCAATTTCAAAAGATATAGAGACGCCGTTATATTTGCATTCTGAGATGAACTTATCCAAATAATTTTTATACACGTTCTTATCCAATACCTTATTTCTGAGAGTTAACGCTGATTAATGCCAGGAGCAGTGTCTGTCCAGTAAACCTTTTGACCATAATTCATGTTTAGAATTATATTGAATTATATGCTTGCGTAATATGTCAAAACTATTATTATTTTAGTTTTCTTAACCTGTTTTGAGTACGAAGTATTTATAATTAAACTGTCGGAAAGACTAATGGCGTTGAGAGCAACGACATCTTCAAAGATAAGGAAGTTTTATAATATAAAGGTGTGTTAATTATTTGAAACCAGCAACTAGAAACTAATTACTTTATAATCTAGTGGGACAAATAAAATGTGAAAGAAATTATTACCACATCATGCCTATTAATATATAACAAGGGACTCTCATAGGCCTTCTAAATTTCATTAGGAAATATTATAAAGAAGTAAAGATTCAAATATACTTGAAAATAAAAACTGTAAAATTATTTTAAGAGGTACATTTTGAATAATGAAAATGTTAAAATGTAGTAACATCTAAACCATTCTAAATATTTCTCTGCACTATTTGATGACCTATATAATACATTTTTGATGACCTATATTATACATATTTGATGACCTATATCATAAATTTTTGATGACCTATATCATACATTTTTGATGACCTATGTCATACATTTTTGATGACCTATATCATACATTTTTGATGACCTATATCATACATTTTTGATGACCTATATCATACATATTTGATGACCTATATCATACGTTTTTGATGACCTATATCATACATTTTTGATGACCTATATCATACATTTTTGATGACCTATATCATACATTTCTGATGACCTATATCATACATATTTGATGACCTATGTCATACATTTTTGATGACCTATATCATACATTTTTGATGACCTGTATCATACATTTTTGATGACCTATATCATACATTTTTGAAATATGCTGAATGAAAGTTCTAATTGCTTATTGACCATTTTAATAATTGGATACTGCCTATGTTATACACATAATATTTAGTAATTCAATAATAAAGTATATCTATAAAAACACACATCACATCGGTTTCAAGAAAATATATCCCAATGTTTATTTGTTTTTCTCTAATTGAATAATAATAATATTAATTGTTACCTTTACTAAAAAGGTCGAAATTTCAATAAAAACGGGAACAGATAATTTAAAGACATTCCATGTGAAAAGAAAACTATGTGATATGACCAATATATAAAATGGAGTAATCAAGATAGCAACTCTTAATTGTATAATCTAAGGAAATATATAGTTAGTGAAGTTCTTTTCTTTATGTTTTCTTTATGTTGCGGGCGCTGACGCATGCGGACGACTTTCCGGGTGCTCTGTGTTATAAATTCCTTAAAAATAGTTACGGAAATACGTTATTACCCACATGCTGAAGTATCCTAAACTGTTGTTTTAACTATATGATATTATTACATTGTAAAAAACATGTATAAACTTAATTAATTAGTATTAGAGGAGATGTGCACAAGGAAAATGGGAGTAAGAAATAAGTATTCTTCAAAAATTTGATTTGGGTCAACAACTGATTCAAATTGTAAATAATTTAATTTAAAATTTAAATAGTTAAATGCGGCCCAAAACTGATTTAATATTATTCAACCGCTAGTATAAACCATATAAATTGTAAAATAATAATAAAATTATTATTTAAGTTTAAATAACTGTGTTCTCACAAACTGAAAATAAGCGATATAGCTAACTGCTTTGTAGTTAATTACACAATGATCACATGCAAAGCCCTAGCACACCTGGAGGAGTCGAATTTTCGACTGGCTTTACTGGAATTAAAGGCCAGCTAGGAGTTTTATACACAATTGAGCAATAAGAGGGAGGATAGTAAGACGAAATTATTAAATGTACTTAAAAACAATAATAGGGTCAAGCAGGAGCTATCGGCTACGTACTCAAAACATCGTAGTGCAATCAATAAAGCGCGATCGGTTACAACCTATGTTAGATAGATGTGATGAATGCAGTGTGAGTATAAGCTCGCCCAAATGCAAATCACCAGCCTGGAACAGTAACTATGAAATGCCCACCAATGGAAATGTTGTTCCTGCGTTTGTCCTATAATTGATCTCACAAATAATATGTTACCATCATAGATACTGGCATTGTATTGCAGCAGAAACAAACTCAAAAAATATATCAAAATTAATAGGTATATTAGAAAAAGAAAAAATCTTATAAGGCGACAAAAGTATTCTAAAAAAAATTCGCTGATAAGATATGTACTAAAAGTATAGTTACAATTATACAGTGTTGAAGTTGATGATAATAAATTAGGGTCTAAAACTAATAAACAACACTTAGAACAGCATATTGCCGCCTTCAGGCGTACTAAATACGATAAATTGCAAAAACAGATTAGTGAACATATGAAGGCTCTGGATAAGTTATTAAACATATCGGAACATAATACAGAACGGTTTGATTCTTTAATGAAGAACTGCACACTTAAGTACTATTCATATTATTATCCACAATCTATCAGTCCACTATCTACACCAACTTTGAGCAAGTTATGTGACAGAATTAACGCTCACTTTGTCAAATAAATGAAAAAGACAGTTCTTTCTCAAAGTCTCAATCATTTAATCATTCTAAACAAATAAAAATATTTATGTACAGCGTTGAAATTGGTTCTAATATGGGCATACTTTCCAATTGCTGTATAATCATAAAGTTATTAATTATTGCTATTCTCACAATAATATTATTAGTAATATTATTGCACAAACAAATGACAATATATTATAAATAATATTATTGCACAAAGAAATCACAATATATTATAAGTAATATTATTGCAAAAATAAATGACAATATATTATAAGTAATATTATTACACAAATAATGACAATATAGGCAATTTGTATATAAATGCAAATTTAATAATTCTTATTGAAATAGATTAAATACTAATGAATATGACATTTTGCAATATTACGAAACTCTAAATTATTTAAAAGTACATATAATTGTAATATGTACAATACCATACTAAAATGAATTGACAAACGTGTCATTGTGCAATTTGTGCATAAACATTTAATGTTATTGATTCGAACAAGTGTCTTAGCATATATTATAATCCGACAAAAGATAGCTGCCACCTATCTAACTTTTACAAAAGACAGCTACTTTGCTATCATATTAATTTAACAACCAAGAACTTAACTACAAAAACAGATATTATTGAGCAGTCTTATGATATTTGAAAGAGTTTGGAATTGTTTCCAAATAATTTTTTTGACTAGGTAACAAAACAATAAAGGATTTCTCTAACCAAATAAATTCAGGAATATATATATATATATATATATATATATATATATATATATATATATATATATATATATATGTATATAACATAATAGAAAGTAATTCTTCCAGCCACTAGTACACTGTTTAGGTAATATATTTACAAATATAAATCCAATCAGTAAAACAATAATTAGTAAATTAGGTTCATATCACAGTTACAATGAAAATAAATGAATATGCTGACAATTTATTGTAATTTATTAATTTTAAATATTTAATAAATTATAAAGTAATAATTTATAAATTATAATTCGAATATGTACATACCGAATTGGAATCGGTCTGGCAGATTATTAGATGATTGGCTTACAATAGAAAGCCAGTAGAAAAAAAACAGATTGACATCTGACATCAATATGATCTGTGTTTCACATGAGAGACAAATCTCATTGCAAGAGGATTTTAATTGGGCATTTTCACTGTTGTAAATATCAATACAATATAAATAAGTTTAAATTATACTATTTTAAAAATAGCCAACAAATTTAAAAAAATGATAGCCTAAAAAATAAGTAAGAAGAGATAAGAATAAATATAATAACAAATGTATGTTATTTGAATCACGCAACCAGTATAGCGCCATGTATCGAAATGTTTAGTACATTTCGATAAGTTGCGGCTCTGTTTTGATCAATCAATTAGTTAATAAGTTACTAAAATTGTAAATAAAGATGTACGAAATATTTTACATTTTTTTTCAATGTTGTAATCGTATTAAAAATAAATTTACTTATGAATATCAAGATTTCAAGTGTCATCGCATTGGCTCGCTGGTCTAGGATTATGATTGTCGCTTAGGGTGCTAGATGTCCCGGGTTCAAATTCTGGAAGACCCCAAAAAGTTTTTACTGTAATTTATTAATATTATACACAAAATAATACACCGTGCTGGCTTTTTACTAAAGCTTTTGTAATACGCAGGCGCGTACACACGTATTAACACACATCTAACATACACACGTAGAACGTTCGAACCAGACCAAGCATTATACAGTGTCTTGTTTCTTTTTTCGTGGCGCATTTTCGTTTCATCGAGTTTTAAATCACAACGATTCTAGAGGAGTTTCACTTCAAAAACGAAAGTAGAATTAAATTTATTACGTGTATATATTGAGAAAATATTGAAAGAAGAGGATCAATGTTTCTCTAATAATGGCATGCAATATTAAAATTGAATTGCTATGTTAAAAATAAAGACATTGAAGGTTAAGGTCACAAGTTATAGTGATGAATGGAGATGATGGAGGATGAAAAATGTTGTGGGGAAAAGAAAATCTAAACATAAGTTTACTTTAACATTTGCATATAAAAGCAGAATTACGTATTTCATTTTTTTTAATAGGTTTAGTTGTTAATACGAAAATATTTCGAATATATTGCTTCAAAAACGTGTCAACTTTAAAAAATTCTCCATTTGTAAGCAAATTAAATATTTGATTGCAATAGAAATAAATATTAGTGAAATTATTTACTTCAAATTAATATCGTATGTTCATCTATATTAATTCGTTTTGTTACTCTAAAAATTATACTAATCTGAAAATAATTTTTCTCTCGAAATTAGTGCGCAATTGAATAGTCAAACTAAAATAATAACATAACATGTTTGACTTAATAACTCAACTAAAACTACAACTTCTTTAAGGAGGTACAAAATAATTCAATTTTGTGCCAAAAAAAATGTTCACATTTACTTTATAAACGTAACATCACAATAAAATATTATATGTGTCAAACTATTATGAATCGAGAGTTATGATGCAAAATGTTATTATTATATATATTTATTTATCATTTATGAATTTAAAACAAACACCAATTACAGAATGACAGAACGAATTAATCGATTGCAAAATACGTTGACTTGAATAAAATCTGAGTTTAAAACTGATTTGAATAAAACAAAACTTTCGAATTTGTTCTTAAATTTCCCATTGGGACTTCCGATGTAATTTTATGTTTCTTTTAAATAGAGACATTTAATAAATTCCTATGTACTTTTAAACACCAGGATCAGAACATTTTAATTTACTTAATTTTACCCTTGTAAACATTTTAGAGCAAAGAGACGAATTATGAAAGTTTTAGTTCGACACAACATGAGATACATTTTATAAAAGTAATGCTAAATAATTTTATAAAACGCATTTTGGTAAAAATTATATACATTAGAACAAAATTAACAACGTCATCATGTAATAAATTGCTTCAAAATAAAAGCAACCTCGGTAAAGTCGAATTCTTTTACAATTATTAGCACAAACTTTGTTTAAATCCTACTCCACAAAACAGATATTTATAAGTTTAAAAATTAAGAAAAGGCTTTGAAATTCTGCAAAGTAATGATAAAAATACTTTTGTGATTAATTTAATGTTTCCATATAGGCTAATGATGTGGGACAGGTGGACTTCGTATAATAACATAAAGTCTTAACTTTAACTTCTTAACCATTTCATGCCACGTATTTGCATATTATAAGCTGAAAAAATGAAAGTCATAAGTGTATATTAACGTCAACCTACCTAAAATACATTAAAAGAATAAACGAGAAAAGCGGCGTAATATGGACAAATATTTAAGATTACCTGTGTATATTATTTCTCAAAGACGTTTTTTCGTCGGTAAGCCATCTCTTAATACTTGTACTAAATTGCTTCAAAATAAAATAAACCTCGGTAAAGCCAAATTCTTTTACAATTATTATCAGAAAAATTGTTTAAATCCTAATCCACAATACAGATATTTTTAAGTTCAAAAATTAAGAAAAGCCTTTGAAATTCTGCAAAGTAATGATAAAAATACTTTTGTGATTAATTAAATTTTTCCATATAGGCTAATGATGTGGGACAGGTGGACTTCGTATAATATATTCTATATCGATTAAGGTAACTTGCAAGATGTTTATAATTACAATATTTTTTTAATTTTTATGAAAGGAGTATGATTTAAATGTTCTTATTTTTTCACATATGACTAGTTGAATAGATTATTTTTAATCTGAAAGTATTCATACGAAAGTTTTTGCAGTTCTTCTGGTGCTAAAATTTGACTCATATAGACACATTGATAGACAATTAAGTATTAAATAATACACGTTTGTAATATTTCTCGTGCTACAAATGTTTAGTTTGGCTAATGAATTCTATAACATCCGAGGGAAAAGGGATAGCATGCAGGCCAACCGGCAACTCCTCTTGGATGAGGGCGACGAAATGCTTGGAAGGATTGCTTAGGGGACACCCAACAGGTGTGCACATTTTTTTTGTGTGTGTCCGGTTAATACCTCAAGATATACTTAAACTAATCAAATACAATTTTATGAAAGATATGAAAAAAGAGTATAAAAACACATACTTACCCTTACCCAATTTTATGTATAACAAAGCTTTAAATAATTTTATAGGTGAAATCTAAAACAAAATAAGTTTAGAATAGTAAATTTTATTAAATATTGACTCATATTTATGTATTAGATTTGCAACGAATAGTATAGTCGTCCTTAAGCCGTATATTCGGCGTAGGGTCTTGTTGTATAGCCGAATATACGGTGAAATTATTCCCGGCTATATGCATATACGAAAGTATTAAGCACATTGTTTATATAAGGTGCCACTACAGTAAGGTCAGTGCCTATTTTACATATGCATAATAAGACAAAAAGAGAAATGAAAATCTATTTCCTTGGCGGTTATCAAATAGTGTACAGTTTTCCCAAAACGTAGTAAGGCTTGCAAAAATATTTAACTGCACTTGGACACTAAAAGTGGTTTTCCGCAAATTAACATTTCTGCATTACAACTTACCAATTCTATATTTCGATAATATTGCATTTTATACTCATATAAACAAATTGTAAAATTGGCATTTAAAATGGGACATAATAAAAGTAATAGAACACAAAAACATTACGTTTTTTGTCCGTTTATCTGCATATCGTTCGCGCATCACGCTAGAACTAATGAAGGTAAAAATTAGTTTAATGACGTTTTCAGTAGGACCTGAAGTATTTTTTTTATTTGTATGTAATTGTTCCATTGCAGTCGACCTACTAGAAAGGAAGATGTCCTCATTTTAAATTTCGATACAAATCGCATTTACTTAATATAAATTTCGATACAAATCGCATTTACTTAATATAAATTTCGATACAAATCGCATTGCTTTTATAATAATTACAGGCGGCCTTACGTGCAACCCTCAATTTGGTTAAATGAATAAAATTTTCCTAAAGACCACGCGATCGAAGCCAGACGCATGTGTAATATTATTTGTAGTGTGATAAATTATATACGTTACATATTCGTATTGAGTTGCTTTAATAAATTACTAAAACAGCTATATATTTAATTTCAGACCAAACGACCCAATAAGTTAGAGGTATTCTACTATTCAAGTATTCGGTCTCATACTACGAACGTAATCAAACACGCCGAATATCAAATAGTTACTGAATATTTGTTGCAATTCTGTTAAGTAAATTTACGTAAAACTTAAAAAAATCTACGATATAAAAAACTTGCCTTTATAGTGATTTTTAAAAACCATTTTTTTTATTTTTTGACCATGGGAATTTTAATATTAAACCAAGTGTACCTGACGATTTCGTTAATTTGTGATTTTTAGTAGTCAGACTAACCAATAACGAAACTTGTAATCTTTTTTATGAAAGATACTGACCTTAATTCATTGTACGTAGCATAAACAATATTAATTAGAAAAAAAAAGAAAGACTTTGAATTAAGATTTTTAAAGACGACCTATGAGTTATTCAGAGTATGTTATTAAATTGAAGTTTAGAGAAATATTCATTTTTAAATAGCAGGCGTTTAAAATTTTATCAAAAAAAATATTTTTAGAAATTTAATAAATATCTCTACTAACTATACAAATTGATGAACCGAAACAAAACTCCAAGATGTTGAAAGGAATAGTGTTTACAAAAGATTTATCTTTTAAACAACTGCACAATCAAATTTATTTGTAAATATTATAATATTGTAATTGTAAACTTGAAACATTTCATAGATAGTTGCATTTTAAAATCATAAATTTAATTGTGGTTAATAAATTCCATTAAAAACAAAAACTATGCACATTTACACATTGCAAATGTGCATATTTTATGATTCTAAAATGCAAGTTAATATGAAATATATTCATAAATATATTATCTGCACGTTTTGTAAATTTTTAGGGTTACTTACTTTAAAAGGAAAAACGAAACTCTTATAAAATCACTCTATGTCTGTCTATATGTTGGTTACAGACGTTTTTCTCGGAAACCAATTGACGTAGAAACTTGAAATTTGTCACGGTGATAAGACATATTAACTCGCATATATCGCTAAAACTCTTTTGAGTTTTCATTCATTTGGAATTTTGAGAGAGGACAAATTAAGTACTTAAAGAAATTTTCTTTAGTTCCATATGTTTTTCTTTAGTCATTTGAAAGGAAATATCATATCTCAAGAAAATTTTTTTCGTAATTTTAGGTATTATATATTCAGAAATATACTGAGAAACGAGGGAAAAAATATTTTCCCGCCCTTATTTCCAAAATTACTCAACGTAAAATTATGAAAAAAATATGAGTTTTTAGAAGCTCATGCAACGGTTGTAGAAAAACTATGGCGATGATTCTTGATGTCATAAATTTTGAAATACACACCATGTTTTTACACCCACGAAGGAAATAGTAAGACAATAAATTTACGTTTTTCTATTTTAAGAGCCGGTTTCCTCAGAAACTATGCGATGTAGAAACTTGAAAGTCATCATAGTAATACGTCTTATTAATTCACGTATTTTACATATATTTTACACCATAGAGAGGATAACAATAGCTATTATCTTAGATCTTATATTTTTTTAATAAATATATAATTTCATTTTTAAAGTTGACATATAATACGTTGCAATAAACTCACATTGTGAAAAATTAATATTTGTATATATTTTAATAGAAATACTATGTTCGAATGTGCACAGTAGCGCGAGTTTCAGTCGTACCTAATAGGTTTTTTTAATTTGAAATAGAAAATACCTACAATTATTTTAAAATTTTATGTTTTGAAAATGGATTGTTTGAGCCTATTGATATTAATTAAACTCCACTAAAAATTTATTTTAAAGATCACTTTTCTCTAATATTCCTTACATATATTCGTTTTCAAATACATCTCAAATAAATTTGGAAATTTCTAATTAAAATTTGTTTACCAAAGTAATTATTTATACATTTTATTAATCTCTGTGTTCTCATTCTTTACTTTAACATCTCAATAGCCATGTTTTTATATCAATATATCTAAAGATATCTTTGTCAATTTTATTTCCTTTAAAAAATACATACCTAAAGTAACGTAAAGAATTTATGATACGCCCTTATTTGAATCAAAGATCCTATATAAGAGAGAGCGTATTTTTTAGATAACTAAAATTATCAATGATATCAATAAAATATTTTTGAATACGCAAGTTTATTACTATTGATAAATAAACCTAATATAAACTTGCATATTACTCTCACTTAGAAACAGCTGGACAATTAAAAACCTGAAGAGGTGGCAAAGTACAAAAATAATTGCAAAACATAAATCTGAAAATATTGTTTTGAGTTTTTATTTGAAAATTAAATGACTTTTTAAGATTAATGTTTCCACGAAATATTAATACTTTTGTAAAATAATGCAAATAAGTTTAAGTGAAAATGGGATCAGCGCTTTACAAAAAATTAATGAAAGAATATGATTCAATGAGCACAAAATAATAAGAAGAACTAAACACAATTAAAATATAACAACTTAACTTAGTAAACATTTTAATCTCATTGTTTGGGACGTATCTGTTCGAAAAGTTTGCAAGCAAATCCTTGGAATGGAAATTCCAATTAATATGCATGGAAAATAAAGGCAGACACTTTCGCGCATTTCGTCAAGCAAGTATTATTTTTAATTTTTAAACACAGCTTGCAAAATTGATGCTTCAACATTGGTATACAACGTGCTTTCACCCCTCTAATTTTGCAACCGTGGGTTAGAAAATTGTGAAAAAATACTAAATATTAAATTAGATCTTTCAATTTGAATATCGGTAAATTTGCATCGAGAATTTCAATGCAGATAGACAACTACATAACGATATTTTATTCCTATTCTGATGCATACATTGTCTATATTATTACAATTGCGAAGGAAAACTAGCGTTTGTGAATTATTTCATTTGCTAGAACTCCAAGAAGCTCCATAATTCACAAAACGCCACAAAAATCGTTGGAGTTATTTTTAGTCACAATATAATACGTGGTAATAGGTACAATAAAGATAATAAAACAATGCATCGAAATTTTAAAAATTTAAACAGTTCTTGAATATGACTATATCTGCATTCAAAATGATAAAATCCAAAGTGGTCGAAAAAGTCATAAAGAAACAAAAGAAAATGAACAAAAAACCTCTCTGCGATATTCATTTCTTTAAACTTATTTTTTCAAAGCAACGGTTTTACGACAACAAATAAACGGTTTGTACGGTTGTACAAACCGTTTATACACGCGCATGAGTACAAGTAGGTATATGTAACACAATCCAGCCAACAAAACAACACAAAAATATTATGCCCATTTATCCCGTTAAATCAACACGTCATATTCTCAGATTGAAAAATGGCTCCTTCCAACATTCCATGCACATATCATCTTCGCCACTTTCAGTCCAATCAGTATCTGACCGCACTGGTAATTGCTGACGGCATCAATTACTAACGGCTATAATGAAGCAATTCTTATCACCGCCATTTATTCCATCAAATTACTTGTTTCCTATAAGTTCCCATTCCAATCAGTTGAACTCTATTTTCCTTAATACATTATATTGTAACATCACCAAGAATACAAGATACATTAAGATAACCTGACAAATAGATTAGTATAAAGAGTTGTCACAGGCAGCCAAAAATTTCAAGATTTCGTTTACACCTACTTTAATTATGTTAAGTTGTTACGGGGTAACATGTAATTGATAATAAGACGAACCCTGCTGAAAAACCTGGATCTACATGAGCTGTGGTCTATACGAGCAGTATTTTATCTATTCACCGGTTCTTCCTTACATAAAAGTTTACGGACTGTACCTAACATCGAGCTACATTTGATTGAATGCTTGTAAAATAAAACAGTTTATAAGCTGTAAAAAATATTGAAAAATCATAATTCACGAAAATAAATTTATAATTCGTAATTTCATTTAGTCGTGAATTATGAATTGAAAATAAATTCATAATTCACGACTAAATTAAACTACGTGATGTAGTTTCATTTCTATTTTATTTAAAATGTATTTATTAAATAAAGTAGAAATAATATTACATAACGTAGTTTCATTTAGCTGTAACAAATTAAAATTATTATGAAAAATTACTTAAAAAAATATTTAAAACTTCAATATGTTTTTCTATTACGAAATATATGGATACTAAACTTATTTATTCCCTCCCGATATTATAATAGGCATAATTGAATGTAAACCTCTTCAACTCAAGCAGGAATTAGTTTTAACGTTGCATACTTTTAATTATAATTAAATCCCGACCTTGAATCCCTCGATTTACGTTCCCGGATATGAGAGGACGATATCGAAGTCTATTTCATCTTCCTGAAGCGCG
This sequence comes from Druceiella hillmani, assembly GCA_039881145.1. Taxonomy (NCBI): domain Eukaryota; kingdom Metazoa; phylum Arthropoda; class Insecta; order Lepidoptera; family Hepialidae; genus Druceiella; species Druceiella hillmani. The sequence goes on along the minus strand of JAYKKI010000012.1, from coordinate 44,967,024 downwards.
CAAGAATATCCGGCAACGTTCACCTATTTTTCATGCACTTACGTTCTTTCAGACAATACTCGAGGTGCACACGTTCTTTTTGTTTTTGATATTTTTTTCTGCTCCACTGACCGCTTCAGGAATGGAGTTGTGGAAATGCTTGATGGTTCACGACTAATCGCTAATTAGAATGATGTTTATTTAAATAGCTTTGTGTTTCTGTTTTATTTGTTGTCATTTGTACATTTTAGTACCGTTTGTTGTTAAATTTTCCCACATTCCCAACGCTTTGATTAAATCTGTAAGTTGGGCGCAGTGTACCAATGAACAAATAAATCTATAAACAAATACAAAATGCGTCTATTTAAGAAAGTTTACTTTTTTAATTGTTATGTTGGGTAGCGCTACATGTAACAATCGTACAATTAACTCAGTAATATTTTCTAAAGACCAACAGAGACAGAGTACCCTGCACAGCTAATCTTAGATAAAATATAATAAAACACTTTTATCAAGCAAATAATATGTAATACGTAAAATTTTAACTTCTAATGCGAAATAAGTATCTAACAAATGCACTTACTCGAAAAAATAATTTTGATAAGGCCATAAAACTTCAGAGGTATTAATCACTGTACACAGTTTTGAGCATTGTAACAGATAAAATCAATTTATTTTTTAATATAAACTAAATATTAATCTGTCCGACTGCGTAGCATTGAGCCACGGGTAAAGGGGTGGATTGAGAAAGACGTATAAACAAAACGGAATACGTCTTCTATGCATGTGGACAACTTATTAACGTGATTTGGTCGTTCACACGTATCTCTCTCGCCGTCGAATGAGATATAAATGGCTTTATTTCGATTTAACTGTTTTATTTTAGTTACGTTATATTACAAATAAATGCTGACCTTTTAAAACCTTATTGATTGTTGAATTACTAAATCATAGTTTACATTTCTCACACAAATTTCAATATGATTTTATATTTCCTATACATGATTAATCGGTTTATTAATTTTTTTTATTTTCACACTTCAATTAAAAAATCGATGAATAAGCTTTTAACAGACGGAATTAAATAATAACTTAGCAGAAGCAAAAATAAAAGAAATAATTAATATTGAAATTAGTTTATATTTTACTACGAAGTCTAATTTTGATATTTTACTGCTAATAATACTTAAAAGATACTATACAGCAAGGTCACCTTTGACCTTTAACACGAATATTTAACCAAAAACGGAAGCGGCATATGCACATGCTACTTCCATTTCTATTACGCGTTTATTTTAAAATCCGATCTCATTCCAAAAGGTATCTTATCACGGTAAATTTATTTTTAGACAAAAAAATTATTTTGAATATATTTGGCGTTAATTTTGTAGAAATTCATTATTCACAATTAAATGAAACTACGTGATGTAGTATTATTTCTACTTTCTTTAAGTTCTTTATCACGACCTAGGTTTCGTTGTATTACAACATCATCAGGTGAGCTATTAGCAAAGATACTTTGCAAGTAGTCCACCTGAAGATGCAGATCTCAATTACTAAAGTCTGTACTAAAAAGGTAATTGAGGGAAAAACTCATTAATTTCGCTGAAATATATAAAAATTGTATTATAAATACTAACGGTATTCATTTAGTAATGGAGTATTTTAAATCAGTTGTTGCATATTTAAAAAAAATCATTTATACATATAACTTTTAATTGATTTCAATAGTTTATAATAATAATAAAGCTTTAATAAATTAAATTTCATGCAAAAATTTATAATGCCATGATTTCATTACATTCAACAATCAAAATGATAATATATTTAGAAACGATTTAACACAGTTAAAAATAAATTTGGCATAATTAGAATTGAATCTCAAATAATTATTTACATTAATATTTCGTATTGCGATGTTGTTACATTATAAGAAGAAATGATTTTTGCATAGACCCCCTTCGGGTAAAAGCCTCCTCCAAGGTGTGCCACTTCTTTCTATCTTTGGCGATGTTTAACCAACCGCGTCCTGCTACTGTCGCTATTTCATACGTCCATCTGGTGTACGGGCGGGGTCTCCGCTCTCCTTCCTTGTAGTCCGGACCATTTTACCGCTCTCTGAGTCCATATATTGTCGTTATACCTAGCCACGTAACCTAGCCACATGAGTCCATATGTTGTCGTTATACCTAGCCCGTGTAGCTAGAAAGTTAAAGCATTTGTAACTTTGGTTTTCTGGCGGATATCCGCATTCCTCACCTTATCTTTGAGTTTTAAACCCATGCTTTTTCTTTCCATTCATCTTTGAGTGGTCTGGATTTCGTTTTTTCTTTTTGCATCGAACGGCCAAGTTTGGCATCCATAGGAGGAATAATCAGACACATAGCCTCCGTACCTTCTCTCAATTATGTGTGATTTATTGCACCCAATTTAATATACCCGATAAGATAAGAATGAACACCCGATATATGTATATAAGAGTGAACACCACGCAGGCAATTAGACTATTAATTATTTTAAACAAATAAGTAAGGATTATAAATACACAAAATATGTGATTATTTATTTTCTCAAATAAAATGAATAATTTCCAATGGTAATCAAATATGATGATTATTCCAATATATAGCCGATTATAGGTATCATTTTAAAATGAACCACATGAAACATAATTTTATATTTCGAGCATAGGAAGGCAAGATAGAAAGAAGAAAATCGGCTTCTTCTTCTTTTGTCTTCCTGTTACTTTTGACAAGAGGAAGGTGGTCACGAATCTTTTAGCTTATCCCACCTTTCATAAAATTAATGTACTTTACAACATTTAGTTCAAATTCTTAATACTAGAATTACCGAATACTTTTAGAATTTATAAAGCTTAGCTTGGAGTCAATAAATTTGTGAAAAAAATTAAGACGGCTCGAAAAGATCTAGTAATCCTAGGACGAAATACTATTATAAAGACATTTTAAGTCGTTTAAAATGACGTTCCAAAGGGAAATGTGTCAACACTGCACGATGCACGAACTTCATCAGAACTAGTGATCTTATCTCGGTGACATCGTCATTTTCCTAAAGTTTAATACCATGCCAACTTATCATAAATACATTTTGTTAAGATGCTATAATAATGATAATCTTCGGTCATCCGAACCGACATCTATTTTGTAATCGAACCGACAAAGAAAATGTTTTATTAAAAATATATTTTCTCAATAATAATTATTATTTTATTTTATTATATTTTTTCTCAAAAATTATTATTACTTTATTTATTTATTACACCGTAAATAACTTAAACGTCGGTCTACTCTCAACTTGATAATGGTAACTAAATAACCCATTCCAAATTTTTGTGTGATTTTACTCCTCTTAAAACATATGCTCTCCAATAAAACTATATGCCTATTGTCATGCTCGCTCTAATTGAATAATACGTGATCCATATCCTACCTTAAACCACCACTGGAACAAATCTCCATCAAAAACTTGTGAAACATAATAGTCCTTAAAAAGCCATGACTCTTCCAACCACTCGAGGAAAATTAATATTGTGGTATTCCCTTGGAATCAGAATAAGTCCACCTAAATTACTTATGAGCACAGACAATCTCTAAAATGGACACGTATTTTAGAATCAGCCAAAGATTCCTCTGCCAAAAATTCAAAGCGCAGCAGACCCGCGTCAAAATTTCCACCCCAGCCAAGACGCTGCCGTCCCACTCTCGCCCAATGCCACCGAAATTACTTACTTGCTGAACCCCAACACACCACCCCAACCCAACACATTTTATATAGTATTGTCATAAACTTATTAGACGTTATTTTACTTAATTCTGAGCATGCTTATGAAAATATGTTCAATAGCGTAGCGTAACATGACAGACACCTACAGCCTACAATCCCGCTGTTTAGTAAAATGCACCTCTGTTTAACGTCATAGTGAAACTTTGGATCCGAAGAGGACAGTTCGATTAAATCTGACTTCGCGGTGGCGGGCTTCCATCATTGAAATTATTTTCATTTTAAAATACCTTTAAATTTACACAAATAAACTTACATAAATTAACGGAACGTGTTCTAAATAATCTAAATAATTTAATTAAATCAAAATGCAGATTTCCTGATTTAATTTTTTTTAATTCCACAATTTTAATTAAACAACTCTGATTACTATCCAATCTATAGTGATTATGTATGCCTTTCATTACTACAGCTACAAATCGGATGGATCTGAGTGACGAATTAATATCCGCGATAGTTATTCGGAAGATTACTGACTTACATATCCGAGCCACTGAAATAAACGCAGAACTGATGCCGTACAATTTAGTTAAGTTTTTTTCAATTTATATTTTAATTTTATAAGCCCAGTCTTAATACTTTTACAAGCGATGAACCTTAGTCTCTGTTTCGTAATCAGCGTGATATTTTACAACGTACTTTTTTTTTGCTAAAAAACGGCGTTTCGAATGTTACCTGTGATTTTAGTGCGGGCTATCGGGATATGCACTGGTTAACAGTCACGAAAGACGTAAAATTAGTTCTAATGTATACAGTTTTTCTAATTCACATATATTTGATACTCACGTTATGTCTGTTCGAGACAAAATAGAAATATATTCCTTTTATAAGAAGACTGGTGAATGTTCCTGTAGTGTACCGTCGCATCATCTCGAATACTTTTCCGATCTAATTGATTTTAATAAAGCCTTGGTTTATATTGAACATCTGATCATTTTAAGAAATCAGGTTGAGGTGGGTTTCAAAACTTTACGTTAATCTTAACAATAATTGTAACCAAAGCTAATTTTCAATGTACCTGAATAATATTCTTTCCTGTCCGATAGAATTAAGTATTTGAAACAATCACAGCCGAGCCCATTTGACCACTCTGCCGTATGATAAAAACTTTGCCTCAGGAAAGACAGGTTCTTATGGAAATTTGACACAGGCCATAGGAGAATTCATGGTGCTATAAATTCCGCTATGGGCTGTGTCAACTCATGGACTTTAAGTACATGTGCTGACTTCTTTGAAAGTAAGAGTTTTAAACTTTCAGGTATTTATTTTGGGAACAGTTCTCCATATGGCCTTTTTGTTGACAAACCTCACATGCTGACTTGCGAGCAGACTTCGCAACTTGTTTTTGTGAGCAAACCTCAGAGCTTGACCTTTGTGAGTAGATCTCGCAGGTTACCTTTTGTGAGCAGATCTCAAAGTTCTACCTTTGCGAGTAGACTTCGCAACTTGCCTTTTGTGAGCAGACTACGCTTTGTGAACAGACCTCAAGGCTGGACTTTTGCAAGCAGACCTCGTAGATCACGCTTAGTGAGCAGTTTAAAGAACGCTCTAATATATCATACACCTTTAATTACTTAACTTTATAGGGTATATGTAAGTAAGATACATCCGCCCAGTCCGAATCGAGTCCCATTCTGAAGTGAAAGGTATCGTGATCCCCTGCTCTTTTTCGCTCAGCACTGCCCGTGTTGAAGTTGGCTGAGAGAGAAGCGAAGACTGCAACCGCTTAGCACGATTTCAACACGGCCTCTCCTGACAGAAAAACATCTGTTCATAAAAGGCAATCCGTGAGATCTGTTCGCAAAACTCGAGCTGTGAGGTCTGCTCAGCAAAAACTGATAGTTTTGCATAAATGAACACGGTAATAGTAACCCATCAGCAAGCGGCTGGGATGAATATATATATATATATATATATATATTTATGTGTGTGTGTGTATGTATATATATACATATATATATATATATATATATATATATATATATATATATATATATATATATATATATATATATATATATTTTAATATTATATCTTATTTATACTTAAAAACAAAACACACACGAGGATTACGCTTTACACAATTTTAACGCAACGGTATTTCTGTCCCAGACGCTTGCTAAAAAACTTCAAAAATCTCACTTAGAACCAAACCTACATTATAACCAACGTTTATAAACTTACTGAAAAATTAATTTAATCCGTTCGTCATGTCCTTCTTCAACGATCCAATTGCTGTGAACGATCTTGACCTAATCTCAATTTGACTTTAAAAAATCTTATTTAGATTTTCTAGCAGATTTAAATACTTGTATATTTTACTCAGGGTAAGCCATATACTTCGTTACATATATAATAACTGTTCCATTAATTTATCAAATTCACTGTAACTACTTTACAGTATATAACAAACGAAAGTATACGTGTGGGTGAGAAAAAGTGTATGCACTCTTACATAAGAGAGAAAAGAAAGGCATTAAAAAGCAAATACTATTTAATTATGATATAGTACCTACTATATTTAAATGCGACATAGTTTTGAGCAGCATCATTACTGGGTAGACGGGGTCTCCTCGAGCCAAACCTATATTCAGACCTCAGAAATTTAATTATTTGACCGATATAAATTGATATTTGATAACACTCCTGCGTAATATAAGTAATTTATCACGCGTACTTACTTTGTTATTTAATAATAGAAGGGTCACTTAAAGTTAGTTACACTAAATTGTGTTCATATAATTATATTTAGTAATTACGGAATCACAAATGTTATCTTTTCAATTAGCATCTGACAGGATCGAAACCCATTTTCTCATCCAAACGTCGAAATAATGTTTATAACTGAAGAATTATTCTTAACCTAAATAAAAAACCCAAGTGTCCTTGTGTTCTGCCATCTTTACAATTATTGGGAAACATGATTAAGTTTTAGGTGTGTGTAAACTACAAAATAAATACCATTACGAACAACCCATATGAAAAATGTAACATTGTTTACTCGTATTTTGGTAGTTTTGTAATGCCCGAGTAACAAAGAAATAAATTTACAGATTTTGAAAAATACAACATTTTAATTAAAATACTGCCAATAGCGAATTGCATGTTTCTTAGCTCATCACGTGAAAAACGATATAATAAATAGTTATACCTATGTGCATATAAAACACACACGTAAGAATTTCAGCGCAGTCTGCTTTAAAACGGATTAGAAATACAGTAATGGTGAATACTGTTTTGTATTTCATTATAATTAATTAATTTCAATACTAAATAGAACTAGACGCAATTTAAGAAAAAAACTTAATTAGATAAAATATAGAATATTGTTTATTCAATTTACATTTGATGATTAATTTGACTAATTTTAATGAAAAGTACCTCTCTATTATTTATTTGAGCTCGAACTTATTAAGATAATATTTACGAACTTTTGAACTCGACTCTAATCAATTGATTTTTAGCAAATAAAATATCGTTCTACCGCAGCGTCAAAAGCAGCAAGAAATATTTTTGTTATTGACAAGAGCGAAGTGGGCACCGAATACATTAATTTTCCGTACAAAGTAAAAAAAATATCGACTCTGTACTCACAGTATTACCAAACTTAGTTCTAATTCTATACAAATTCTGCGGATGATGAAAATTCCAAACCGGATTGTTTGATATATTTTTCGACATTCCATCATTACAATGCAATCTATCTTTATCACGTCTAGTCAAATAAAGTAATAATATTTGACATAATATTCATTGTTATTAATTATTCATTTACTAAAAAGATTAGCGCCGAGATAAATAAATAATGCAAATTTAAAGTTACATATTATTTAAATACGAGAGACTAAAACACGAAGCCAAAATAAATTTGACGAATCTGAAAAGACAACGAAATCAAAACGCCAAGCTCACGATAGTTGGCATCTATTCATCATAAACGATCTTGTCAAATTTCAAACGAGCATTGATCTACATGTCCATAAACTTTTATAAGTTTAAAAATACCTAAAAATCGAAATTTAATTTATATTTAAAAGAAATCAATGCAAATAAATAAGATTATTACAAAAAAAGTTATGGATATACGCAATGAGCAATAAGTATATTGTGGACTAGGATTTGTCCATAATTTCGCACGCGTGATCTAAATTATATATGGCTTTTAATATTTTTTTACACTATCTAAATAATTTATATATGTCGGGCCACCTCATTTATAATTATGTAGTTACATATATTCGATTATATGTATTTTAATTTTTAAATGAATCGCTATTAGAATTTTATGTTTTATCACATTAATGATAAGTAGATAATCATAAATCGTATTAAATATTGCATGTCGATGAACAAATTTGCTTACATATTTAATCATGTACAAACTCGATTCCTAATGCACAAGACCAAGATATTCCCTTCCCGTACATCATACTGTACTATGTCTGTCCGCCTGTCCTTTTAACTAACACTAAACTATATCTTTCGAATTGTTAAAATAACAGTAATATACACATGCAATTAAATCTCTCATGTTTAAATTGCCTCTCATTTAATATTCTCTTATGCTTCTGAATGTATTACATACAATATTGACATTATGAAATAAAGTATTACAAATACATTTTTAAATAACGCTAGGTTATATTTCCTTCATTATGTATCTGATTTCCAAACATCCAATTAAAGAAATCTGAAATATATTGTTAGTAAATATTTTGTAAATCGTTTAAGGAACTCAAATCATATCAAACATTTCAAAAATAACGGACCTCGGGGACCCATCGCATTGGATAAATAACGACTCACCGTATGGATAAGTAAGTCATCAAAATACAACATTTTAGTTTACGGAATATTCAACTAAAATTTTAGCTCTATTTGTGTTACCAAGTTATAATAAACATATGTTCGCCAATACCACCAGCATGAATATTTTTAACAAAAATATAACCTCATCGTCAGCTATCAACGTGTAGAGCACAAGACTTTTTTTCGGAATTGTCCAACTTGTTAAATTGGCGTTAATATAATAGTAGTTATACTATTAAGTTATACATTAACTGAAAAGTATTTCGTTAAATTTTCAGAAAGAGAGATTTGCTATATTTCATTCTGATATTAAACATACCGCGAAAGGAAAATTGACTCAAAAATGAAATGAGTTTTTTTTACAAAAAAATTAAGCAAATACTAAATATACATGTTAAAAATATATTTAAGAATATAACAATTACTATTAAATTTTTTTTCTGGTTTTATTGAAATAATTTAAAATTAATTAAAAGTAGATCAAATTGAATACAAATCGCTTTTATACTAATCAAATTTTATACGTTTCGGATACTATCAAAACTCGTAGCTTTTATTGATAATGTCGTCAAACAAAATAATAACTTAATTTATTCATAAATTTACTTCGTCAATTTTAATAATTTCACGTTTACAATAAATGTCATTCCGAACTTTATGTTTCGCTAACAAATTTCTTTCACCGTTTCCGCTTAACTCTATCGAATTTTCATTACATTCAACAAATCTATTTCAATACATTTCTTGTTACTTTGAAACTTTAACAATTATTTTATTTATACTATATTAATTTAACTTTAGAAATTACTTAGCGTAACAGTACTAGTAAACATATCAAAGGATGAAAAAATAAGAAAATTCCACTATTTTTATTCGAACTCAAATAGGATAATCCTAAAACAACTATTATTAAAAGCATGACAAGGACAGAGAATACGGAGTCAATTAGTATATTATACATGTATAAAGTACGTGTAACAATCAATCTAAATATAACATTCAATATTATCATCTAATGAAAAGAAAGAAAACAGAGACCGAAGAGAAGGTGTACGGGTACCTTTAATACATTCAAAACTACGGCGGTTCATATGACTCCTAACTACAGAAAAGGATACAAAGGACTCCTTTAGTTAAGTTCAAAGAAGTTCCATTGCAAGCTTAAATATTCAAATATCATCTACGTGGCACTTCCTGGTTACAAAGCGTTCCTTCCATAAAACTGAAGTGTTCTGCATTCCGACTCCTCGCAACCCAGAATATGAAAGCCATCCTTAACAAGCGTGAAATCATTATTACACGAAACTTTGTTAACACTTTTGTATTAGTATCAATAATTATATACACATGTTAAACATTTCTATTTATATTTTTTTAATTCAAAAATAATATCGAAACATGGTTCGCACGAACACTCACGGAGGGAAGTAGCTACGAGGTCCAATGAGAGTTCGCCTACAAAACCATATATCTCCCATTAATTAACACAATGACATTTGGACAGACCTCTCCTATTGCAAATAACATACATATATATAATAACATACATCCCTTATACATACATATATATATATATATATATATATATATATATATATATATATATATATATATATATATATATATATATATATATATAATCATATTTTTCAACATTATTTTTATTCCTTCTCTATGTTTGATAAAAAGCAAAACATACATTTCTCTCAAAACGGGCCACACAAATAAAGAATGGATTTCGGTTTTATATTTATCCCCAGCAACTGTTGACTCGCATTCTTCGAGTCACGGCTGAATCAACAAACTAACAACTTGCCGCGCACGTAAACAGGAAAGCCTCGGGCAAAGCGGCACCACGTGTCAGTATAATTTTCTCAAATTCAATTTTCAGAGGCATTTCAATAAATAACGAATGTAGCGGGAAAAGAGTTATGCCTACGATGAACATGAAACATGAAAATATTCAAATAATATCTGCATGCCAAATTTGTTGCTTATGAATAAGTATTTGTTATCTTGAAGTAATATGAATAATATATCTGAACAGTTACCTGGCGCGCTCGCGATCGCACTTCATTGCATTTGCAGAAAATCTATCAACTCAAGCAAATGTAACATTTTTATCAGCAAAGCTTCTATTGCTTTTCATATTTATTTAAATCGTGTCACGCTTCATCCTTTTTTCCCATTTTATCGTAATTTTCAAAATAATATTTGATTTTTTCTTCTTAAGTATAATTTAAGATACAATTGAACCAAAAGCCATGTATGTGCCATTATAGTGGACATTTTGTTGTATTATTAATTACCATTTTGTAATATTTTCACTGTAATAAATTTAGTTGGATCATTAATTTACATTATCTCGCACTAACGTAATGATCTTAAACAATGATATATTTTATTTATTTATCTACATTAACGTATCGAATTGATACGTTTGACGGACTTATTGCTATGAGAGCAATCTGTTACAGTCAAACTTAACCCCAGTCGAGCCCCGTTCGACGAAAGGCTGGGAATCGAAACCGGGTCCCCGCAGTGCACCGCATCACCGTTAAAAGCCATATTCCTTGTAATAAATCCAACACACCACACGACTACAATATAATCGTGGAATTAAACTCATTGAATTAAATTTTTGTACTGCTATGATGCAGTTACATTTAACACGCTTTATTAAGTCGTCTGTATCTAACTTTCTATGTAATGGAATATATAAAGTAAATTTCATGCACTTCTAATTATTGTATCACCATGAAACTTAGCAGTTATATGTGGTGTTGATGACAACACAATAAGATGGTACCATTGGACTGATTCAATGAAACAGAATCGGAAGTTAGACACTAGACTGGATAACGGAACAACGTATCTTCACCGTGTTTGAGTATCTAATTGTTGCATCATCAAGAAACTTGGCAGTTATGTTTAGTTCTAATGACAACACAATAATCTGATACCATGAAATTGATTCAATGAAATAAAACTAGAAATCACATCGAAGAATTGGATTATTCCAAGCTTACCGGAAAGACGTCTCGCAATACTGATGCATTGGCAATGATGTAGAGCAGGGCTGTCCAAACAACGGCCCGCGGGCCGCACGCAGCCCGCGGCTTGTTTTTATGCGGCCCGCGACGCATATTTTAAAATTTAAATCTACAGTGTAAAATAATCAGAAAATAGTTTTGGATACCTATAAATAGTTTGGATAATAGAAATCTTTCTCAAAATATTATATATAATTCATTTATTTTTAATCTAGTAACATTCCATTAGCATAACATCATTTAAAAGTGAAGTTATCTTTATATTATTGAGGGAATTTCCGGAAAGTATTTTGTTTACAAAAGAAGTCTCTAAGTAAGATGTTTATGTTAGTATTTATTTGTGTCCGTATTAGTTAAACTTGTGCTTTCATTAAGTTCGTATCACTGCCGCTTTGAATTTCACACGTTATTTAACAAGTAATTGTGAATTTCACAAGTATTTAACCAGCCGGTTTGAGAAAAATAATTAAAAAACTTCATTATATCTACGAAGAAGCGAAAAATAAGTGATGAACATCGTGCATTTAATGAGAAGTGGGAACTCGACTATTTAATTTGCAATAACAATAATAAAATTCAGTGTATGATTTGTATGCAAGTTACTACTACTTTACATGAAGAAAAATATAAAAAACATGTCGGTGAAGCCAGAAAAATTGTTGTGGCTGAGTATAAGAAGAAACTAACGCAGCAGACAGATTTTTTTTTTCAAAAATAAATACAGACAATGAACAACGTTTGGCTGCTTCTTATGAAGTTTGTTTGCAATTAGCCAAAGCTAAAAAAATATTCAGCGACGGAGTTTTTATAAAAAAATGCGCAGTTGCCATGGCTTATCGCTTTATGCAGCCGAAATTGGCGGAAAAATTTGAATCTGTAACATTATCTCACCAAACAGTTGCGCGACGAATAGATGATATGGGAGAATTTGTTTCGAAAAAAATATGTGATTACATTGTAAACTGTGAATATTATTCATTATGTTTGGACGAAAGTACCGACCAAACAGATGTCAGTCAATTAATAATTTTTATTCGCTGCATTTGAAAAGATTTTTCGCTCACGGAGGAAATGTTAAATTTAGTGCCGCTGCATGGATCAACTAAAGACAGCGATATCTTTCAAGCTGTTAACAAAACTGTCATAGAATACGGTGGGTTTCAAAAATGTTCTTGTATTGTGACCAATGGAGCAAAAGCTATGACAGGTAACGTTACAGAATTTACGGGACATCTAAAACAAAATGGCATTGATTGCCCATTAATCCATTGTATCATATTTTTCGATTTACGGAAAGAAATTCCCATATTTCTTAAAAATGAAATAAAATCTGACACTACTGATATGGAAACTAAAATGCAAGATCCTGAATTTCTTGCTGATCTCGCATTTTTGACTGATATGACACAACATTTGAACGAATTAAATTTAAAATTACAAGGCACAACACAATATAGCCAACTTGTATGATATGTGAATGGATTAAAAAATAAACTGATATTGTTCAAAACGTCACTGGAAAAAAATTATTTTTCTTTGTTTCCAAGTTGCGAAGAACATTATACCGAAATAAGAAATTTTGAAAAATGCAACTTTTCTGACCACCTGAAATACATCGACGAGGTAATTTTTTAATTTAAGCAGCGTTTCGCATATTTCAAAAAATTAAAGAGCGATTTGTCTCTTTTTACGCATCCATTAACGATTCAAATCGAAACCGTAAAGACTGATTACCAGTTGGAATTATGTGACGTACAGGATACAGATCCTTGGCGATTGTTTCCCCAAATTAACACATTTTAGCTTGAAATCGGGATCGATGATGGGCAGCACTTATTTATATGAAAGCGCGTATTCAACCATGAACTTTATAAAATCTAAGTACAGATCTTCACTGTCAGATAAGTCACTTCTTCATGCAATACGTCTGACAACAACGAACGTTGATGTTGATATCGATGTGATTGTTAAAGATAAATTAACGAAGAACCAATAAAAGTCTAAAGAAATTATTACCCTGTATTTTATTTTACTTCAAATTAAAAGTATTTTTTTCTGCTGCCCTCAAGCTTTTGTAGTAAAACCGCCGAAAGTATGTAATAATGTATGTATGGTATGTAAACCCGCGAAGGTATGTAGTTTGGACAGCCCTGGTGTAGAGGATGCGCGCTCAGTCGCCCATAGACAAGATGAGATATCTCAGCCTATTTACCTATACTGCTCTGCTAATTTCAATTCCATACAAGTTTTTTTAATAAAGTTTTAATACTGTAAAAGTAAAGTCTAAATATAAAGCAAGTTCGAAACAATATTCTGTCCTATAATTTAACTCGCTTTTATAAAAACTGACCTAAATATCTATGTCAATGAAAATTCTTAATATTTCAATAAGATTTCGGGGAAAAGTGCCCCACATATTTTTATTTATACAAATATTTTTTTTCAAAATTGCATTCAATCAATAATCCTTGTCAATGACGCATGACAAATCATATTTTAAAGTTATGATTAAATTTATCATATGGCCTCGATCCGTCACATGATTCTAATTAGTAATATTTAAATATTACAAATTATTTTTAACTATTATCATGGTGATTAAAGAAATTCATTACATTACGTTATAGGAAAAGCGGGCGGTTTCCAGTGAGGCAATCGCCGAAATGGCAATTTCCCAACTTGCCCTTCCGCCTTTATTGAGAAAGAACTGAAAAGGGAATCCATTCCAGGTAAAGCGCTCATTCAAACGGCTTTAATTAACCACGGGTTCAAAGTAATTATGCCCGGGGTAATTTTTGCAATTGGCCTTGCCGATATTTACAAACGCTATTCCCATGGTAATTAGGTAATCGAAATAACATTAAATTTAACGTTCTTTTGTGAAGCAGGGCGCTGGGCTTACCTGCTCTTGGCAAGGTATTTATCGATGATATGTTATGAGGACGACTTGGCATGCAAATCTGATTAAAAGTTGATGAATGAAATGAGCTTTTGCAATTTAGATAATCGATTTATTTGAAAGATATAAAAATACTCATGATAGTTACAGACAACCATTTATTCGATAGCTTCACATTGAATAAATTGTGAGTCAGCGATGTTCAGACCTTAGACCTACGCCTTTATAATATTGATACTGCAAGGCAAAAAGTTAAGTTTATTTTAATATCATTACTAAATTTCCGCCTTATTAATTTTATAAAGTAAAATAATTTTATACAGTTATAAAGAAATACAAAGGAAAATTTTACACCAAAGAGAAAAACATGTTACGATATAATGACACTGCACTATAAAAATAACTATACTTTACTTTGATATTAATATATTTATATCTTTGGGCCATTAATTACATCAAGTTTCGCTCCCACTACCATGGTTAACTCCAACCCTAGAAACAGCTTTTGTGAAAATATCTGCTAATTATCTATCAGAGCAAATATATTTTACATCTATAAATTTTTGTACATTTCTTCTTTAACAAAATTATAGTTAACATCAATATGCATGCATATTTTGTGATAAATAGACAAATGACCCTTTGGTTATCAATGCTAAGATTAAAACAAATTTGTTGAATGTCACAGATGTCACTCATTAATTTTTATAAACCAAATATCTTTTTTAATAATTCAGTAGGCTGCCGCGAACTCAGCTTCAACAAGACGACAGTCGGTTGGCGTTGATTGCACCATCTCAGAGCGACCCTTCATGAAGTCCATCCCCTATTATAGATCGTCATGTGACTGGGTTCCTATCTGAGCAGATCACACATGATTTTATATTTTTTCTAAATATTTCAAAATTGATTTACCTACATTCCAGTGTGTTTGATTTACCTATATTCCTGTGCCGATTATGTACATTATGCCAGATTACATTAGATACTCCATAGGTTCATATGCTATATTACATTAGATACTCAATAGGTTCTCCTCAATGTAGTGTTGGCAGCTTATTCGCAATACAAGATTGAAAACCTATGGAGTCTGCTTCTTTCGAGTAAAATGTGAGGAGGTGTGCATAAATAAGTGCTCATTACATCATTATATTGAATTTTAAAGGTTTACAATTCTTAAAATAAAAATAATTTTTCAACTCATTCAGAACTTCAGTGAGTATACCAGAATCTGTTTATAGTGACAATCCATCAACGTTATGAGGTAATGAGCATACTTTGATTCCCCTAATACAGCCCACGTATACATATTAGTTAACGTGACTTCATTCTGTCATAATCTTCAAAACAGAGCTGAATTGTCATCCCAGCATCTCGGAGCTTATTTTGAAACAAAGTACAGAATTTGTTTAGCTTGAAAACCATGTTTTACTGAACAGTAACATCCTCTGGAGGAATAATGTATATATGTCCTTTGACTTCCCCGTATCAAAATGTAGTCTTAATACCAAATCACACTATTAACAGATTCTTTTGAGCTGCAACAGATGGAGATGGAGATTTTTGAGCTGCAAAATATGCGAACAGACCTGACAATGGATGAAAATATTTTGATATAGTCAATGCCTCTGTTCTGCGCAAACCCTTGGGTAAAAAGTATCTTATATTAAGATCCTTTAGGTAAATACCCAATGATTCCAGAATCGGATGTCTTTTTTACCGTCTGCCTTGTATCATTCTCTTCGCCCCTTCTTAATTCTAGAAACTATCTCTATGCCTGAAAACTTTTCGAGGTCTATGCGTCGTCTAATAGTCGTTTAATAGACTTTAATATTATAATATTTTTGAATGGGTATGTAAATTTATATGTAATACATGACTGTTTTATTATTAGAAGATTCCGTACCATTGGATCTCTGGATCTGGATTATCTTTAAAATGATATATTCATATTTAGATTTAGGTATTTTATTCGTATTAGTATTATTTTTGTTAACCCCAATAATGACGTCTTTCGTTATTTAAATTAGTACTGTCGAAATATAAATTTAAGATAATAACGTACAAATAAATAATGACAGTAAAAAATCAATTTCACCCTTTATTTTTTCATAAAACTTCAATAGATGAAAACCGACTAGCATTTACGAAAAAATACCCACCTGGAAAATCTTCAAAATTTTTACAAGTCCTATTATTAGCCCAGTAACAAACGGGGGATCCGTTGCATAGGAATGTTGCGTCTAATGAAAGAAATATCACGAAAATTACGCGATTAGTCGATCCTGTTTTCTTAGTTTTCCGGCCAACCTTAGGGCCCTGGCATCCAGGCATCGCACCGTACCTACGGGATGCTCGAGCCTGAGTAGGCTTTGGGGGCTAATTACCTACAATCGGAAGGCTCGGTGCGAAGCTTGAAAATTTGTTTTTTATTATATAAAAATTTGTTTTTTATTATATATTAATATTGTTGACGCATTAATGGTAATTTGATTTAAGTAAATTTGTCGCCGTCCCTAGCTATAGGAGGCTTAATGTTACTCTTGGAAGGGAAGGGGACAGCAGTGTAATGGTAATGGTTTCAGGTTTCATTTTTATTGTGAAGGTTTTTATGTATTTTTATAAATATTTGTATTAATTATTATAGCTATAAATTTAAAATTTATTGGCTAAACAGATTTAAATTCATTTCTATTTACCTTTTTTAGAAAATGTTAACAAATAATTATACGAAAGAAGATTATCAGTAAACATTCTATTTTAAAAAAGATTTGACTGTCTTTTTCTTAAATGTGTGTACCTCAGGTGAGGGCAACCTATTATGCATTAACCTTAGTGGGGCCTCATGTTCGGGGTACGATGCTCATATTGTTCTCCACTTCAACAGTTCATGGATTGTATTTAATTTGACCCGCAAGGATTAAGTACGGTGACATATCAATATTCACATCAATACTTCAAAAGACAAAAATTTAAACGCGAAAATTTCAACGTTGTTTTAAGCGAAGGTATTCATAATTCTTTCGCTTATTTTTTAAAGCTTTTAGAGCTCCGATGACCATCCATCTTTTTACATATTTTTATACATAGAAAAATATGTTATCTAATTCGTTGTGTAATTCATTCGAAAAATTCAATAGATTTTATTTTCATAATTATCAATTGCTAAAATATTAAATCATCCTAAATCAAACTATCTTTCAATAGATTAATATTAAATATGCCCAAACATAATAATTGTGCATAAATGTAGAGCCTAGTAAATTAAACCATGACCATGTTATTGTCTATATTAAAGTTAGCCATTAGGTTTAAGTAATAAGTTGATGCTAATTCATCTTGCCAACAACCCTAACTGCTTTCAAATAAACTCGTTTTTTAATCATTGAGATGACACAACCGATAGGTCTACACATCTGCACAAGTTTAGAACGTATCCAAATTTAATGAATTAATATAATCAATGACAGTGCTGCATAGAACTTATTTCTGTCGTTACCATTGCGAAAGCATCGCCATTTTCCTCATTTTCATTGAATATTTTTTTACAAGGAGTAATTTTACAAATGGCTGAAATATTTTTACAATCAACTTTACCTATATTTACACACGCTAATCCAATGATCTCTTTATAATATTATATTATATCAGTTATATATTTTTTTTAATCTACATAGGTGGAACACGCAAAACGTTCACGTTCACGTACTAGTCCAAATACATATTAAACATATACATTACTTCATGTCCTTGTAATGCTTAGAACTTAAATTACTTTTCTTAATTCATTAAAAAACCTTCGACGATAGTCTCCTTCACGAAATATAAAATCGATCCTTCTTCTAATGTCACTGATTTACATAAAAATATATAACATGTGTGTCGTTTATTTTATAACCGTTTATTTTGTAACCATTTAAATAAAATTTATTTTAAATTTCTCATGAGCCTTAATCAAAGTACTGTGACTGAGAAACACTCACCTCACCTGAGAAACACTCCACTCACCTTAGGTATATAATACGGAAAGTAATATAACACATTTTCAATTAAAATTCCATATTAAGTTTTATGTATATTAATATTGTTGACAATATGCAGAAATAAAATATTTTGAAAATAATTTATTGCATTATTAGCGTTTAATTTAATTAATTTATAATACTATTATTATTCGAGTTCAGTAAAATTCGACTTAATTTACAACTGAAATGTTAAAGAAAATTCACGCTACGAATAATAACAATATGTTTTGACAGGAAATAAATACAAAATAGAAAAGAAAAAAATCAACACTTGTAATATCTGTTACGATTTTAAATTATATCCTAGTCAGAAATTCATCGTATTTTAAGAACAATAATAGAACAGTTTATAATGACACAATTAAATACTGTTAAAATGATCAATATAAATTTTAATACCCGATTATAAAAATAAGAATATTAGAATGAAAATGTAAAGGCAAAACTAAAATAAAATCCTTGAAATAAAAATAAACAAACAGGTAAAAATAAAAAAATAAAAGCGCATCATAATTACACCTAATTCTAATCTTATCCAAACTAGTCCTAACTAATATTATAAATAAGAAATACAAAATACAAAAATGGGTTTTCCCATCACTTTCACACCTCTACTACTCCATCAAACTTTGTGAAATTGTGCATTGTCGTGAATATTAACAACCTATACTTTTTATTTCAAAATATAATTAATTTTTTACCACATTTTTTTCCCTTTCTTGACGCGAGTGAAGCCGTGGAACAAAGTTAGTTATTACGTACTTTTTCTTTAGTTGTTAAGAAATTTATGAAATTTACTTTGAGTTTGTGTGTATTTTACGTATTCTGAATAACAAAATATCGCTTACCAAATAGATCTCAAGTAAAATTTTTTGACGCCAAAATTGTTATAAATTTATTTATTAGTTACTTTATCCTACTACAAACACTTGTTGAAACCCTAGTATTGTACTTTTCCTTATTTTTGCAAATGCATTTCTATTTCGTTGTTACTACAATATAGCTCCTCAGCCAATTGACAAGTAATCTGTCGAAAGTCTTCTTCAAAAGAAAGTCGTAATTTTAATACATCTGATTTAATAGGGCATTCGGAACAAGATTCTTCTTCCCAGTCCTCATTCCTAAAGTACATGAAGAAAATATTCTCCATCCCGTTGACTCTTATGGCCTGTATTATTTGTAGCAGTCTCCTAATCATGAATCATGGAGTGCGCGTAAAATAGAAGTTTCAATTTTTCTAAAAAAAATCCCGAAATCGTGGCTAAAAATTCATTAACCAACACAATATATCTACGAAAATAACTCCATAAATATTATTTTCGTCTACAAATGTCATAATAAAAAAATACCATAACCGGAATCAACCGTTTGTCGCCTGCTATTCGCGATCGCCGAACGTCACAAAAATTTTATCAACAAGACTGTTAACGTCTTCAAATGGGCAAAAAATCACATTAGTCTACATCGAATTAGCGGAACCGCCAGAACTTCACCATTAGTATCGAGACTGAAGTCTCCATTGAGCTACAGGCGCAAACGATAAGCTGACGAAAACACGTTCCATGTCATTAGACAGTATCAATAGTTATTTATAGTGATTTATTTTATGGATGTTTTGGTCGTCGTATGACACAGAGGATGTACGCAAAACGTCAAATCGCTCATTGTGAGCGACTATAAAGGCGATATATGGCCTGCCCCACATACGCACGCCGACATTGCGGAAAGCTCACGCACACGGAGATACGCTCATCGGCGTAAAGAGCAGGAAAGCTTATTTGTACGTGACGTAATTCTTTTCTCCTCATGCGGGTTTCACGTACGCGACTACACTCGACTTTATAAATATGTTAATATTTCAACAACTCTGAGAAGTAATTTATTTATGTTACTAGCTTGTTTAAAAATTCTCATATATGTTTCGTAGGTAACAAATGATATGTTTTTATCGTGATATACGGAACCTACAATACCAAAGTAATAAATATTATATTATCACATTCGTACCAAAAGTTAGACAAAATTATAATAAATATTCAAATCATTATATAAAACCTTGTTTTGAAACAAAATAAAATACCGTAAAAAATAATCATTTTTTTTTGAGTGTCTCATAATTGTATTATATTTGTTCATAGTTTTGTCACAGAATCTTAATACTAAATACAAACTTGTGACAAAAAATACTCCAGAACGCAAATCCCATAAGACGGATTAATGGCAGCGATCATTATTGGTTGTTGAGGTAAAATGGAGGATTTAGCTTGATATTACTAATAATAAAAACTTACTGTACTGTTGAAACCTTTATAGCATCAGTCACGCGTTCTTATGTCCATCTGTCACAGTCGTCTTTATCAGGAATCCGTTTAATGAAAAGGTTGAAAGACATAGTAATAAAACGTACTGGCCTGCATATCTTGCTGTATTAGGAATATAAAAATTCTGTTAAACTTTCTGTTGTACGGAGGTTCAATTGAAAGGACGATTTCCAAATATATACTGAACCATCGTAGCAAAAGTTCTGCTTATACTTAACGGGTTTTTTAATCATTATTCTGTAAAATTAATGAAATTATATTCTAAAAATATGTCCTCAGTCCAGAATAAAAGTCGAAGAATGGGCAAACATTTTTGACATTTTTTAAGTCGGCATTTTATAAGTTTATTCATGAATTTAACTCTTCAGTAACTTCAAGAGCTTGCACAGCTGCTGTTACTTGAATTTGTATACAGTCGTGTGAAAAAATGAGTAAAATACTATTCATCAGATTTTAATAATAAAAAAAATGTTTAAATATTGAAATTATCAAGAACTTAAACATTCAATATTACAATGTTGATAACGGTGTTGAATAACTATGGCAATAAGATTACAGACTCAGAATTTCTTTAAGTTGCCATTGTCGTAAAATGTCTTCGTTCTAAAAGACTTCAATTTTACTTTCCTTCTAAAGTGAACGGAAATGTCTTAAGCTCATTAACAGGCGACAGTAAGCCCATTGGCATTTTGATATTTTATTAATGAGGCTTTCAATTTAGAATGCCTTCCTGATATTCTCAAAAATTGCTCATAACATCACATTTTAATATAATGTCTATATATGTACGTGCTTGGGTAATTTCATTTAAATTACAAACATTTTACGAAACGCATACTTTATGTTAGCTTACCCAATTTTTTATTTTCCGGAATTTTCCAAAAAAATTAAAGCAAATTCAGTTTTTAATTTGCTTGTCTCCTTTTTAGAGTTTTCTATTGGACTATCAAAAAGAAGTAAATAATATAGAAGTTACGACAATCTGAACTTGGTATCGTAAATTACTCGGTTAAAGAGCAATGCCCTTTTATATGTATTTATTGACAATTTGATATCATTTTCTTCCCACTTATAACTTTTTCTCTTTGACTCGCAAGTTTTTTGTCGTTAGTTGGGGCTTTAGCGTTTAATATTGTGCATAGTGTTTTTATTGTTTTTTGCAAAGTGAACAACCATTTTACAGGGTCCTAAATGGTCGACATGCATGGAAATTACAAATACTGCTATTAACATGCTAGAGCTGCGTCTACTGTGTGCCGCCGTCGATATTGTGACCGCCGCTGTTGAATGTTTCAAGACGATTTCAGAAAGAAATGTTGGTGAGAGATCTGCGAGCTAAAGTACGGCGAAATCCGACAGTAAGTGGAAGAACAACTTAAAGAACATATATAAAAAAGAACATGCTATCAAACTCAAAAAAATGAAAATTTATGAAAATATACTTAATTTGCTAATCCGCCGAATAAATTACAAAATAGTCTTACTAATAATTAGAAAATCAAGAAATAAAAAACATGCTGATCTGTATTTGAAGAAACCACACTATTAGTCTCAATTACGTTTAGCGTTAATATTTATAATATTTACCCGAAAATTAGTTCAAACAGATGTTATTAAAAATATGTT
Source organism: Druceiella hillmani (assembly GCA_039881145.1). Taxonomy (NCBI): domain Eukaryota; kingdom Metazoa; phylum Arthropoda; class Insecta; order Lepidoptera; family Hepialidae; genus Druceiella; species Druceiella hillmani. Next base: position 44,944,511 of record JAYKKI010000012.1, on the reverse strand, counting down.
TTTCTTATTTGAAGATTGCTGCAAGAGTAAATAAATACAAGTTACGGGTAGAACAAAAGTATCCAAACTTATTCCAAACCTCGTGTTTCTCTTAATTTTTTGACGCTTTGTCTAAATGTATCAAAGTGTATGAATTAAAGAGAATAGATCATAGTTAGTTAACTAGTAAAAGAAAAACACCAAGAATATAGTTGGTTAACGACGTTATGTTCTATCAGCAACTGAATTTCGTTGAGTAAATAGCAAAAAAAATATGACAATTTAACGACCAGAGAAACATTCACTGCACGCATAATGATATATTCATTATGCATGCAGTGAATGCTTTCGGGATGAAGTACAAATATACTACTTGGCTAACACTTAAGTATTTAAATATGCATGCTTGTCTTATTAGCGAAAGGTAAAAAAAGGTTTAAAAGTCTCTTCCTCTCTAACTCAAATTTGGCAAGCAAACAATACTCATCGAATTCAGTCATTTTACTTCTTTCTATAAACATTCACAACTTTCTTTCTTGCAATCTGTTTTCTCATTTATACAGTTTACGACTATTTTGCATCATAGCCATATTTTTCCAAACGTCACAAAACTTTGAAAACATTGACAATCGTTACACAATGTCGTTATTAAAATTCTCCGCATTCTTTTCTTCGCATTTTTCAAATTTTAGACTTAACTAAGCTAGGGTGTTGAGAAAGAACCGGCATAGTTTTATTAATAAAGACGCACTTCAAAGCTCTGTTTAACTCGGCGCTTTCTTAATGATATAGCGCCACATCGCACCACTTGGCTTACTTGCACAAAGCTATTGAAAGTTATGAACATTCATGCATAAGAACAACTGTAAACCTGTAAACCCTCTCACTTGATTATATATATATATATATATATATATATATATATATATATATATATATATATATATATATATATATATATATTGGCCTTGTCAGGCATTGATCCAATGTAAGTAATTAACTTTTCTGTATTACGGATTTTAGCCGTAAAATGATTAACAGTTAAGATTGCCTACATCGTGGTGTAAGTGCATACTTGTATTTCGCATTTGACGCAAACATCAATCAGCTGACGTCGACAGGATAGGCTGTCGGCAGGGCGCAGTCTGAGGATCGCTATATCGCGGTCGTGTTTACTCTAGGCCGCGGACGATCCGCTAACACTGTTTGCGGAACGCCGCCGGTCGTGTTGTGCCTCCGAGTAGTTAAGCCGTAATATATAAAGGCAGATTTTTAAATGATAAGATCAGGTTTAAAGTGCCTTGTAAATCTTTTTAGTTATGTAAAAATAATTCATATAATCGATAAAGTTTTGTTTAGTCCTTTCATTTAATACGAATATGTATAACATAACGAATATATTGTTTGCCTACGTATTTAATAGACACAGAATGAATAAAGTGCATGCGATAGATGTATTTCTGCTGGCGGTACACGTATGATATGTAATTTATTTATACAAAAAAATTAAAAAATATTCTCGTGTAATTATATAGAAAATGTCAAAACCAGCCAAGAGCGAGACTGGCTTGCGTATCGACGTTTCCGTACTTTCTTTGAAGTAAAATTAGTTTATTAATGAAGTAGCGAGTTTCTGCTAAAAACATTGGATTTGATGTAAGCGAAAATAATTCCCAATATAGCAAGTGTTATGCCTATTTGTTTTACTTTAGCGGAATTGAAATTTCAGTATTTGGTTTACGAGGGTAATAAATGTTATTAGAGTCGATATAGAACGACTTGATAATGATACTTAAAATTCGTGTCGAACCTTTGAGTGGAATATAATGTATGAAATTCCTGTAATCACCAAAATATTTCTTATTACAACCAAACTCTTTCTTTTTGTATTGTATATATACTGCGCATAAATTTATATAGTACATTTTATGGGTACTGTACGTATGTGGTATACGTCAAACAATTCCTCATTTAAATATAATTATGTGTCGTTTCCGTTAAACGTCTGCATCGCTAAGATTCTCAACAATTTCCCGAGATGTCGCCGCTATGGATTGCAGTCGTTGGTCTTGCGAGCTACTGCTATCGCGGAAAAACGTGAACTCTTCTCTGTTGGCGATGCGCTCTTTAAAAAAAAGACAATATAGTTAATACTTAAGTTACGTTAAGCGCTTTTTTAATGTCATTTTTTATATATATATATATATATATATATATATATATATATATATATATATATATATATATATAATCAAGTGAGAGGGTTTACAGGTTTACAGTTGCTCTTATGCATGAATGTTCATAACTTTCAATAGCTTTGTGCAAGTAAGCCAAGTGGTGCGATGTAGCGCTATATCATTAAGAAAGCGCCGAGTTAAATAGAGCTTTGAAGTGCGTCTTTATTAATAAAACTATGCCGGTTCTTTCTCAACACCCTAGCTTAGTTAAGTCTAAAATTTGAAAAATGCGAAGAAAAGAATGCGGAGAATTTTAATAACGACATTGTGTAACGCTTGTCAATGTTTTCAAAGTTTTGTGACGTTTGGAAAAATATGGCTATGATGCAAAATAGTCGTAAACTGTATAAATGAGAAAACAGATTGTAAGAAAGAAAGTTGTGAATGTTTATAGAAAGAAGTAAAATGACTGAATTCGATAAGTATTGTTTGCTTGCCAAATTTGAGTTAGAGAGGAAGAGACTTTTAAACCTTTTTTTACCTTTCGCTAATAAGACAAGCATGCATATTTAAATACTTAAGTGTTAGCCAAGTAGTATATTTGTACTTCATCCCGAAAGCATTCACTGCATGGATAATGAATATATCATTATGCGTGCAGTGAATGTTTCTCTGGTCGTTAAATTGTCATATTTCTTTTGCTATTTACTCAACGAAATTCAGTTGCTGATAGAACATAACGTCGTTAACCGTTATGTTCTATCGTTAACTATATTCTTGATGTTTTTCTTTTACTAGTTAACTAACTATGATCTATTCTCTTTAATTCATACACTTTGATACATTTAGACAAAGCGTCAAAAAATTAAGAGAAACACGAGGTTTGGAATAAGTTTGGATACTTTTGTTTTACCCGTAACTTGTATTTATTTACTCTTGCAGCAATCTCCAAATAAGGGAAACATATTTTTAATAACATCTGTTTGAACTAATTTTCGGGTAAATATTATAAATATTAACGCTAAACGTAATTGAGACTAATAGTGTGGTTTCTTCAAATACAGATCAGCATGTTTTTTATTTCTTGATGTTCTAATGATTAGTAAGACTATTTTGTAATTTATTCGGCGGATTAGCAAATTAAGTATATTTTCATAAATTTTCATTTTTTTGAGTTTGATAGCATGTTCTTTTTTATATATGTTCTTTAAGTTGTTCTTCCACTTACTGTCGGATTTCGCCGTACTTTAGCTCGCAGATCTCTCACCAACATTTCTTTCTGAAATCGTCTTGAAACATTCAACAGCGGCGGTCACAATATCGACGGCGGCACACAGTAGACGCAGCTCTAGCATGTTAATAGCAGTATTTGTAATTTCCATAGCGACCCCATTTATGCCAATTATTGGGTACATCCACTGATCGATCAAAATTTTAATTGACAGCATCAATTAAACAATATTAATCGCCGTATTTTAGGAGGTGAGGTTACACTCTATCAAGTTACCTTCAATTTGTCTGTTTATTTATTTACTTACTTTAATGTACACAATTAATACATATGGTGAACTTATTGCCACGAGAGTCTCTTACTACCAACCAGAATACCAGTCCAGGCACATTCGACGAGCAACCGGGAATCGAACCCAGGTCCATGCGATGCGCCGCGAAATCAAAGGCCGTTAGTCTTGTTATCAATGCAACACAGCACAGTGACGACGCACCACTATGACAATTTATTAAATCAAAAATTCACTTTTACAAAACACATCTATTAATTTTCATTCATTATGAAATTTTAAATAAACTGAAACGCATTATATATTTATGCCTCCGTCTCACCGTTAGTCTCAAAAAATATAATCAGAATTACACACCATATCGCATATCAAACGATTGGTGATTCACGATCGGCGTAACGTACTCATATTTTCTTTTCAATGTTCTTAAATAACTCAGAGTTTAAGTTTTTCCATTAGCACTTTCTTTATTTCCCAAATATTTTATTTATTATTTAATGCGCAGTTTCGTCTTAGGTTACGTTCTTAAAACTTATTCGCTCATTCATAAACCGACCGGTGGTGTTTCTCCTACGAAAAGTAATTTATTGTTTAAGCAGCAAAACTTTGGAATCAATAATATGTATATTATATATTAACACTTCTGTTATTATTAATGAGTGAATTATTAATAACTAAACTTCTAAAAAAACATTCGCCAAAGGGCTAGCTTATGTGGCTCTTAGTAGAGTACGATCTTTAGACGACGTAGTAATAACTGACCTAAATCAAAGAAAACTCTTCAATAATCCACAAAACAGCATAGCATTGGAAGAATTAGAGAGCTTGAGGAACATGTTACGTGAATCACACTTCAACGAAGCCGAAGAAAGACCACAAATTAGTTAGCCTAGAACAATTAAAAATGTATATTGCAGCACCCCCGGACGAGTTAACAACATAACACCTGTTAATAAACTTCGCCGTTAAATAACAAACTTTTTACTGAAAACCGTTTCCAAACGCTTTTGGAGAAAAATGGGAGCATTCGTTTGCAACAAAATGTTACAGCGCCCCTTGATGAACTATCACCGTAACACCTATCCGAGAACAATCGCCGATCGGTCTCAAATATTTTGCAGAAAACCGTGTCTAAATCGGTCAAACCATTTTGGCGATAAATGGGAAAATTCGTTTAGAACAAAATATTTATTGCGGCACCCCCTGGTGAATAATCACCAAATATTTATATGTATAATATAGAATAGCCCCAAATATTTTGCGGAAAACTGTCTAAATAGGCCAAACTGTTTGGAAGATAAATGGGAGCATTTGTTTGCAATAAAATGTTTAAGGCCTATTAACATATAAGCGGTATCCGCTACCGGTGCTGGTAGCGGTAATACCCAGATGACATCTCGCCTGGTATTTTATATAGCATTTCCGCAGCTGTCGCACAACCAGAGCCATACGCGATACTTCCCGCGTGTTCAGCGAAATTTGGTTCTCCCCCCGCGGTCCGCGCCCCACACTCCTGCGGCTCTCGCGCCCACAACTCGCCCTCTAGCTTTTCATTGTTTCCGGTGGAGAAGATCGCTGCGCTGCGCACGCGCAGGCATTCAGTCAAGTTGTTTCGCGAGTGCAATTGCTACTACAATTCCGAAGGATACAAGTACACTAATAGTTCAACTTATTGTGACGGTTAAATCTCATCCAGTTCTATATGACATGACGCATCCCGAATTCAAAAACACGTTTTTCAAAAATAAGTTATGGGAAGAAATTGGAGGAAAATGAAACGTAGATGGTGAGTTTACGTTTTTATTGTTATATATAATTTGAATATAATTGTTTTACGTTGATAGAATCCACTTATTCACAATTATAGAAGCTCACAAAATGTTCCCGTACATTGTGACCTGACCCTGTGATTACATGATTAGATACATTTCAATTATTATGATTATCTTGTGTATTAGTATGATACAGCTTTGTCAAATATTGCGTAGTATATGTTTTAAAGCGCAAAAAATTATGTGGTAGACATGCTGCTTTTACAACCTTCAGTGATTTAGACACTTTCAATGGCGTAGGCCGTAAAAAAATTCTCCATTTTTGATCCATTATACGAAATGCGTATTCGACAACGCGTCGAGCACGGCATAAACGCTTATTATATTTGTGTTCGTTAGAGCTTCTCTCCGATTAAATGATTTTATCACGTACGTTTTTAAAGCGAACGCCTCATCTCCTATTAAAACATGTGACCTATGGACAAAGTACCCCGGCAAAGTTTTGTTCTGTGGTATGTCCATTGTTCCATTACAGAATTTTCTTCTCATGACAGAGATGTCGAAGATACCACTGTCACTATTTCTGCCGTACCCGCCAACATCTATACATAAAAAATTGTACTGTGGTCCTAATATTTCTATAAGTACTACGGAATTTTTTTAGGTGGCAACCATTACGAGTTACTTATTTTATATACATTTATACGATAGATTTGTTTGCATTATTGCAGGTGAGAGTGCAAGAACCAAATGGAAAAACCTAAGAAGTTCTTACAGTAAATATTTTAATATCTTAAAAACGACTACAGAACAAAGTATGGCTAAGACATATGACCGGTAGAAGTATGGAGTTTTTAAGAGATCACACAATCTTTGCTACCGTCAATTAATGTCACACTGAACAGTGAACCTACAAGTGAAATGAGCCATGGCAGTTTTGATTATAGTTTTGAACCTACGCTCCCAACACCACCTCCTCACTCTGCACTCGTAACTAGAAAAAGGATCAATCGTACCGACGATGAACTTACGGTTGATAAGGTTTTTAAATATTTGAATACAAGAAAACCTAACAATATGTCATCAACAGAACGTTTAATGATTGGTTACCCAAAGACAATTGACGGTTTTTCTGAAAGGCGAAAAATATTAATTAAAATGAAAATAGCGCATTAAAATGGAAGGCAAACTAGAAGAGCAGGAAAATCGCAGTAGATGCATTTCAGTAACTTCTCATCATAGTACTAAAGCAATCCTCCCAATTTTTTAAACCTCGAACAAGACCCTTCGGCTTCTCCTAATCATCAAGAGGCAGCGAACACTAACGAGGATTAGAATACTAATATTGATTCTCAAAACCAAATTGACAACATTCTCAACTCATCAATATGATTATTATGTACCCGTGACAGTCTGAGTATTTTATGTTAAACAATAAACAGCAAATTAATATCTATGCAATAAAATTATTTGTTTTGTCTTACATTAAAGTAATAGCTAATAGTTCCACAGGACCAATTGGTGTAGATATGCAGTAAAGGATTTTGTTATGTCTGGATTGATCATGTTTAATATTTCATCAAATGATTCCGAATATGTTCTAAGCACACCATAAGATCGACTTTCATCCTATCGCAGCTGTGGGTGAAGCGTGTAAAATTATGGGTAAATTTCACGTTCTCTATTTACGTCATGGATCCAAATTCTTGATCTGTAGAATAGAGCGGAAAGATTTATTAATAACTAAAACCCCATTACGTCAAATGAGAACTGAAAAATAGAAGCAACAAGCAAGGTAATTATAATTTCACTGAAAGATTAATATTCACTGAATTATGGAATCGTTGGCGGTGTTCTCTTTTTGAGATATCTATTGTATCTAGTTCAGAACATTTTGTGTAAAAATAGAACGCCACCTATGGCTTTATGATTCAGTGACTATTAAACTTTTAGTGAAATTATGAATTACCTTTTTAAATCATGGCCGTATAACTATGTAGAATTACTTACCTTTGTTCGTCCCCACGTAATACTAATAAAATCAATATTTATTCTTGTTCACTGCTTGCCACCTACTTCTCTTTCAATTTATCAAGCAAAATATTATACACTAAAAATCTAAACGCAGCCAACAAGACGGCGACGACGACAGAAGTGACCGCTACCGGCTCCGGTAGCGAATACCGCTGTGGTTAGTGCACCGCGTTATTCGTAAGCCCATTGGGATATCGCTTCATTTTTAATATAATAGTTTCATTTTTGTAATTTTGCAATCTTATATTAAATGTTGTATTTTTAATAATCTATATTAGGAAGAGCTAATGGAAACAAAGCATCCATTCGGATAAAACTGAGAACAAGAGCTAGACAGTCTATGCCTTTTCCCACGACGTAAATGCTTCTACTAACCACCCAGGTTTCAGAAATACATAATGTATACTCTGTTTCTCACCCTAAATTAATAATAATATAATAATAACCTATTACCATTTAGTAGTTATTGTTTGATCAAACAATACAGAAACTAATAGGCCCAAAATAATTTCAATAATCATTTGAAATAATTCAAATAATATTCCAACAATTGTTCTATTTGCAGAATGACACGTGTACAATTTCAAGGGTATTGACAGTTTTTGACAACACTTTCCACATTTCGTAAAACGATTACAATCCATGTCATCATCGCCCAGTTTCTATTTATAATGTGAATGTTAACATTTTAGTCAACAGGCCATAAGATATGACAAGCCCGAAGACCATTGAAGTATTTCCTCACTTTTAATAAGTTCACAACATATGTTTACACCATCATTATATTTGATTACACTCGGTTATGGAACTAACGTCACACAGCTAGAAGTGCAGAATTTGAAATATTTTAGCAAGATGTATTAACTTCATAAAATGAAAATGAAACGAGCTTCATGAAAGAACATTCGTAATGGGGGCTTTCTACGACTATGCTTTCATTTATATATATATATATATATATATATATATATATATATATACACATATATATATACATATATATATACATATATATATATATATATATATATATATATACGCTTTTTATATATTATATTGATGTTTCTTTTCTCGAGTCGAGAATATTATTTTCATTGGTTTTTTTGCAGTGATCCATGAAATTCCTTACGATTTATGAAAAGATGTATACACCCTACGATGAGAATAATGATGTAAGATGGTGTATATTAAATAAAACATTCAATATTTAAACAAAACTTCTTTGCCATGTTAGCAAATAAATATTAAAACGGAAAAAATAATTTTTGTACTAAAAACGGATTTAAGTGCAATGGACAATTAAATGAAAGGAAAATTAATTTTTTTCATACAAAATATAAAGTAGGTGATCGAAATATTTCATTTTTAATGTGTTTGTAATTGACATTTAAAAAAGATAAGACATATTATAATTTGTTATGCAAAATTCATTTCTTTATTTATGGTTTCCCGCTTAATTTTGGAATCAAATATTTGGAATAGCTTTTATTTTAAAATTAGAAAACATGTGTTACAAGTAATTTTCATGGAATCAAGAAACTAAGTAAATGCAAAAATCTAAATTTTGATGTATATTAAAATTTAGTTGCGATTTTAAATAATCATTTGCGAACCTTGTTAAATTTTATAAGGCATATCGTATAAATTAAACATTTTTGGAATAAAAATTCAACACAACAGACTCAAACTCTCTTTCGAAACTCAAATAAAAAGTAAATGATTATTTAAAATAAAATTAATTGAAACTCTGCCACCTGTAAAACGGTTGGCTGTAAAAGATTGCTCTCGTGGCAATAAATCCGCCATATATATCAACTGTACACATGAAAGGACATAAACCAATAAATAAAACGAAATAAAATATTTTTCCTGCAGCCGCTTCAATAAGATTGTATGTCGTAAATAGGCATTTTCTTGATGGTTTCCTTGTTTTTAATGATTTACGAATTTCTTGAAAATAATAAAAATTAAAAATCCTCAAAATTTCAAAACTCTATGGAAACCCAGTTCCAAACTCATTAGGTTTTATTAATCTAACACGATATCATAAACAATCTTATTTTCAACGAAATATATCTTTACTGGCATATAAAACATATCTTGATTATTTAAGAAGAATTTTATAGGAAGAAAGTTATTGTCTACTGGTCACTAACGTACCTGAGTTTAAATGGCTACTGAATGCAATGGTGAAAATGAATTTAATACAAAAGTTTGTTCGTTTAGTTTTGGATTTAATTTAGAGAATTTCTGAATAAAGAACGACTTAAGTAGAGTTACTGAAAACAGCCATAAGTTCAGCAAAGAACAGTCAACTAAGTTAATTTTAAATATGATTAGATTTGTTGTACATTCAGCTCTTTATTAAATTTTAAGTTTATTTACTTCCTTCATAATAATAGTAAACAATCTCACGCGACGAATGAAGTGTGTGAGGACGCCCGCCTTCGACGCGACGGTAACTTGCTTGACTGAGGCAAGTTCTAATTGAAATTCTCCGCGCGGCGAGCTCTTCGCAAATGAAGTATTAGCCGCGAAACTTTTAATTAAAACTGGTTCCAGGCAAAGTGCGAATATGCTATTAGCGAGTATTTGTAATAATAAGTGTTTCTACATAGTGCGGTTGGCAGTTTCGAAGATGTTATATTAGAGAAATGAAGCTTCGCATTACGTCTATTTTAATATTTAATTATATTCTTACACAACTGTCTAATATTCGAATGAGTTGCGGTAACTGCTTCAAAATTCTCAGATTATAATTTCTCAGATTTAAACTGTACAATTACACATATGTTATATTCAGATATATTACATAATGTAACTACGCAAACTCTTCGTAGTCTTAAAAACCCTCAAAGGCATCCAAAAATTAAAATAAATGGTACTTTAAAATGCATTTTAGAGATTATTTTAGTGATAGATAATAAGGCAAAGCAAGACAAACAAAATTGTTCGTCCATATTCTACCTTGAAATTACCTTTTTTTCTACCATAGATGCCTTTGACTGTTAAATATGTTTACGAAACTTTATTGTAGTTTCCACCACTCTGACGATAAACCAAAGATATAATGAAATTATAAAATTCTTGAAGAATCTAAAATATGTGTAATTTAATTTCCTTAAATTCATTCCACTAATTTATTTATTCAAAATTAGTAAACAATATAACAATATAACGAAAGTAAGATGCTCATTCAGAGTTTCTGGATATCCTAAATATAATGTAGCAGCGGTAAAGATCTCAATTATTAGATCTTTGCTGCAACTTCATTCGCATCAAATTCAGAAGTTTGAAGAAAAAAAATTGTGTGTGTCAGTTCCGACGCGCGACTGGAGTTTACTCCTTAAGTACGATTGTCTTGGAATGTATAAAATATATAACACTGTATATAATACCTGAACTATAATAGCTGAATATAAATATCAATATCATTAAATGTAAATGGAAAATAATTTAAAAAAAAATGCTGACAATAAAATTATTTTCAAGTAAAATACAAGTGAACAAGACTAAATTTATACAACAAAATTAAAAACATTTAGTAACGTCAGACTAAGAGTTAAAATAAAAAGAGACTTTTTAATTTTAAAGAATAGAACACACCAAATATTCACACATAACGACATTTAATGATTACATCGATTTACATAAGCGAAGGATAGTAAACTATGTGTCACACTCCGTCATTACGATTACGATATAAGAAAATGTCAAATAAACATATTGATATCTCACTCTAAAGATACGCAGAAAATGTTGAGCGGAAAGGCCACCTACTGTTACACTTTTTTTAACGCTCTGAACTTCTGATTTTACTCCTCATAAAACTTAATACCGGGCGCTATATATGAAAATTGATCCTTAAGGAGTTAACTCCAAAAATACACTTTTTTTTTGCCAATAATACCGAATCCGCTACATACTTCCCCTTTTTAATCGACTTTAAAAAAAGGAGGAGGTTCTCAATTCTTCAGAATTTTTTTATATATATATCCAACTGCCGCCTCTTTTCACGAATGCTAAATTCAACAGGCTACCAGATTACCATTGATAATTGCCATTGTACTCAGCAAAAATATAACATACATTCTCGTTGCTTTCCGTGAAATGTATTACGATTTACCAAAATATCTAAAATATTTAACGATGAGAACAATAATGTAAGCTATCATTCATTAGTAATGTATAAAATAGAGATGTGAAACTCACAAGTGAGAGATATAAAATATAGAGATCACATTGTATGATCATATCTATCACTCGCTCACATAAAATCAAAATGCATCAGTTTATCACCACTTTGTATGACCATTGTTCAACGTAGGCGCAATAAATAATTTAATTACTCGAATACTGAGATACTGAGCTAAAGATATAAATGAGTGATATATATATATATATATATATATATATATACATATATATATATATATATAATGTGTGTATATATATATATATACATATATAATATATTTTAATCTTCTTTCATATATATCTTCAATAGTTGAAGTATGCTAATGTGTAATAAAATTTACCTGTAACGTGCATGTGAGCATATTTTCCGAATTTTAATCTGTCCGTATAATGCAATTTTTACCAGTTTGTAAACACTAAAAAACTTAAATAAACCTTTTAACTATTGTATGACGCATTATATAGGATATTTATTATCAAAACTTATTAAAAGATTATTATACAGTACTTCATATTATATACGCTATTGATAGTTAATGTTTTTTAAAGGGATTAAACCGCGAGGATAAAACTAAAGTGATCTAGTCGACTAAAAAGAGACGTCCTTTCAAAATCAACCGAGTATATAAACGGTTAAAGGAATACCTTGGCGGTGTGTGAAAGACTCCTTATTTTGTATTAAACTGTCGATAAAATAAAATTAACTTCCGTCTCATAAAACTCTATGGAATACTTATAAAATAATTTATTTTACCATATTTAACACAGAATTTCAGAACAGTAGGCGTAACCGTATAAAAAGACGTTTAAATTTCATATTTGACAGCAATAAGAAGGTCATATATTGTTTAAAGAGCATTAATTTAAATCTGGAAATAAACAGGAAATAGAAGACATCAAAAACATTTTCACCGTCTTTCTTAATTTTAGGTTTAAGTTAGAAATATATTTATACCAATCGCGTTTGTAAACAAAAATTAAGTGATAATAAATACTCACCAGCGCACCCAAAAACCACAACAGCTCTCGCTGTGGTTAAATTTTACTGATTCTCAACAGCGAGTTGGAAATTAGACCAAAAGAAATAAATGAATACTTGCCGTAGAGAGGAATTGTATCATCGTAACCATAATTTGAATGCTGATTTCAAAACGACTTAGCATTTGGCACTCTGAATACAGACATTGTTTTGAGTAGTAGTAATAATACCGCTCAATATTCGTTTTATAAAAAATTTTGGGAAGACTATGTCGTTTGCCACAAATGATATAGACATAAAAAAGTCTACTTGTGATTAACAAAACGAAACTAATTTTACAATGCAATGTGTTTTATTTCGGTACTTACAGTGAAGTTAATTGTGGAGTGATTCTAAAATTTGAAAATAATTTATTTTGTAATTGATAACGATAATTACTGTTTGAAAATGAGACACAAAAAATTATTTTCCATAGCGTATTTATGATAATGAACCCATTTTTACTATATTTTTCGACTTAACAGCCAATCTTATGTCACCATGTAGCAAATATGAACATAAGTTCACGAACATAAAACGTTAATTCCTGTAAAACATAAAAAGTGAAATAATTAAAAAACGGTCTAAAAAGACGTTGAAATTTCAAATTTGACAGGAGTAAAACTAATTTTTAAATCCACTTTTTTATTGAAATAATTGTTGACGGCAATCATTTCTTAAATACATTGTTTTTATGAGTATATAAGAAATATGAAGAAGAACACTGAACGACTGACCTAAATAAGTTAGATTACTGAAAAAATCCGAAAATTTACCAAAAGAAATAAAATTTAAATTTGATTTGTTTTACATTTTATTAAATATGTTTTAAGTTTATTTACGTCCTTCATAATAATAGCAAACAATCGCACGCGACGAATGAAATGAGTGAGGACGCCCGCCTTCGACGCGGCGGTAACTTGCTCGACTGAGGCAAGTTATAATTGAAATTCTCCGCGCGGCGAGCTCTTCGCAAATGAAGTATTAGCCGCGAAACTTTTAATTAAAACTGGTTCCAGGCAAAGTGGGAGTAGCTATTAACGGGTATTTGTAATGATAAGTGTCATCGATTTCTCATATCTATGCGGTTGGTGATTTCGAAGATGTTATGTTAGAAAAATGATAAGGGTTTCTGGAAGAAACTAAAATATGTGTTATTTCATTTAGATAAATTCGTTCCACCAAATAGCTTACTCAAGATTAATAAACTACCAGACACTATAATTAAAATAAGACGCTGTAAACTTGCAATACAAGAGCAAACTTTAACCTCATTCAGAACTTCTGTACCGTCTGCTGACAATAGCACGAGTAAAGTAAGGGTCGAAATAGAGGGTAGATTAGTGAGTGTCGCTGCAAGGCACGTCTCTAATAGCGGCAATTATGCCACGTCGCTCGTCGCAATCGCGCTACGTCCTTCTGGATAATGTGCAACTCTAGCAATGGTGAAATGGCCACTACAATTTAAAGATGTACTGATGCTACTAACTAAAACAGGATACTACATAAAACAGGATTATATTTACTTTAAAAGTACATCACAAGGTAAGCTTTACTACAATATAATTAACCGAACATACTAATAAAGTCGCAGCAGTCGCAGTCACAGCCGCCTTTTCTTAATATTTTTATAAAGTGACAAAAAATTGTTAATTGGGTAATGAGTTCGCTTACAGGAGATCATCAGTATATATATATATATATATATATGTGTGTGTGTGTGTGTGTGTGTGTTTGTGTATGTGTATAAATACATAAATTTTGTCTTATCAGTAATTATTTTTCAATAGAGAAAATTGAGTATTAAAATCATAAGTAAACTTACTAAATCACCTACCGATCAAACTTCTAGGAGTTTTTTTTACTTATTCTTAAACTAGAACACTATTAATATTTTAAATAAAAGTATACCGAGCCAAATATGATAATAAGTCAATTGCCTAACACGGGAAAACATATGTTCAGTCTTAATTAGATTCACTATGGTTTTAAGCTTAATAATAACATTTAAATATAGGATTCTTTTCTGAATTAATCCTTTATGCCTTTCTCAAAAGCTTGCCATCCAGTGATGGTATTCAACTGATCGCTGTTGATTTTAAATCGATATATTCTCCTCAATAAAGAATACATTAAAATTTACGTATAAACCGACTCAACATATTACAAAAATAATAATACCAAAAAGGGGGGGAAACCCCTTTTCAAACCAATGTTGAAATAAACTGTCATCTACAAACGCTCATATATCCAAAAGTTTATTTATATTGTCTCAAGTATTCACATCAAGGCAAATGAGAACAAAAGGAAATATTTATTGCCAAACAAGATCCCGCGAGATGTATATTCCAATAAACTTTTCGCATATGCATGCAAAAACATATCAAAGGCTTTTGAAATTCCAACAATTCGATTTCGACATACACGAAGATATTATTATCATTGCCATGAAAGCTTTTTTAATAACATGATTCCATTAGGAACAGGCAACTCCTAATATTATATGGAGTATGGAGAGGGCACGAAGAACGAGAGAAATAATTTCATAAGTTCGCCGGCCCCGAAGACTTGAAATTAATTTATCGACAGAAAGCTACCTTCTCAGGTACTTACTAAAAGCTCAAACGTTATTTTAAAGGCTTCCATTGAAAGGCGTTCTGCTTTTGGAACTTTTCTTCTCCGATGGTGCTGTGCTAAAATCAGAAAGCTCACTCACATACGTATTACGTAGGTAAGCTTGAATATTAGGCTTTAAATAAGATAATTTATGTTTGTGGGGAACAAAATTCCAAGCAATTACGTATGGAGACTGAAATTTATAGCAGAGGCGATTATGATCAAAAATGGGATAATTTATAAGACAGCTTATTTTGTGAAAAAGAAATGTTATGAGTTCATACAGATAATATAAAAACGCTTATATACATTAAAAAATGGAATTGATATTAAACAGATGCGTTTTCTTATTCGTTAAGTCTTCTAACCAACAACAGGAAAAAAAATTAAATTTG
This sequence comes from Druceiella hillmani, assembly GCA_039881145.1. Lineage (NCBI taxonomy): Eukaryota > Metazoa > Arthropoda > Insecta > Lepidoptera > Hepialidae > Druceiella > Druceiella hillmani. Next base: position 44,928,803 of record JAYKKI010000012.1, on the reverse strand, counting down.
ATCTTTCATCCACAGTCTGAAATTTCATTTTAATTATAGAACAATTATAATAGCGTCATTTTTTTTAAATGGTTCATATTATCTTTCTATTATCTTGTTTTACGTAAATTCTATTAGATTATATTAATTGTAAATATAATTTATATATTAATTCATAAAAAATCTCTATTCATGAAATTCTTTATTGGTCTCGATTAAAATACAAAATGTTGGCTGAGACTAACAAAGAATGTTATTCAAAAATTATAAATAGTTTTATGGTTTATATATAAACGTATGTTCGATGCATATCTACATCATTAATTTATAAGAGTTACGGGGAAAAAAGCACTTTTTTCCAAGGTCTATGAGAGTTTTGTTTAAATCCAATAAGTTATAGACGGTTGATATATTAAATTGTTTCGAAGAAAACTTCCAAAGTAGTAAGCAATCACTTTGTTAAAAAATAATCATAATGCGTCAAATAGTTTCAGTAGTAAAATAAACGATCATGTGACTCTATCATAATAAATCTAAAGCCTGGAGAACTAACGATAAATTGAAAAAATCTTAAATCGATAAATTCTGAAAGAGACTAAACAATTATTTTTAATATTATAAAATTGTATTATATTATGTAAATAAATTTATTATATATTTAAAGATCAAATAAATGTAAATTTTCATGAAATTAATTTATACATAGCACGTTTGAAATAACACAGAAAACCCTTTAACGTAAAGTTGATATCGCAGAAGTGTTTTAATAATATATATATCGTGTTTTTTTATCATTTTAGTATTAAAGTATCAATATTAAAAATAATAATTCATTATTTTCGTGTACCTTTTTGCCATAGAACATTTTTTCTAATTTTTATTTATCTAATTATTTGACGCGGAATTATTTTTTGAAACTTTTTATATTAATAGACTTATAATATTGTGATAATCTACCAATATAATTCATACAAAAATAATTAAACAATTAATTTCTTCCAACAGAAAATTAATTAAATTCACTAATACAGAAATAACTATGCACTTTCAATAGTTCACAACACATTGTGTAACTATGCTATATAGCCATAAGCGAACACTACGTCGCAATAATTTTTTAATCATTTTAATTTTTCAATCGTCTGCAAATGTTCCTAAATGAACAATTGGAATTATTGGGAATTTGGATACGGATTGTACGATTGTAATTATTTTTATCTATTGTAATTTGGATAGGTATGGGTAAGTACGAATAATTTAATATAGCATTTGGATACATAAACGTACACCAAATATGCAAACAAAGTTTCAAGGTAAATTTTATATAATTAAGTAATAGTTCAGAAACTAAAATTAAGCCGGGCCAAATATTTAATTGTGTTTACTTGATTTAGAAAATCATATATATATATGTATATATATATATATATATATATATATATATATATATATATATATATATATATATATATATATATATATATATATATATATCCCCTGTATTCACCTACAAACTGAATCTAACAATTGCAATTTTTATACGAGACAAAATTTCTTTCAACAATTATTATTACAGTCAAGTAATTAAACCATAACGTCAGGGAATTACTAAACATCTGTGAACCAAAATAATATATTGTATAATGAATTTAATTAATGTCCCGCATACTTTGAAACTAATAATTTGTGTTAAGAAAAGAAGACAAAGTCAGGAGGTAAAAGAAAATGTTTTTGTGTACTGGTCCATTTCAGAACTATGAAATAAACGCCAAATTAGGTAAAAAAACAGCTTATAATATCTTCTCAAAAATTTCTGCATCCCAGTATTTTAATACCTCACGGTATAACTGAAATTTGAAAAGCGCGATGTGTGTAATTCACAACTCGTTTAATTCTATGAAGGGATTAGATACGATACGATGTCCCGAATCTTAGTCCAAATCCATACTCTTTGTCGTACCTAACGCAGACTAAAGTAAAACTCACCCATGAAAAAATCAACATTGATTTATTAATAAAAAAAAGTTTCGCAATGCTAAGTCAACGTTTCAATACAAACAAAATATACATTCCATAGAAACTCTCTCCAATGCCGAACAAAAATAACGAAACGAAACCATAGCAAAATAAGAAGATGGAGAGAGGCGAATTGAAAAGAAAATTTACGAGGGAAACATCAGCCGTGGAAAGTATTGAAAGTTTCTTTTTTTCTCTTCGTTTTATGGGCGAATTCAGACATCTAGCGGGCCCCTGTCAATAACGTTGCAAATAAACATACAATAATAATGGACCAAATATACACGGCACCCATCATGCCGGTATGTCAAGGTTGTCACGTCACTTTTCTAGTTTATCAAACTGTATATATGTATGTGTTTATATGAAATATATGGAGACTGAATAAATCCGATGTGAATATTTTAGGTGAAGAATATACTATACATTAACAGTTATTATTTTTTTTCATATACTATTATATTTAGCAAATAAACAATAATTTTACAATTTAAATATTTAACATTAAACAAAATTAAATATATTATTTTTCTTATGATGACACCAAAAAGTAGATGGAGCGCAATTAATTAGCTGTCATCATTTAAATAAAATAATTTGAGAATAAGTACATTTTGGGTTAATTGATCAATTAATTAAATTATCAAATAATATGATACAATACTAGGACAAAACAACTGACGTTAACAAATTAAATAGAATGACCATATTATAATATTATTTAATACGTATTTACTTTTTATTTATATATATTATAAAAAAATTATATAATATGTCATCTATAAACTTTATTATAATTTATATGCTTCAATTATTGAATATAAATTAAATATATATATACATATATATATATATATATATATATATATATGTGTGTGTGTGTGTGTGTGTACATAGTCAGTTATAAATAACAATAAAAATAATTATTATTTACCCGGCATTAAAATTCATTGCGATTTCTTTTTTTAATTGATTTTTCCTGCGAACTACTTTACTATATTTTTCAAAAAATCGAATTGGTGTTTTATCAAAAATTGTACCATATCTATTGAAGTCATGTGCGTCTACTGTTAATAAAAAAAATATTATTTTTGTAAAACGAATGAATAACTCCAAAATTTACTATATTAAAACAATGTACACGGTAACTGCTTTATGTAGTATAAATCAGTATTATGTAGTATGTATAAACACTCAATGTTTATTTGTTATTATTGGAATTCATACTTCACCTTATTTTCAATATACCATTTATCGGTTTATCTACCGAATACAGAACAAGTGTTTAGTGATAGTCTTGGCATAAGAAGCCGACTACCTCAAAAAAGAGGTCTGGAATTTTCAAAGCAACCAGATTTTCCTTACGGCATTGCATTAGAATTTGTTTGACTTTTCATCACTGCCTGAACGTATGACATAAATTTTATTGAATAATACTAAACCTCATAAAAGTTTTATTACTATTTCTATGACTATTTTTAAATTGAGTGTAGTAAATACGCAAATTACTAAGAACAAAATTTGTTTTTCTTCAGGTCATTAATAAAAAAATAAATTTAAACATTTAGTCACTCAGTCCAGCGAATAAATTTTAATGAAACGATCGATAAACACTCGGTATACTAAGTACTAAAAAAATATTTTTGGGATTTAATAATACTAAGTAAAAATGCAAACAAGTTTAATTTATTTGAAATATCTTTAAAATATACAAAAATCAAATTCATTTTCCGGAAAATATAAAATCTACATATTAAAACAGAAAATAGGTTTAAAAATCTAAATAAGACACTAGAAGATAGAAAATCAGGAATAATGACCCTAACATAGACCGATTAATGAATAGTCACTTTAATTTGTCCTAAAATTGAAATTTACCAGCTGAATTCAATACTCTTACAAGTAATTAGCGTTTGCTTATTTATAAAGGTAACAAAATAAATTGGAAGCATTTATGATTTTTGCGTCTTCTGCTCTTTCTCTCTACCAATTATTTTTGGATCATAGAGCAGTCGTACGAATAAACCCTGTTTATCATTAAATTAGTTTAATACAAAATGCTCTTCTGTGTAACCTAAATCAAGTCGTTGGCAAAAATATTGATATTTCTATATGAAATTGAAGTTTCAATATAAAATACATTTTAGAATATTTCACATTATTAAAGTGCAGTACAAACGATTTTGTTATATGATTTTCAAATAAATAGCTTTGCATTTCATCAATAAAATTACTCGCATTTGCTTCATTCTCGTTACCTGTAAATGGGCTCTTTTTTGCAATTAAATCAATGTTATTAATGTGTCTTGGGTAATTTTGATTTCCTGAGCGGCCGAAATTTACATCCGATAATTATTTCTTTTTTAGGATATATTATGTTCTCTCCGCATATCCATCAGTATATTCGAAGGCCACCGGCTCATGGTTTCAGTAATGTTTGACGTAACTGCATGAAATTTTGCAGATTGGTGCGTTACATTAAGACCTTAATTAATAAAATCATTTATCATTTGAATTAATAACTTTGTATTTTAGAATGACTTCGAAAATAATCCCACATTTACGTATTCGGACACGGGACAAATTTTTTAAGCATATTCTAATTCGTGCATCAATATTAAAAAGTACAAAAAATTGTTGTTCTTCTGTAAAGCTTCCAATGCAGCTGTGGAACCCACAAACACCGAAATTACGAAAAAGAATCTAATTAAGATTCAGATCCACTATTTTTTTTCCGAAATAATCAGGACCACCAACCCTGCCAAACGATATTCGACTTGTCTCATAGTAACAAAGCGTGATAGAAATGTAACAAAAATGTAAATAATAAAGTTGCCACCGCTCCTTGCCCGGGGTGCGTCGGTCTCGAGTCCTCGTCGAGCCAGGATTCAAATCTTACTCAATAAAGTTTGATCGAACGCCTTCCGCGTGCGAATCTCGTTCTATATAAAACCGTACACGCGGCTGTAAAAATTATTCCGCCTATTTAGGTTTAAGTTGCACGAATATATCGCTTATTTCACATATGAGTGAAAGCAGGTCTTGCACGGAAACAATATTTTTTTTTAAATATATTTTTGTCAAGCTTCGAAGTATAGTCAGTATAAAATAAACGGGCTTATAAATTCGCCGAATTTGCAATAATGGATTAAACTAAAAAATTTAACTTTTTTACAAAATAATTGAACTTTATTCAAATGATCACCGAATAATAAGAGACACAGAAAAGTACAAAGTAACCAAAATTTTAGTATTTAGTTGGAATTTTTACAATAAAATATGGTTTCCGAACATAAATAAATATGAAAAATACCGCTACTGCTGGAGATTTTTGTAGTCAGTACCAAGTGAAATGTAGCACTCGTTTGTCTATGTGGGTATGTATGTACGTAAGAGAGAAGCGTGGTACCTTTCAAATAAATAAAATTGGTTATCAAATGCCGGACATGTAAGATAACATACGTAAAAATACATTTGAATTGAGAACCTCCATCTTTTTTGCAATCGATTGAAAATATAAAATGTTTTTCCATCAAATATTTTCAGACTTTAAAGATTTTTTATATAAATTTATTACATATATAAATGCCATCAGCTTTATTAATATAATGTTTATATTTTCCGTATAATATAGAACTGCTCATTTACCGTTTTCTTAAATATTATATCCACCTCTTTGTATGATATGAATATTTCTTGCATTTATTTTGTACATTTTATCACATCAAATGTCACGTATCATGATTGAATTTTAAAGGGTGTCAATATCCATTTCACTGTACCTCCTCCTACCTACATCCGCACGCACACGAGCGCACAAACAATTTGCCCGTCCTCAATATTCCTTCCCGGTCATTCGGCAGATATTCGGCGCCGCGTCGACCCTGTACAAGTCTTAAAAATCACAAAACTTTTCCCATTGATGGCTCCTAACTAATTTCTGCTTGGTCAGACGGCGCTTTTATTCAAATCAGCGCGGAGCGGGCTATTTCCACCGCTCTACTATTTTTCTTTGCAAACTGAGGGCAGAACTTCGCTTGCGTAATATTTGATTGCGAATAATAAATATATTGAGATGAAATAAGAGTACAGTGCCGGAAATACTGAGACTGCTGTTGATGAAATTATTCGATTATCGACTGTCCAAAAATTGTGATGATTTAATATGTACGCGGGAACTATTTTAATGATTAAATCACTTACAATATTTTATTCGCAATAAGATAATTGAATATTTCAAGTAAGTGTGAAACTGTTCTTTTTGAAAAATTCTATTTATGAGTATCCGGTATTATTGAGACAATGATTAGGTATATTCTTTGATTTATTATTGCAATATCAGATATGTAAACACCTAATTTCGGATACTTTTTAAAATTATATCTTTATTGATCCTGGGATCTTTCCAAAGATTTCAAAACTGTTTTCCATAATTTCTACGAAATTCATATAACGCCTCCATAATAATAATTAAAATATTTCAATATTCTCGAGTTTGTCTCATCGCTTTTACTCAGTACTTATTCAGCTACTAAACCGAATCTTGAAGTCCTGATATCCGATAATTTAAGAGAATCAGGTCGAATATTAAGCTAATTCACTATTTTTCACTTTTATAATATCAAGTAAAGAGGACATGCTCTGCGCGACCCGAAAGAATATTTTTTAATTCCTATTACAATGAATGATGAGGTAAGTTATTACCAATACATATACACCTGAACTTATTTTTGCGTGGTTATTTAATATGCAGTATTCTCTATCGATTGATAAGATTCTTAATAAAACTTAATTCAGATCACTTTAAGACCGATTATTTTATATTATAAGCGTAAATCTTTTATTATAAATGTAGATCTCATCGTATTTAAGTTAAGTAATAATTTTGTAAAGATTTTTCCAACTACGTTTGAACAAAAATGCAGCTATAATAATCAATTCCAAAATAATCTCATACGTACATTATTGTCCTTTATTAGTTTATATTGAATTATATCTACAGTTAAAAAAAACTAATATTTTAATTTCTTTTTCAAATCATAAACCTAATTAGATTCCCAGAGATCATAATTAATTACATATTGCTAGGGCAACCGAATAGACTATTTAGCAAAGACACAAGATAGCTTCTGCATTATGTTGTAAAATACGACACAGACAATGTCTCTGGTGTTAAATTGTCGACAGTACAACATATAGCTATATAATTACCCGAGTCCCGACACAATTTTTTATTTATGTGTGTTTTTTTTAATTAAGAGCAGATTTTACGAACCTTTGGTAATTTTCTTCGTCTACTCTTATTTTGTTAAAGACCATAAACTATCAAAATTCACCAGTATATACGGTATCATAATACTTCTGATCCCCACGTCGCTCTTTAAAACAAGCGCACCCGTCAACCACTTTTATGACTTATTTTGGTCGTTCAAAATTGTCTTGTTCTGGTACGCCACTTTTATTTTATGCACGTTTTACGGCGACGCTAGCGGTGAAAAAATAATTGAATTCTCGTATTTGGCATAAAACTGGATTCCTTCTTGCCACCTACTACCCGCGATCAATCTCCTTTTTATTATCCAGTGGCATCATACACTGGATAATAAAAAGGAGATTGTTAAAAAATATTAGAAATAAAGACTTACAGGATGAATATGATATAACAATTATAAAAATTCTGCTGATAAATAAAAAACATTTATAAATATTTTTACAAATATCTATCTGCTTTTCTTATTTTACTTCATTCGGTTTGTAAATCCATCATTATAATTACTTAAAATGTATAGTTATGCGTCGGTGATACATTTTGATAAAATAAATAAATGTAAAGGTATGTGAAGTTCTAATTTCAACAGCAATACCACAGAATATATTAAAAAGCTATATTAATAAGATAAAAATGATAAGCAACAAGGAGTCATTTCGGAACAAATTCGGAACGGTTAAAGTATAAGAACTAGCTAATATCGAATACCCCTAAAATATTGATCTATTTTCATTCAGTAATGAGTTGCTGGAAAATTACTTTTAAAGAAGGTGGAGTCATATTTTTAAAAATAATTCGAAACGTTATTTTTGAATTTTATCGAAACACTCTAACAAAATAACATTTCAAATGTATTCAGAAAGTTCTAGAACGAGCTCTATAAAAAATGTTTAGCCTTACAAAAAATGTGCGTTTGACAGCACGATACAAAACAAATTCTGAACGTTTTTTTCTGTGACGTGAAAGGATATTTATTAAAAAAGACAAATAAAAAAAAATTAACGGCCGTGAACACGTTCTTATAATAAATCGATTTTAAAAAGTTTGTACCTGAATTATTTTGTTTGCACTGGGATATGTTTTATTCTTTTTTCTTTCACTTAATTCACTTTAATTCTTTCACTGGGCGCTTGTTACGCAATTAAAATACAATTTATCATCAACTATCAAGTATTTGTCAGTTAAATATAATAAAATTCAAATATCAAACATTAACTACTACGTCGTAGCGTCTATTTTGACAGAAACAAGATTTACTTGAAGCATACAAAAATTATAAATCTACATTATTCACACAGAGCATATTCTGTGATTATTTATATACGGTTTATATTTCGAACGATTATTTATATACAGTTTAAATTACCGTTCTAAAGTAATTCGCATGACAGCCAATAACGGTGCCAACTAGCCATTACAACTACGGCGGTCTTTGACATAGCTCTCATAATAAGAAGTAAACAAATAATTTCAATAAAATATCGATATATATATATATATATATGTATGTATGTATCAAAGATATCTAATTCTTATTAGTACAAAGATACTTAGCTCCTACGAAGGGTCGTGTTCGTGTCCAACTAATTTCGAGGAAAAAAATATTTCCAGAAAATTATTTCTATTTACGTATTGTAGCTTCAGACCGAACATGGCTTCAATTTTTGTAGGTATTTCGTTTTTAACTAATAAAATAAAATAATTTTAAGTGGAACATTCTAGATTACGGTTGTCAGCCATTAATTGTAACTTTGCGCCCTCTATTGTTCACTAGTGACTAACCACTGTGACTAGTGATGCTTCGTATTGATTTGTATAATATTATTTTGTGTAATAATAGTTTTACGTAAATGAATACTTTTACCTTATTTTTTGTTTAAAATCGCTGCAGTCCATGAGGCGTTGACTGATGGAGTGCAGCGACTTCCTTTGTAATTATAGGTTTCCACTAAGTAATAATGGAACACGTGAGAAGTGGATATAGTTTGTTCAGATAGAGCGTAGACAATAAACTAGCTTCCATCTGCTGCATCAAAATTATGCTCGAATCATTTTAGGAGTGAAAACATATACATCGGAAAGACTGGTCGAACATTTAAAAAAAAAAGAATCCTTTCCTTACATTATTGGCGAATTAAGTTGTATATTTCTCAATTACTCGTAGTGGTACTACGTATCATGTACAACTAACAGTGTTTTGGAAAATAATCTTGATTTTTATTCACAATATTTCTTGAAATCAATTGTTTTTTTTTATTTCAGGTTAATGAAACAAACTATCCCATGTCCGTTACGCCAATAATGAATATGTATTAGATTCTCAATCAACTTTCGATACTCCCAGGAAAATTAAATTGAAGTCGCAAGTTCATAATTTACACAAACAAAAAATACGAGGTCAGGTTAAAATCAAAAAACTAGGGCAACAAAATAGTTAATTGAAATGGAAAATAGTTAATCTGAAAGACTTATTTCATAATTTTATAAAAAACTTTGATATTCCGAAAAATGTAGCAATTGTTCTTGAAGCTAAGAAGATAGATAGGCTCAATAAAAAATTGACGAGAGTAAATCTGACGTAACGCTTGACTATTATTTCCCTGCTGCGCACAAACATGCCAGAAAATGTTTTTAACACTTAGCCACCTACCACACATTTTTGTCCCTTAACTACCTACGTGCGGTCTCAGAGACTCTAATATGATATTCCCTATAATTTTGGTTTGGTGGTAATAATGAAACATCTGATTGAATAAAATACTTATTTATATTTAAAAGCTTTATATTAGACATACAATTACTAACAATCACATAAAAATCTCGAGATAATGATAAAATCTCTATAAAGCAACAATTATGGCACAAAGAAAATGAGATCTGCAGCATTAGAAATTTTTCACTTCTTAGTATTCATTCTTATAAATTAAATATACAAACTTTATAAAAAAACAACAAAAATAAACGTTATTTCGAAAAATAAATAAAACTGCAACGCATAAACATTTATATTTTTTCGCGGCAGTTACAGCATATTTTTTTCGAACACTCCAAGCAAATTGGTACCTTACACATAAAACATAAGTAAGCAGTCTTTCGTTTCTTTTTTGGATTACATGTAAAACATGTTTTACGAACTTCAAGTTTTTCGACATCAGAAGTGCTTGGTTTATCGTCCCCGATCTCTAGAATACGGCGAATAGAGTTCTTAAGATCTCTCTGAATGTGATAATTTTTTTCACGACGTTCCATATGCGGCCTTGTAAGCTGTTCTGCTAGCTGTTTTAGAAATTTAAATCGACTTCTAGTCTTCTGTCCTTGGTTGCTGGGGCTGATGACATAAGCATTCGAAGCAGAGATGTCCAAAATTCTGTAAAATATAGTTAGAGGCCATCTTCGCATTCGACGAGAAGTAGAGTAATTTGAACATCTTTGATCCAGTAAATCGACGCCTATTTTTCTTTGGTTGTAGTATAAGATCATTTCCGGTTTCTTACTACTTTCGTCAATACTAGCAGTATGATGCATACTTGAAATCATAACCACAGCTTTATTTTTTTTTGGTACGTAAGACGATAAAGTGATACTTTTGGTAAAACCAAAGATTGAGGACTCGATTTGCCGATTTCTAGATGGTTTGAACTCGGGCGGTATATCACGTTTGTTCTTTTTAAGTGTACCAACATAACTGAGGTGCTTCAAAATATTGACTAGTTCTATCGAAGAAAACCAGTTGTCAGCGGTCACGTTTCTATTAGAATTTTCAATCGGTGCGATAAGACTTAGAACCGCTTGAGTTGGTTTTGATTGACGCTTCTGCTCTTGTATCAAATTTTGTCCATCAGAATCTTTGCCGAGGTATATGTAAGCATTTAGGAGGTAACCGTTTCTTGCATCTGTAAGGCACATAATTTTAAGACCATATTTAGCTGGTTTTTTTGGCATATACATTTTAAATTTGCAGCGACCGCGAAAAGCTACAAGCATCTCATCTACACAAGCACGAGTTCCAGTCGTGTACACTCTGACAATTTTATATAAAAGACTGAAAAAGTTCTGAAATTGGAGCAGACATATCTAGTTCACGTCGTTCCTCTCTAGTTTCTGCATCATCAAATCGAATAGTATTTAGCAGAACTTCCAACCTATTCTTACTTATTATGCAACGATATATTTCTCTTCCGGTTCCATCAGTACGGTACCATGAAGTGTAGTACTCGCAATTTTCTTTGAATATAGCTGTATAAAGCAAAAGCCCAATGAAAGCTTTTAGCTCTGTACGGTCCAAATCATGCACACAAGTCTGCTTTTTGTACTTCGGTCTGATTTTGCTTATTTTCTAATTAGTGTGTAATACTATTTTATCTAACATCTCATCAGTAAATAAAAGACTCCAAATATCCAGGGGCGTAGTAGTATTACTGAGAATCGCACGAAAAGCTGGCTTTACACCTTGTGTTTGTTGCACAATATTATGCTGCGGTGTCCTTAAACAAGCTATATTCGGTGTAGATGCCCATCAAAAACGATTACTTCCAAAATAATTATATTTTCTTCGCCTACCTCCGGACTGCAAGCGTGAAATCGGAATATTATCATCCGAAGAGTTAGTCTCTTGAGTTGACATGTATGGAGATTGTGACCTTGAAGAGAATGGTGATATGGACTGTAACGGACTCACAACATCTTCATTCTCACCCTCAACTTCAGACGCCGATTCACAGTCTTCAACCTCCACTAAATCCTCGCTTACATCAGGTTCCACGTCACTGCAATCCTCATCCGGTGATTCCTCCTCATCAGAAATTTCTTGCTGTAGCCATTTTTCAATAATTTTGTTATTATTATTCATTTTGACACTAAAACAACAAAAACAAATAAGTACAAATAATCACACAACAACCTATGTGCGGTCATGGAGACCGCTTGCGAAATATTTTTACTTACCTAGGCTAGACTTGCGCACGTATTAACTCGCCAAGCGCAAGCGCGATACTGATTAGCGTGTAGAAAAGGTACATGGACGCGCGAGGTCGTACGACACGCACACATAGAAAAATTTTAATTTAAAAATCCGTTGCGGTCTTTGAGACCGGTGGTAGGTGGTTAAGGGTTAATAATATTTTTCCACTTACAAAATATTAGGCAGATAGTCTGTTAGTGTAAATCCACGGCACGATTTGATTAACGGTTCATTTATCGATTTTAAGTTAAAGAGAATAAAAAGGGGAACAGAAAGGGAAAAGAATCAATTTATTCTTTGGTTTTTGATGAAACGTCTCTCAAACGTCGAAAACTGTGGAAAAGGAAAACGAGGGTTTGGTCAATTTGATTTATGTGCCCTTGAAGATGAAATAGCTTCCCAAACGCTTGTTTTATGGTAGTCTCAGAAGACTAGAATTGGAAAATATTTGTTGGATACTTTTTTACAAATAGTATTAAGTCGAACTTAGAGCCACGTTAGTTAAGAACAGCTTAACCAAAAAAATATAACCTTTGGTAGTGTTTCAACAAATTTAAACACGGTAGAATTATTAGGTTGTAAAGTAAGTGACGCAGATAATTTAAAAACAGATTTTCATTACCCTGTTAATCAAGAAAGTGTTGTGATCTTTCTTTACTCTAGCCATTTGATAAAATTGGTTGAGTTGAGTTGACACTTTTGAAAACAAAATGATATTTTATGATACTGATAATAATATAAAATGGTATTTTTTGGTATTAAATAAATTGAAAAAGAATTAGCAATAAAATTTTGCTAATAAAGACACAACTACAAGACACACATTCCAGAAACCAAATAATTTCGGAAACCAATCATAAAACTGCAATTGGCGACTTATCTGTTAAGTAGAAATGTACCTGAAGACTTATTATTTTATAATGAGCTACTAACAGCGTATACATTTAAAAACGTAACTCTACGGTAAAATTTGCACTGCTACTCTAAATTTTTACTGTAAAATGTGAAGGATATACTTCATATAATGAATAGTAATAAATATAAAAAAATGTAGTTTTAAGCAGTCTCAAAGTCTTAAAACTAAACTACTGTTTTTGCACATCTAAAACTAGTTCATAAATATAGTTTTCTTTAAACAATACAACAAAATAAGAAAGGAAAGAAAGTCTCGTCACGTCCAAAAAATACTATAAAATTAATAAAAAACATTCTGATAGAAACTGTTAATAAAACAGTTTTTTTTTTCAATTAATATTAGAAGTAGTAAACAAAATTTGTTTGAAGCAGTGGCAAATAAAATTAAATACTTGTCAACATGTAGGTCTAGCCAAGACCATTCCGAATTGCTTTTCGGATACACAAGAAGACACGGAAATCACAATAGCAACCCCAATGTTATACAATTTAAAGTGGCATATAAAATTATTAATTTAGAATTACGCGATTATATTCCAGTAAACTGTGCTCCGATAAAAATAAGTAATAGCACCTGCTCATTATTAAGATAAATGGATAATAAAGATTTTTACTTAAATAAACCTTTACGCAAAGAAATCGAAAGAGATTTAATAGCAAATGAATATTTTGAGTTTTTGGATGGGATATGAAATTACACATCTGTGTGTGTAGGAGCTTATCAAATTACTGGATATATTTCTGAGTTTGTAGCTCATGCCCTGTATAACATAACTAAATACGAAATTTGTGTGTAAAGTTTAATTTCAAACGTTACATTAGATTTCCACAAGTACATTAGATTAGATTTTCACAATACATTTTTGATGTTTGCAAGGCAACAGAAATAGTTATTAAAAAACTTGTTAATAAAAATGATGGAAAAGATTTATCAACAAAACACAATATTGATTTTATGATGAAACTGAAAAACACAATATTGATGAAACTAAAGTTTTATAAGTATTCCTGAAGTCGAAATTTTCAAGAGTTTAATCATTCACTTTCTTGAGATCACTGCAATGTTAAATCACAGATTGTATTTGATAAGATCTGTAATCAAAACTTATTACGCATTTAAATATTTAAGTTTAATATTAACATATTAAACTTAGGTATGTAAATATAGCTAAGTTCGATCCTATAATGGTAAATATAGTTAAGTTCGATCCTGGCTTTCAGAAGAAATATAAAAGATTTAAGTTCGCAAAACTGCCTTTTGGTAGGAAACTTTTTAGAAAGTAGCAGCAAAGAGTCTAGCACGCCTCGTCTCAGAAAATTGTTCACTAACGTATTACAAGTCGATAGCTAAAAAGCTAAGGCATTTGTATGCTCCTGTTAAAATACATATATGCAGTAACCAAAGATTCACTAGCCTGTGATTGAGTCAGCGAATATTTCTTCTTCAGCAGGCATGTGTTAGGACGACTTTAGATTTAACTATTTACTTCTTGGTTTAAATTTAATTAACATTATCAATATTGTCAATAAATGTTAACAACCCTAGATTTTTAGCACCGGCTAACCTTCAAATGCTAAAAGGCATCCAAATGTTAAAATTTCTTTTAATTTTGCTAACTAATACTAGATAGTCCTACAGAAGTTTGACATGAAAAAAACAAGTGTGCTTTAGACCACACGACTGAAGTAAAACTCCAAATTCACAAAATATGAACTTTAAAATGAATTTACAATTTTATTCACTTTAAACGTAGAATATTTAATGTATTGAACAAAATAATAATTTATAAAATTGTTCAAGAACGAAATGAAATTACAAAATAATCAAAAAATCACCGTTGGCGTAACGCTTTATATATAGAGAGAAAGAAAATGTGTGCTCGCACCTCTCTCTCTTGTCCCTACAGTACAAAACGTAACTCTCTCTCTGTTTTCACTAACTTATATCTCCCTCTCAACTTCCATTCGCCTCGCCCGATCACACTTTTCGTAACGCTCTCGTCATGCGTTCACCAGCTTACTCCCCAAGTCAAGCGTGCGTAAAAAAGTTTTAGTTCAAAAATATATATGAAAATATGTATAGTAGCCACCCAATAGCCACTATTTCAATTTTTAAATTCTTTGAAATAAACAACAGGATTTTACCGTTCGCTATTAAATGAATATTCATATATGTTAGATAACCGTTCTTCGTAAATGTTAGACAACCATCCTTTGCAATAAATTTAAGTTATCACTTCCATAAATAAAGTAAACGATCTGCTTCAGAGTAAACATCGCATCCTGTTTTAGTTTCCAAATGTTAGATAACCACACTTTTGTAATAAATAATATTGTTATCAGTTTAGTTGTCATCCCTACAAATAAGTAGACGATCTATTTCTAAATAAGCATCCCATTAATCTTGTTTCCAACGATTAGTCCATATCCCCCTAAGACATGTATCTGTCAACTAGTCAAAGTAATATATTTAAAATATTAGTTTGTTTTCAAACATTATCTGTACATTATCTGTAAGTCCTAGAATATAAATACTCAGTGATTAAGCATAAGAAACACACTTCATTTCTTACAAGTGTTAGAAATGAAGTACAGCTAGTGACATCTCTGTGTCTTTGTATATTTCCATTTTCGTTTATAATAAATAAGTTCAAATTAAATAATTGTTTTAAAAAGTCAATTTAACCTTCCGTCACCTCATAATTACCTACCCTTCAATTCTTTCAAGTCGAGCAACTCGTTAGATATAAAAAAAGAAGTAACAAGTCTCGTGAGGCGCGACCATCTTAACAAAGAAGAATCTGACTCGTAGGAGACCCCCTTACGTTTACAAGTCAAACTAAAGACCAAATTCCTACTACGTCAGATAACCCTTTACACACCAAAACTTGTAGATTTCCCCAGGTTCATGAAAAAGAAGTCAAAACTCAAATTACTTGTCCAAAACATCATCAAACCTAACAGTTCACCATGGACAAGGCCTATATGGGTAGTTCCAAAAAACTCGACGCATCAGAAAAACAATAATGGCGGATAGCCATAGATTATCGTAAACTTAATGAAGTTACAGTAGGTGACAGCTATCCTTTACTTAACATAACGGATATATTAGACAAATTAGGACATTCTATTTATTTTACAACCCAAGATCTAGTTTCCGGATTCCACCAGAGTTAGATTCCAAAGATATCCCTAAAACAGCATTCAGCACACCTTATGGACATTATGAATTCTTACGTATGCCTTTTGGTCTGAAAAATGCACCCGCTACCTTCCAACGTGCAATGGACAATGTCCTTTGTGGACTTCAAGGCGAACGTTGTTTTGTTTACCTCGACGACATAGTTATCTTCGCATCTAGCTTACAAGAACACGAACAAAAATTAAAAGAAGTTTTCTCTAGACTCCGTAAATGTCAATTAAAAATCCAACCTGATAAATGCGAATTCTTAAGGCATGAAGTACTACTACTACTACTAGCCAATGCCCACCCTTGGCTATTGAGCCATTTGGTGGCGCGCCGACCAGTATAGATGAACATCTTTGAATGGGTCATCATCGTCCCCCTGGAGGTTGATTCCACTGCAATCCGGCAGGTGATCCGCATTCATTAAATCGTGTCAGCACAGGGGACATTCAGAGGTTGGGAGAACACCAATGCGGTGTAGGTGTGCTGCGAGGTAGTCATGGCCAGTCTGCATTCTGAACCTGGCTACGCTCACAGCTCGTGGTAGTTTGTGGTCATTGGGTCCGATGGTGACCAGAATTTCCCATTTTTTCCCTACGGAAAGCTGTGTGAGGTGTTGCCTGCCTGTCCGGTCAATAGCCCTGTTGATGATGGCCCTCATGCTCTGTAGCGAGGGCATACAGGCAGGTTGAGCCATGGACGCGCCCCTTTTGGCTAGGGATCCATTGCAATATGAGGCCATCCCATGGATATGCCATCCCCTATTTAAGTTCTCTTGCGGTCTGTTTCCGTATTGCAGGACAGGTTTTGGATAGCCGCTTGTGAGTCGACGAAGAAGACTGCTTTTGGTGTTGGGGTTATTTGGTTTAGTTCAGCTGCTGCCGCTTGTACAGCTGCTATTTCTCCATCGTAGTTGCTCTGAGGGGCTCTCACTGCTAATAATCCTTCAAAATTAGAACTGTAGTAGGCAGCTCCGGTTGTCCCTGTTTCAGGGATCAATGACCCGTCTGTGTATACATGTAACCAATCAGGTTGTGGGTATTCTTCGCTAATTGTTTGCAGGGCAGCCTGTTTCAGCTCGATGTCCAAGGATGCTGATTTCGTCTGATTGTGGTGTTTTAAGCTGTAATTAGCCTTCGGTAGATTGTAAAAACGCAGTAATTTGTAAGTGGTGCTGGCTCCTCCAGGGTAATTCCATACTTTGTAGCCAGCTTCTTATATGAGGCCAATGGGGATATTTGGGTTTTCAGTCGGGCAGTGGCCTGTCTGTAGTTCGTCCATTGCGTGTAAACACTTCTGTGTTTCTACCAAAAACGGAGGGCTAATTTCTCTCTATGGCTTTCCATTGAACTACATTTGGTTTGTGCCTCCATAGCAGCAATGGGTGTGGATTTAGGCACTCCCGTTATTGTCCTAAGCGCTGTGTTCTGCACGGTATCCAATTTACTGAGGGTGGTACGGTTACTTGTGGTGGTCACTTCGTTCCCGTAATCAAGGACGGGTCTGATATATGTCTTATAGGTGGTAATCAACACATCCTGGCTTGCACCCCAGGTTGTGGCTGTTAATCTTTTTAATATCCCGATTCTTTTGGCTGCTCTTTCCGCACATTGTTCTATGTGAGGGCGCCATGTTAAACGTTTATCAAGTATAACACCGAGGTACTTAGAGAGGTTGCTTTCCTCCAACGCTGTGTTTTGTAGGACAATGAGATGCTGGGTATTTTGGTGGAGAGCGTGAACAATTGGAAGGTGGTTTTCGTGGAGCTTACTGTCATCGAATTTCGACTGGTCCACAATTCCAACCTTTTGAGTGGGTCATTTAACGCTGTTTCGAGAGCTATAATGCTACTGCTCGTCGCCCACATGAGCAAGTCGTCCGCATATAGTATAGCTTTAATACCTGACGCTTCTCTAACAGCGTCAAGTACATCGTTGATCATAATATTAAATAATGTGCAACTGGGCACAGCTCCCTGTGCAAGGCCTTGATTTTGAATGCGAAACTTCGACTTCCGGTTACTGTATTTAACTCGACAAAGTCTTTGTGACAGCGATGACTTGATCCACTTGAAAAGGTTTCCAGATATGCCGTTTGTTGCTAATTTGTGTATGAGCATTGGCCTCCATACAGTGTCATAGGCGGCCTTGAGATCCACCAATACCGCCAGAGTGGACATCTTTCTTTGGTAACCGTCTTTGACGTGTTGCGTGAAGTTTACCACATGGTCCATGGTACTGCGGTGACTTCGAAATCCGGCTTGGGCGTCATCGAGTACACCATTTTGTTCTATATATTGGTTTAGTCAAAGGGCGACCATCTTCTCTGCTACCTTGCAGCTGGCACTAGTTAGGGAGATTGGCCTGTAACTTTCGGGCTGTTCCGGTGATTTATCCTTTTTCAGAATTGGTATGATTTCAGCTTTCCGCCATTGCTGGGGCACGTGATAACTCCATGTTAGGTTCACCAATAACAAAAAGGTTTTCTTGGCTTCATCTCCCAAGTTGACAATGAATTCCAGATAAATTTCGTCACAACCTGCAGCTTTCTTTAGTTTAGTCTGGGCCAAGGCCAATTCCAATTCCTTTCCTGTAAAAGGCGAAGTGAAGAGTTCGTGTGTCTTTTTATTAATGCAAGATGGCACTGGGCCTTTACATAGGGTCTTTTCAATATCCCTATCCCCTCTCGTTCTGCTGATCTTGGCATAATGTTTGCACAGTGCATTTGCAGCATCGTAAGAGTGACTGGTCTGTTTGAGTACAGAATAGGGTTTTGCATTTTTTTAGAGGCATGGTTATTTAGCCGCTAGATAAAACGATGTGCTTTTAAGCCATCTCTCCGATAGTCCAGGTCAGTGACTTGAAGGCTAAATGTTTGGAGGTTTTTACTTCTCTATGTAATTCGGCCTGGTGTTTTCTGAGGCATATCAGGTCTTCCTGGGTCCCTGATCTTTCTGCTATTTTACGTGATCGATTGCGTTTCTTCTTCAGCAAGGTAAGTGTTGCACTCCAGTAGGGTTTAAACATCTTTACTTGTCCTCTAGGAACGCATTTGTAAGCGCAATCTAAGATAATTTGATTTAGAAGGTCGGTGGCTTTCTCGGGTATTTCTGGGAACACTTTACTACCCAGGGCCTCATCTGTAAGCCTTCGATATTTGTTCCAGTCTGCCTTTTTAAAATTCCACCGGGGGGCTCTGATACTTATAAATTTGGTTTTGTTTGTCCGTACAGTTATGAGGATAGCTCTATGTCCGCAACCCCCAGCATCTTCGAGAAGTTTTGCATTGGTTCTGTCAGCGATGTTCGAATGGGCTAGTACTAGATCCGGTCTTGACAGTTGTCCGGCATATGATAGGAATGTCGGTGGGGTATCAATGATTTGGAGTTGACTGTTATCTATCCAATCTTGAGTAAGCCTTCCAACAGGCGACAGTTGTGTGTAGCCCCATCTCGGTGACTGACTGTTAAAATCTCCCACAATTAAACTGTTGGGTTGGATAGTTCTCTCAATTTCTGTATAGGATGGTAAGTTCCCTGGGGGGGTTATAGATGCTGATGATGTTAAAATGCTGTTTGTTCTTCCAAACTTCAATCTGAACAGCTTCAAGTTTATCATTATCATCCATCTCATGTATTATCTTGAAATTTGCTGTGAGACCATCTCTAACCCCTATAAAAATTCCGGATGCTATTTGCCGTGATCTCTTGAGGACAGAGACCGCATATCCGCTTGTCTGGTAAAAATCAGGAGTTTCAGTGGCTGCTCCCGCTTCAATTATAAAATAGATATCCGCGTTTGCATGGGAAATGCTTCGTTTGAATTGTGGAAATTTTACGTTGTTGAGACCTCCTGCATTCCAAAAGATGATGCGGAGGCTAGTGTCCGAACCCTGAAAAGGGCTTTTTTGGGAAAGGTTCGTAGACATTCTGGTCAGCGCGCTTTAAGGTGATCTGTGGTTGATCGTTTTGATTACGCAGGGGGCACCACGAGCAGGCGATCAACATCACCCCCCCCTTAAGGCATGAAGTAAGTTACTTAGGCCACATTATTTCCAATGAAGGCGTAAAACCTAACCCCTCCAAAATAGAAGCAGTACAGAACTTCCCTACACCTAAATCTTGTAAAGATATCAAAGCGTTCCTAGGCCTTACAGGCTACTATCGTAGATTCATCACAAACTTCAGTAAGCTAACTAAACCTCTTACAAGTCTCTTAAAGAAGGATGTACCCTTTATATGGGGAAATTCACAGGAAAAAGCATTTAACGATTGCAAACGTATTCTAACAAACCCTCCACTTTTGACAAGGAATTCATTTTAACAACCGATGCTTCTTTATACGCGATTGATGCGGTTCTCTCGCAAGGAGAAATCGGCAAAGATTTGCCTATAGCATATGCCTCAAGAACCCTTAACAAAGCAGAAACTAATTATTCCACAATAGAACGCGAACTCTTAGCTATCGTGTGGGCCACGAAACATTTCAGACCGTAGGGTCTCTACGGTAGAAAATTTAAAATTCTAACAGATCATAAGCCTCTAAGATGGCTATTCTCAGAAAAAGACCCCGGTAGTCGCCTAGTTTGCTGGCGATTGAAATTGGAAGAATTCGATTACGAAATAATCTACAAATGTGGCACCATAAACACAAATGGCGATGCTCTTTCAAGACTCACTGTTCAAACCATAAATCAATTAACAACCATAGATCCTCAATTAGATACATTACAATTAAATTACGAGCATTATTCCTCCAATCCTTATTCAACTTATGATACACCCAAGCTTAAATTTACCCCCGATTACCTCTTTCATGAAGGACATAAAAATATTCTTATACCCATTTCAGACGAATTGTCTGAAAACAATAAACTTTCCTGCCAAGCCCTAACTCTATGTACTCAAATCCAACCTTATCTAGAAAAACTTAAATCCCTTTACGAAATTGACCTACTAGTTTCTAATAATAAACAAAATTTCTATCTTGGTTCCACTCGACTCCATCACTTCGATCCATGGGACTCAGAAGGTTACTTTAAGCTCCTTTATTATTGTTTAAGTAATTATAACTGCGACATTTTACATATACCCGATCTTAAATATGACAAAATCTGTAAGATGCAAGGACATGAACAACATCACATAACTGCATACCTATTGTGAAACTGTGTACTATTTGTGAAAATAAAGTAACAAATCCAAAACCCACAAGAAATACCTAACATCTTAAAAACATACCACGACCAACCCCTTTCCGGACACAGAGGTGTCATAGAAACTACCAGAAAAATTCGTGAAAAAATGATTTCTTTTGGAACGGTATGACTAATGACATAAAAAACTATATTGAATCTTGCTTAGTATGTCAAAGAAATAAAATTCAAAGAAAAAGTTTTTTCAGAGTAAACATTAAAAATCATATATTCACATTATATCGTCTTTATTCTGTCCCCATAAAACACCCCGACTCCCTATTCCATTCAATCTTAATTCCCGAGTACACTTATTTAGGCACGAACGACAATGGTCAGCAATATATTGTCAGCAACGATCTTCGTAACTGCAAAAAATATGCTTCAAAGAAAATGATATGCTACAACTATATCATTCACAACACAGCAAGTAATCCCATATGCGAAGTCGAGATTTTAAACACCGCCTCAACAAAAATTCCAGACTCCTGCGTACCAACGACATTCCCTGCAAACATCGACGTATTTCAACCACTGGGGGATAACAACTGGTTATATGTCCTAAGTAAAGAACACAGAGTGTTCTTCAGTGTGAAACAAAACCAGAGCACCATCTGCTACAAGGAACAGGGATACTAACTCTGCAACCTAACTGGAAATTATTCACTGAAAGCATGACTTTAACGACACAGTGTCAACAAATATCAGTCACCCAGTAGTCCTGCCGGATATTCGAATCGACGATTGCTTCGAAAACGTGGAGGACACTCCGAATCATCCACAGTTAATTCCATTTCAATTAAATAGAGTCCCATTAGACTCATTAAATAATGTTCGGAATAAAATCGAAGAATACGCCGACCAACTATCGAAGTTAAAAAAGCAAACATTTCTACGACGCAATCAAACAACATTCTCATGGTTTACTCTTATATTTATATCAACTATAATTATATACGTGACATATAAATACTGCCGGTTTTCATGGACATTACTACTGCGCGGATGGCGAAATAATGATCCTGATTTAACTAATCGATCTGGTTGTGTAACAATCTTCAATAATTGTTATGACAACTCACTAAGAAGAAATCGTTCTCATATGGAAATCGCAATGAATACGACAACACCTCAACTACCAACAAATATTCCTGAAGACGAAGACTCCAACAACATTCCATCGTCATCATCAAGCTCAAAAAGATTAGGCAGGACGGCCCAATCTTTATTCTAACAGGGGAGGAATGTTAGATAACCGTTCTTCGTAAATGTTAGACGACCATCCTTATCCGCACCGCGACCGCAATAAATTTAAGTTATCACTTCCATAAATAAAGTAAACGATCTGCTTCAGAGTAAACATCGCATCCTGTTTTAGTTTCCAAATGTTAGATAACCACACTTTTGTAATAAATAATATTGTTATCAGTTTAGTTGTCATCCCTACAAATAAGTAGACGATCTGTTTCTAAATAAGCATCCCATTAATCTTGTTTCCAACGATTAGTCCACGTCCCGAAAAACATGTATCTGTCAACTAGTCAAAGTAATATATTTAAAATATTAGTTTGTTTTCAAACATTATCTGTACATTATCTGTAAGTCCTAGAATATAAATACTCAGTGATTAAGCATAAGAAACATACTTCATTTCTAACACTAGTACTAGTAACATCTCTGTATCTTCGCATATTTCTATTTTCTTTTATAATAAATAAGTTCAAATTAAATAATTGTTTTAAAAAGTCAATTTAACCTTCCGTCACATAACATATCAATTAACAAAATTCTATAGTTTAGTCAGAGGAATAGTTTTGAGTGATTTATAATTTGAAAGAATGTATGTAATTTCTAAGACGCCACGCTGCTTGGTTACCGGTGCACACAAAGAGAACAACCGCGCATCGTCGTCGTCGCCCTTGTTGCAAAACATAAACATTTTAAATGGTGTTTACGTTTTGTTTATATTAAAATGCTATTTAATTTGTTCGAAACATATTTTTTTTAAAAACTGTTATTGAAACGTAAATATAATTGACCTGTTCAACAGCTTTTTGCCTCCATTGAAGTGAGTACTACAAATGCTCATAGGGCTTTGGTTACCATGGCGATCCATCAGTACTGAAAGAAAACAATGAATAAATTATAGACGCTCAAGCATTATAAAATGCTACTTCCTACAATGTAAAAAAATCATATGAAGATTGGGGTTTTACACTTTACCTTACTTACTTTTTTCTCTTCACAGCAATTATTCATTTAATTTTTATTATCGTTTCCAACTGGCTCATGGAAATCAGTAAAGTTTGTAGCTACTATTTTGGCTATTATTTCTGATGTTCACAACGCAACAGATTTTGTGGTCCATTTTTATTGTCACTTAATAATGCAAGGAAATAAATATTTCACTGACAGTAACAGTTCGCCCGCCACGAGTTCCCCTTTCGGCCGTCGTGCACTGCGATCGTTTCTCCCACCACCTATTTCACACTCAGCGAATACGTATACTTGTGTGCGTATGTACGTGTGTGTTTACGAAAAAATTCTGTCAATTGGCAGTGGAACATTAAGTATTTGGATTTTTGGGTTTGGTTTTTTATTTATCTCAATTCGTATTTGTATTTAAAAACTCTCTTTACGCGATAATTTTTGGTTATTAAATTTTTGGATATTTTTAGTGTTAGTTATATGAATTCATGTTTATATTTGCATATTCAATATTTAGGATTTTTAAAAAGGGCAATTAATTAGACAAAATGTTAACAAATATTTCCTTGAAAAAACACACTTTATATGGGGATATATATTCTATACTATTAATAAAATTGTAACAGAGTGAATTCTGTGTACTGAAAATATTTAAAAAAAAGTGATTGATTTAGCGTATATAATAAAAAGGGAAGCCAGAAATTTTTTTTGAATTTTCGTCTTTCTGTCTGTATGTTAATTTGAACAGCTATCACGCAAATTCCAGTAGACAGATTTTGATGAAATTTTGATATGGTAATAGTATGTACCCAGAAGCAACAGATAAGAGAAAAAAAAACAAATTATTTTCCTAATTACACGCAAACGAAGTCATAGGCAGAGCTCCAACCAATAAGCTGTAAATTATAATCATAAAAACGAGTTAAAATAAAAATGTTGTTAAGAGTTTATAATTGAACAAATAGGTAACAGTTATGAGTATAGAAATAAAAAGTAACATAAACTGAAGATTTAAAAACAGTAAAACGTTTTTTAGATTAGTATAAATGATTGTGTTTGTTAATTGAAATAAAATACACGCCGTATTTTGATTTCTTTTCAATAAACTGTAAATTTTTATTTTTACCTTATTTAATAGCAGTAATACTTTTTTGTATGGAAATTGTGCATAGTATAATGATAAATTCAATTTAAAATTAGTGAAAAAAAGTGTGTACAAACAAATTTCAAAGACATTTCTTATGAGTAAGTTTTTTCAAATCCATTTTTTTATAATAAATAATGGCGACCGGAATGTTCTGTCCTTAATACATCACATTGGTTTCATTGTATATTCTTTCATATCGTATCAAAAAACAGTAAAAATTTCATTGGTGTTATACTATAAGTCCCAACTGTTTTTCTATGTAATCTCATTCCAGTTTTATGGTATATCACAAAAGCGATTTGCTAAATAAGTTTTTAATTTTTTTTATTCTTCTTAAAAAATCTTGCTTAATTTTTAATTTAAACAATAAGTAGTAATGATTGGAAGCTAAGTCTGATGAACATAGCAGGTGATCGCACATTTGAAACGTTTTTTGTTGTCGACGTAACAATTTCAGAATAATGAGTCGGTGAAACAACATGCCAGATATTCAATTTTCACGTCGTCTTTAGGTTACTGTACCTAAGAAGGAAAAGCAAAAACCTACTGAAATCACTGTCTATTGAAATTTAGCATACTTGTGAACAATTTCACCTGCTTGTGAATAATGCTACATAATTAACACTCAAAAATATTACTTGGAAATTTTAGAGGAAAATTCACCATATTTCGGGCACGTGCCAAGAAAAGGGTGCCACCCGAAATAGAGTTGATCCGCCTGTGACGCGTGTTCGTCCACAAATATCGGCTCGGCACGACCCGTAAAACCACAGGCCTTGGGAAGCAAGGGTACGAATTCCAAAACTAATCTTTTTTTAATTATATGCAAGAAAATTCTTAAGATATTGCTGAAAATGTTCACAAAAATTGTCTCAAATTTTTCGCAAAAAAACCATTGGAGGCAAAGACTTGAAATTCAAAATAATGAGCTAACATTTCAACCCGCACATATGTATGTCCATTGTTAACACTTATGAGGTATCAAAAGAGCATTCTAAGAATTCCAAAACAATTTTTTTAAATTGTGCGAATGATGGTTCTGGATATATTGCTGAATATTTCCCCAAATTTACCTAAAATTTATTGGAAAACTATGGAGATGATTTTGGTATTTGAGAAAATGACAACATTTTATGCCTGTGATAGATATACTATGCAACATATTTGCATGGAGAAAAATAATTTTGTTTCATTGGAGATTATGGACCATATGTTATCCATTGTTACAGAGTAATGTAGGAAAAGTTCGATATTTCGTTGAAAATTTTCGAAATGACGCTTGATGCTATTATTACTTTTCTTTTATGAATTTTCGAGGAACTCATCTAGCAGACACACGTTTGAACTTAATACCGTCATATTCTTTGAATAAGACGTTTTCATAAATCTTCGCCTTTTATTCCTCTTAATAATTTTTTCCTCTTTTTCGACGTTTTCTTTTGTGACAAATTCAAAAGGTAGCCTGTAGGTTTGATGGAACAATTTTCGTGTATATCTTAAAGACGACAGGATGCAAAGGCATGATATTTTACATCAACAAAGCACAAAATTGATTGTCAATTAGGTACAAACTGCGTTGGACTTAAGTTGACTTAAAATAAAATAAAATGGAAATTGTTGCAAATACAATTAATTTTGTGAAATAACTTTAACTAAATTATTTTAAAAAATAGACTTGTGCACCAATTGCTCCAATAAAAACGATATCGGTTTTAATGAATTTGTGAGTATTGTATTCAATTTCACTCTATGCACAAACGATCTACATTGACGTTATAAACATTTTGCTATTGATTTCATGATATTTATTTAGATATAAATCTAAATAGAAAAATCAACATTTACATGTTGATTTTTTTCATTCTAATTTAAATATCCTTAATTTGAAGAATGTTTCAGTAATTTTTTCCTAATTATTCATGGTAATAAACTATATAAATTATCTACTTTTTAATCTACTTTGCAGTGATGAAATTAAGCACATTAAGATTAAGTTATATATTTTTGATTGGTCTTAAACTTGATTTAATATTTTTGTAACTAGAACTTAAGTGGTATTAAATATAACGAAACATGACGCATTCCGCGCCACTTCGTTTAGATTCGCTCTTAAGGATGGGGCGGAATGTTCCAGAGTTTTGTTGGAGAGCTTGCTTCTTAACATTAGAGTAGAATCACGCAAAGCTTTGGAACATGGTATCTTTAGTCATCGTGACTTGGTTGAGATTGGATCGATCTTTGAGTCATACTAGCAACCACAAAGCAATGTTCTTCCACACCCTCGACATTCCATACTAGCAAACAGATTTAATTTAATTTCCTATTACATACGTATTCGCCTATCCGTAACGAAAACAATACGTTAAGCTAATGTACGCACGTTAATTTACGTACGTTAACAATACGGTACGTTAATTTACGCACTCACACCGTGCGCGTAAGTTAACGTAAGCTGCTGCAGCGCGCAAGTAAAGAATATTTACTATTACTACATATCGATCTCGATCGTTGCGGACAATCGCGCCGATCAAGCGAATTGACGCTATACGTCAGCAACATGCTGTTTCTCTTTTTAAACAATAGTACCGATGGAATGACTCTATCGATAGCACGATGGCGCAGTAACTTTGTACTAGCGCGCACGTCTTAATTATAGAAATAAATATTTTGCACTGTACAATTAATTGAATGAAAGTGATAGAATTTGAAAAAAGTACTTAATGTGAATCTTAAAAGTGAAATAAAACCTTAAATAGAAATAAATTTTGTTTATTTATAAATGTGATACTTTGAAATATTGTTTTCGTTGTACATATGACGACTAGATTTACTTCATGTGAAAGATCTCTTAATAAACAATTGAATAAGCCTCTGGCAGACACTACAAAGATACGTTTCACAACCACATCGCGTTCAAACAAAACAATGAGTTTTAAGAATAGTTTGAAGTTTAAAATTGCTCAGTGACATATTTGTTGACACAAAGTTAAACTAACCGAATAAGTTGGCGATACAAAACAAAAGTATTTACAACAAACTAAAAAAGAAGACGTAAAAATCTCCTACCCTTAGTGACTTAATTGCTTTCTGAGAACTCATATACATCGCAATAACGGACGGTTATATTGAATTGTAATAAATAGTTATCAATTAAGACTGAATTACACAAGTTAAACTTAACAAAACATCGCAAAATTGAACAAACCACACACGCGCACACAGCAAGCTGCGACCTAGGAATGCATACCCTCGATCGTATCCGGTTTCTGCGGGTGACGTTAAATTGGCGGGGGGAGCTGAGTGTCCCTTCTTTTCTCAGTAATAGTTAGTATTCTTTGGTTCTTCTCTACCGTCAAGGCGTGCCCTAGTCCAAAACGTGGGGTGCTAACTTTATTCAGAATAAGGAACCAAAATTGGATTCGATATATAAAAATTCTTCACCGAGAGCTCAACGAGTAAAGATCGCTTAGTTTGTCCAAACGATATGGCTATTGAGTTCCAATCTAGTATGGTAATCAGCGCTGAGGGGAGTTTTAGCAAGATCCATCTAGGCCCGACAAAAAAGAACCCCGAACTCCATGCTTGATGCCCTGCGTAAGGATTTCGGAAAAAAAACATAACTACCAGCACACTAAGAACCCCGGAATAGCTTGGGACGTATTTGAGGTTTTCCGGACGACCTTAGTAGATACTCGGTGTGACTATAAAAGAGAGGTAAAAAAGGGCTAGATGCTCCTATTTTCGTAACTTCGTGACCTGCATAAGTAATTCGGATCCCTGGGGAGCTGTGTACAAGCGTGCACAGAGCCCCTTGAAATCCTTTGCCTTTAGCACTTTAAAAAACCGATGGCAGCTTCACCGAGAATATTCGCGAGACCTCTTCCGATATCACTTTTTCTTGATGACAATCCCAACTTTGATACTGTCGAGCTGTCGAGCATTAGGAATGCAGCGAGTATAATTCCCGTCAGTAGCTTTGATTCGGAATTACGTCATTCAGAGGTAGACGACATTATGAAAAATCTTAATCATAACGGGGCCTCTGGTATAGATAATATTGATAACAAAATTAGAAACTGCGGTTTGGGGCACCACGGCACCCGAAACATTGAGATACTTGCTATCTTTAACCCCTGACTGCTTGGGGGCCAGTTCCTGGAAATCTGGTAGATGCAGAAGCTGAAAGTCACCCCAAAGAATAATGGGAAATCGCCTAGCGATGTAAAATTCTGCAGCCCATTATCCTACTTCCCGCCTTCGAAAAGCTGCAAAAACGGATGATAGCGGTCCGTTTGTTGGCAATTGTTTCACTCGCCAGGATCCTCTAACCAGTTCGGTTTTGAACTGGAATGTCCACTTCGGACACGATATTCGGCGCGTTGTTCTGGGTAGACGCGTGAGTCCAGAGAAATACGTACTCGAAATTTTTCTGGACATCTTTTGAGCCTTTGATAATACCTGGTGGCCAGCCCTCTTGTCCGCACTTGAAACCCGGGGGTATCAGCGAATTTATTTCGATTGGTTATGGATTACTTTTGCAATCATGAGATCTATTTGTAGTATGAAGAGGTAGAAGTTAGGAAATTTTTGATCAGGGGCTGCCCGCAAGGTTCACTTCTCGGTTCGATTTTGTGGAATATAACGTTTGATGGTATCCTCGCGATACCCCTTCAGGGACAACAACACATATGCGGATGATACTTTGCTTATGGTAGGAGGAACGAGCCGTCGTGAAATAAAAATCGGGTAGCAGAGACCCTCGGCAGGTTACATGACTGGGATATTAAGAACAAGCTTAGCTTGACACCCACAGTTTGATGATGTCCTCGTTAAAAGTAGGCTAGCGAGAGAGCTGACTGTGGTAATGACCGGAGCTAGAATCAATGTGCTTTTATTGCAAGCATGGTGCATCGGGTAAAGGGCCTGAATGGCTTTCCATGCCATGGCCCAGCTTGCTGGAGCTGGCCTTGGATAGAATACATCGAGCCTGAAACTTATGTACACGGCAATATATCTGAGATGGTGCGTTGGGGTCCAACAAGTTAGGAAGGTTGTACTGAAGTTGCAGCACGCGCCGCATAAGACTCTTACCAAAGCGATTATTCGCGATATTTAGCGATAACCTATTCGATTGAAAGCTTTGCCTGTTTTGACGGGCTTCTGCCCGCTGATCTCGTAATCCCAGAACACACCGCTAACTTCGTTTTGGCATGGGGTAAGAATTTTAGTGCTGGCCCGTTACGATCCGAGTTCTTAACAGATGAACACCATATTGATAGAAAGATATGTATTTTGCTATCGTCTAGGCTCATTAGCAGCCTCTCTGAATTCTAAAGGCTAGACCGCTAGATAGTTTTTCTCCTATGTATCTGAACTGTTGAATAAAACCTGACTCGAAAGTGACTATTACATTTCACAGCTTCTTACGATGCATGACGCTTTCCGAGCCAGCTTATTTAAATTTGCTTTGAAAGACAGATTTAGCGGTTTCGAGACATAAGACGTAAATCACTTTTTGTTCCATTACAGTGAGGATAACAATGTACGTAAAGTTTTGATTGAAAGCATGCTTCAATATATCAGTAGAGTCACACAATTTTTTAGATGCATTAGCTTTAGTCGCCATTACTTGATTGAGGCATTTAGAATGTTCACAAAATACGTCCTTGAAAGAATGCAGGTGTTAAATGACTCATTAATTAGGGACACATCATAAACCTATTGGGTAGAAGCGCTGGATGGTTGTAACGGGGCACTATTAGGAGATCTTCCAATTTTTTTCGGTCCCTGAACATTGATAACCCAGGTGGGAATGGAGGGAAAATAATACACGCAACTAAACCTACCATAGCAAATCGGAAGAGAAACCAAGAGAAGAGAATAGACACGTTAGATTTAATTTCATATCGACAATTCCTCAACGCTTAATTTCCAAAGAGCTCTTGCTTTTATTTAGGATCATCTATCGCCACAAATATCAACTTCGTTGCATAATGAGTATAATTTTTAATTAGCGCTCGTTCATAAATTCGAGCGATATCATTATTGAACATATTCATTTTGAACAGCCGTAATAACAAAAAGACATTATGGTAATTCGGAAACAACTTTTATGCCTGCGTTCTACCATTTCTAATCATCATTATTTAACAATACGATCATTCATATAGTGCTCAACAGGACTTGAGATCTTTCAGTGTTATAAAAATCTTTAATTCTCTTACATCATTGTTAAAAGGAATTAACAGCTGTCCACCTCAAATTTAATATTCTTTCTGGTCAGGCCGTTATCTTTTTATCATGTTATCATTTTCTCTAACTTAAATTCTTGACGAATTTTTAAAAAAAGCGAAGACAAATTGTATTTTTGCAAAAAAATTCAAAATCTTTATGTATTAATTCAAGAAGCGAAAAATACTGTTTTATATACTTGTACACAGAATACTTTAGCTAAAAGGTCGCAGACCAGCGGCGCCACTGGTATGAAAAGCTATATGCACTGCGATCGGCAAATCAATCTGCCCAGCGTGGCGATTATGGGCAATACCTACAATAATAGGCGCATTGGCGAGGCCTATATCCGAAGAATAAAAAACGGCTAAGACGAAGATAAACAGTGAACAATTTATTACAAAATTTTATTTTATGTATCGTAACAAAAAATTACCAACACTTAAAGCCGATTGCCCATAAGTGTGGGAATCTTACAGTACAAATGAGTACAAATAATGTTTAAAAAATATTGTTCAAAAGAGGACAAACAAATGTTGATTACGTGGTTACGAATTTTCACCCAATACGATCTCGTTATATTTGGAAATATGGTCACTGATGCTGAAAAAAATTAATACCGGGATTCGAATTAGTTTTCATTTGTCGAGAACTGTTCAGATGGATCTTAATGGCACACATGTCCATGCTCCAAAATGGATAGAAAAAGTTTGACAAACAAGAAGAAATTTTTGGATTATTCTGATTGAAAACGTTGTACCTTTGAAAAAGTAAAATTCCCTCATTCGCGTGTGATGCAGTAAAGATCAAGGAACATGTTTACACAGGAAAAAGGAACGTCTTTATTGATTTGCCATTGACTTAATACTTGACTTTTCATATGTCAGCTTCAATCGAATACTTGACTTTTCACTATATCTGTATTGATTACTACCACCACGACGAAAACATATTCGTATCTAAGCACGTTATCTTCAATATCAACGAACTAAAAATTTATTTTTAGACATGCTTAAGGATAAATTGATAATCCTACTTATCCAACAAGTCTTAGAAGTATATTTAGTTAATTGTTTGTACACGGTATAGGACTGCGCTTTTAAAACCAGTCAGTACCGTTTTTCCCAAACATATTTTTTATGAAAAGTCTTTCTCTGTCCAAAGCTTTATAGCTTAGCTTTGAAATCGGATCGCCGGATCCAGATACCAGGAACTCGCACTTTATAAATGTGTTCAAAGGTCGTCTGAAAAAGTCCTTGCTCTCATAATCGCTTTATCCAATTGCTTCTAATTCCATTTTTCCCCTTTTCCTTGTTCCCAACCATGTCAAGATTATTGATTAATATTTTTTTGTATTTTTTATTCTTAGTTTTATTTTTGCTTAGTTATTTGTTGTGATTTTTTTTTTGGTTTGTTATTGATATCTTAATTAGTTTTGCTTTTTATTACACCTTTTTTTTACAATCTTCCACATTACAAAATTTTCATATTTAATCGATGTGGTTGACTGGAAAATATAGCTAATATAGCAAGTAAGTCCGCCAAATGCATGTATACCTTAAAATTTGTAATAAATAAATATTAAACATGCATGTTGTGCCGAAAGTCACTCGTTATTATCTCAGATTTGTTTAAACACAAATGATACTAATTTCCTTAAGGGATAATTTCCGTGGATAATCTTTTTTGGTTAAATAGACAGGATAAATAATAAATACATACATTACATAAAATTCCTTACACAGTTTCATAATTTATTTGAGTAAACTTTATTATAGTTTACAATAATTATATTTTTAGAGATCTCTACACATTCGTAATTATCCATATAAATAAAATTATAATCGTATTACAATAATCGACAAAAAAAATATTTTGTTTTCTTTAGTGTCATCTAACTGGTGTGTACTCTTATCGCAAACATCATCGAACTCTGCAATATATGAAATATAAAATACAGGTCGTCTAAGTGTTTTCATATCAATACCGTATTTGGATCAATAACCTTATAAGTATTACCATATAGGTATTACCATACATTGACGTTAGCAATCTAAATGAACCACATCACAAAATAAGATAATAGTTACATCTTTAATACTACCGTGTCCTATATACAAGCACGGGGTTTTCTTAAACTCTCGTACTCTTTTGTACTCTTCTACTTGTGGCCATTTTCTTCGTTCATATTCGTGACGTTATACTCAGTATACACGTTATACCCAAAAAGGTAATAATATGTCTATTAAATGTAACGTCATTTCATCAAATAAATAATAATTCATTTTCAATTTTACAATATTTAACTCGTTTAAACTACTAATAAATCAAGCGAATATACCCTTACAAAAACACTGTAGTTCGTAATACGAAAATATATCGTTCAGATAAGAAATATTCAAATTTAGAACAATTAACACATAACCAAAATACGTTTCACAGTTATATTAGTTACAATAACACGATAAATAAATAATACTTACAAAAAACTATGATTTTGTTTAAATAAATACTTGCGACATCTGTCGACAATTGAATATAATAATTACTCGTGTTAGTGTAATCATATAATTACAGATGGCAACGAAAACGGTAATTGCTCAGCAAGTGTTACTTTGCTATTATTTTTAATAACTAATAGTTAATATAACATTTATTTAAAAAAAATGACAATTTCTAATTACTTAGAAAACAGCGATAATTTTGCAAATTGTAAAAATCTAAAATTCCACCACTATAAAAGTACCAAGATAACGTTTACTTGAAGAGATTGCTCTCATGATAATAATGTCACTAAATGTATAAACTGAATTGTTTTTATTAAAGATTTAAATAAATATTGACGATATTTGGTTTAGTCTATCTTCCTAAAAAACGTCGTTCAAAGGTATATAACAAATATAATAACAATTGTAGACAACGTCCTAAGATGTACATAAATACGAATGCTTTTGGTAATAATCAATTTCATCTATCATTCAAAGTAGTAGAGTAACAATTTCCACAAAAATTTTAATTTTGTGATGTTTCTTGATGCGACATCTGATTGTAAATGATGCACTTAGTATCATTATTTACTTCGTTTAAAATCAGATGTCACATCACTACACTATGCTCATTGTTTCTGCAGGTAGATGGCACTATACATAATATTTATTATTTGAATAATGGCATAAGTAGTCCTTTCATATTCGTATATTATAATATCTAACAATATATTGATTATTAGTATTTTCATGCTATAAATGTCAATACATTGTTAGAATCATAGATTGACTTCATCTATGATTAGGTTTAATTATATCCATTACGATATGTTCCTCATTTATCGTATCGTTGCTAAGTATTTTGTAAATTTACAATGCTTCATAAATTAGTCATACAACAATGATAATAACAAATAGTCATATTTTTATCGATCTATTTACCTATTGTAATAAACGTAACGCTAAATAGACTAATACCCGCATTTAATGGCAAATAATATCAAAAGTCTCCTGTCCACACAACCATATGTCAAATGTATTGTTTAATGTAAAAAACGTGTATCAATCTAACATTATCACAATTGGCTGGCCACGAACTCATCGCTTTAGTGGTTTACGTGGTTGTTTGAGTTGCTAAAATTTAACCAAATATAATGGAAGTCTACAGTAGATATATAACCTAGATCATGTTATTATGTTAGTTGATTAGAAACAAAGTGATATTGAATTGATATGATACAGTAATTCTTTTAAATGTAGCTCGATTATTGCGTCCCGATCTTGCCCTTGAAATTACGTTGTTGTTGGAGTTACTAAAATTTAACCAAAAGTAATGAAGATCTTCAGTAGAACGTAACTTTTCTAATGTTATTATGTTACCTAGTTGATTAGTTACAAATTAATATTGAATTGATATCATATACCTAGTAGTTGTTTGAAATGTAGCTCGATTATTGCGTCTCAATCTTGACCTTGAAATTACGTTGTTGTGGGAGTTACTAAAATTTAACTGAAAGTAAAGAAAATCTTCAGTAGATACATAACTTGGCTAAAGTTATTCTGGTAGTTGATTAGTTACAAAAATATATTGAATTAATACCATATAGTAGTTGTTTGATATATTGCTCGATTATTGCGTCTCGATCTTGACCTTGAAATTACGTTATTGTTGGAGTTACTATAATTTACCCCAAAAGTAAACAAATCTTCAGTATATAACCCGGCTCATGTTATTCCGTTAGTTCATTAGTAAAAAAGTGATATTAAATTGATATCATATAGTAGTTGTTTGAAATGTAGCTCGATTATTGTGTCTCGCTCTTGAACTTGAAATTACGTTATTGTTAGAGTTATTAAAATTTAATGAAAAGTAATGACGCTCTTGACCAAGAAACCTGATTCAAAATAATAATTCAATTGTGCTGCTATTACCAGAGTAATATTTAACAAATAATAAAATAAGGCTAAAATATTATTTCACTATTATTTTAAGGAAATAAGACTTATATTTATTAAGATAGAGCTAGTCAAATATTGCCTATATTTACAAAATATTAAAACCAGCTAAATACGAGTCGGACTCGCGCACGATGGGTTCCATAGCACCAAACATCATTAAAATTATTTCCTATGCAGTAAGGCATATTTTGACTTTTGTACGTAATTTGATATTTTGAGCGGTCGCAGAACGACGACTTTAGAAGTAGGTTATCATCACCTTTTGATTGAACACTGTTGAGCACTTTGAGCCGAATTAAACAACAAATAAGACAGACTATACTTAAGTCAAACGAAGTTTCTTTCATTCGAATATGGCTATTATTTAAGTACGCTCAACATTTTTACGGGCCAACCGTACTTAGTCACAATATAAAAAATTGTAATATTGCTACAGGTATTAAACCGTATTACGTGTGTAATTAGATCTATTTTGACTTGTCAATATTTTGAGAGTAGGATTAAATATTTACGCATGTACAACATTTATTGTATTGGCAGCAAAAATAAATTTGTTATTCTCAAAGGTACTGTGAAAAACAAAGTTATTGCTGCGGTCGGTTATTTAGTAAAAAATAATTATAATACCTCTGTATCCTGATTTTTTTCAGTCGACGATTTAAGAGCAAAATGAAAAAACCTTAGAGATACATACCGTAAATAAATAAAAAAAATACCTACATGCCATTCTGGAGTTCTAGTCTCTGATGTTCAATCTAGCAGGAAATACTTTCAGTTACTAGGACTTTTAAAAGATCCCAATTGTGGTATATCCAAGGTGGATTCAGTTTATTCCTGGGCCTCGACGAAAGTGAAAGTCAGCATAGAACAGAAGGATTATCTCCGTCACTGCTGCAACCTTTCGCCGACGCCTACTTCCAACAGCAACCCGACATACAAACTCAAACAAATTCTTCTTGGAAACGACATAAATCAAATTATATTCGTGCCGAATATTTGGAAATCGAGAGATAAACTTAAATTACTAGATCTTGAAGTAGCCAAGAGCAATCAAGATAAAGGTGTTATTAAATCCAACGACCGCCACTTTCTTATGAGCCTTTTCCCTGAGATGGAGAAGTTAAACGTAATGCAAAAAATTAGGCTAAGGGAACAAAATTGCTCAATCTTTGATGAACGATGTCACCCGCTGTCAGTATGCTATGACAGCTTTGGGTATTACACGCAGCCACAAAGTCCTAATGAAAACAATAACAATTATTCTACAATATAATTACCAGTTTAAATTCTAAGTTATTCATTGAGACTGAAGAAGAATAATTAGGGAGACTGATTCGTAATATATTACCAAAGTATTTTTTTAAGAAATTTATAATGTTGCAAAACTTTACTTTCTTATTTACATAATTTCTATATTGCTATGAATTAATAACAAAATATTTGTTTTATTTACCTTGAAGTGAGAAATGACTTTTCTATAGTTGTTACCGTCCTTGCTAAATTTACTAGTATTTTCAAGTCTGCTTCTATGTGCGTGAGTATGTAATCAAACGTTTTTATACTCGTTCTTGCATACTCATTCAATTTCTCGGGATATTTCCTATATTCATTTTATGGCGTGTGAAATTGACAGAGTTCGTGGTATGATGGCCCGAGTCGCTTCGCCGCTCGCGCCTCAGTTCGCGTCGCCGGAGTTCGTAGCCAGGCCGTAAAAACAAAAGATTTCAATGTCTGATGCAATTGCAACGAAGGATTTACAATAATTATTATGCAAAAGATGATTTCTGTTTTACCTATAGTAACATTTTTATAAGGCTGGAAATTTGTTACGGCAAAGTAAGTGCTTGATTATCATAGAAGATCCTGGAAGATTTTTGAAGTTATACTTCTTTAGGCGTGTTATGAAAAAATGATGAGAGTGAAATTTTAAGATTCGTCACACAAAAGTTACAGTATGAAGTTGCAGCGGTTGCAGTCTCGAAACAAAAGCTATTGGCACCATCCTCGCCTCTGTTCACTGTTTTCATATTCATAGTATTTATGCACATGTTTCTAGTGTCTACATTCACACACGTGTTTTAGTTTCATATAAGTGCGATTTATATATGTGCTGATAAATTATATTCAGTAGTGATTTAAATTCAATATTTTGATTAATATATTTACTATTCGTAAATATTAGTGAAAAAATTGTGTTTATAGACTTTTTCAAGTGCTCCAATATAATTGAGGTTATCTATCCGTATGTATTATTTAATGATGCCAAAGAAGTATAACTTCTCACGCGCGTACATACATGTACGTACATGAAGTACACGCACCCTTTTTATTTTTTCAAATTTCTTACAGCAAAATATGTGCTTGATTAAAGGAAGATTTTTTTTAAATTTTTTACAGCAAAATAAATGATAAGATCCTGGAATATATTTTTCAAATTCACCCTTAATAACGGCTGTCGCCATTTTATTGAAGAAACGGTATAATTTTTAAAACAGGTATGTAATAGAGGCTCAATGCTTTTATTGGACGACCGAGAACAAGTGAGACAGTTTTTCGTCAAAAATGTATATACGGCCCTAATATTTAAGAAGAAAAATGTTGAAGTATCGATATCGACGAGAAGTTATGTGACATGAAAATTTATACAATGTAAAATCAAAACGTTACGTTCACAAACGTACTAAGAATAATGCACGCAGGAAAAGAGCGTCGGAATGAAGATACAAAGGAAATAAAAAAAATATTTATTAGGGCCATGCTTACCTAAATTTAATATATTTCAACGGCACATTTTGCATTAACTTGGTGATAGCGTACTTATGAAATACTTTTTTCTTGTATTGTGACGTTTTCGAACTCATCTCGTAGTGATTTTCTCCAATTGTTCATCATTTCTTAGTATAATATTAATAAGTGCATCCAAGTATCATGCGTCTAGATATTTTGTTTGCATTCTTACTCTCTTTTGAAAAATGTCAAATATTTTTGTAGCGTACCGAAGTTGCTTTCTACTATAAGCCATGCGCAGCATAAACGATAGTTGGATATTTTATTTTCGTTGTCGCCCGACACTTGACTACCAGAACATGCTCACTCAATATGTTCGGACAAAGAAAAAGTCTCGAAGCAATTTCTCAATTCCTCCGTCGCGTCGTACCGGGTAAACATTCATTAGGCATTTAATGAAACATTAGGCATTTAATAACAAATTATTTATTTTCTAGCAATTGCCCTAATTTGGAAGGACTTAAATGCTGCTATAACTATTGCATACCTATGCTCTTATATCGACTGCAACAAATCTGTAATATACATCCGGTACACTTAATAAAATATTTAAAATAATAAAAATTTTTATGATTTTTAAAGGGACTGCCGATGTTCCAGGGTTACTTATAGCTCCTATACACTTAAGAAACTTTCGTAGAATTTTAAATTCTTCTTCTATTTCGGTCCAAAGCTTACGTATCGGTTTTAGGATAACAAGTGGCTGTAAATACTTTCAAATCATTGCACAAGTTTCTTGAATAATTCTTTCTACAGCACTGTATACTAATCGATAATTGTAAGCTAGAGTTTTAAAACTGATGTTAATAATAAACAAATCGGAAAAAAATGGTACAAATAAAGGAAAACGTGCAATTTGAATAAAGGAAATATAAACAGGGGTTGTAACATTTTTAATATTTTTTCCGCGGCCATTTTTGATACCTGAGTCAAATACAACACATTATTTAACGGAACCTCAATAAACGTCAGGTTTTCATTTAATGCGGTGTCAAAAATAAGTACAATTTATTTTGACGAATAAAAAGACAATTTATCCGCCAATATCTCACAAATTACTGAACCGATTTTGATAATTTTTTCACTGTGATTTTTCTGTTAACACAAATTCTCATTTTTACTTTAAATATAGAGTATATTTAACAGATGTTTATTGAACAAATGTTTATTGAAGTGAATTCTGTTTGAATCACTAATTATAAACAAATAAATAAATACGTATATGAAAACAAACCTATTCCGAATATATCGGTTTCAACCGATTTTTTTCTGATTTCAATAATACCTTATTACCGAAAGAGATTGATGTAAAATGATAACTTTATTTGTAGTTTAAACATGGCATTACAAAACATTAAAATAATGCTGGTGCAAAATATTAAACTCAAATAAAACTTTTTATGAACTCTGACTTCATCTGTAAGCAAAAAAAATAAGTGGTCTTTTAATACTCAATCGAAAAATTCAGATAAATAATTTTGTTATCTTTAAAACTGCGCTATAAAAAACTTGACAATCCGCACTGCATTATTTATATTACTATTAATATCCATATTTAGTGATATTACTATATGTGTGAGGTTGTTATTAATATTATTCATTTAATAAAACCAATTTCTCAATAATAATCTTTGAATATGAAGCTAATGGCTTTGCGCAGTAAATTTTTAATAACAAAATATATTGGAAAAAAGTTGTGTATTTTACGTACTAATCACATTGATCTTCATACAACGATTATATCCGAAAATACTCTCATTCTCATATCGATACTGTAAATTACCCGTACATCGGTATCGCCACGGTAATCGCAAACTTAACTGAACTGTGGACCAAAGTACACAGACATTAGTTTTATTTTAATCTGTGCAGAAATCTCCACTCCAGTATGTCCACAAATTTAATTATACAAGCGTCACATATCCCCGATGAAAGCAAATACATGTCAATAACGTATAAACGTTATTAATACTCTGATAGCTTCATGCAAAATAAAAATCAATTTTGGGACATCTCATTAATTATGACTCTTGTAATAACATCCTCAATCATTTTTGACATATTGAGACATAGTTATTTAAGGTATAAAATATTATTCTCGAGTATTGAACAAAAAGCGTTTACATTCAAAACTCTACATTCAATGACGGACACCGACAAAAGTCAGAAAAAAATATAAACCTAAATTATAGTACTTTTCATCTTATATTTTATGAGCCAATATTAGCTAATCAATATTCAGTCTCCACGCAACACTTACTCTCAGATTAGAAATACAAGATAACAGTAATAATTACTAAATAAATTTTCTCGAAACGAGCACATAAATCAAGAAAATAAATAGCTAGAAATCACGCTGATATATTGACTCACTACAACTCAATTATTATGAACGTAAAATCTACCATTAAACGTATTAGAATAAATAAACATTGAAGTAAATAAAGTTTTTTCTGTGTTGCCGGCAGACTATTTCAATGTACCTACTCGCGCACAAAAAGGTCCAACGGCCTTCAAAGTTTATATGCTGCGAAATCCCGCTGTGGCGTGACCGCAGTTGATGATACAAAACTAGGGTTGTCAGATGCTCGACAATTAGCTTAAATGTATAATAAATTGTACTTATTTTTGACACCGCATTAAATGAAAACCTGACGTTTATTGAGGTTCCATTAAATAATGTATTGTATTTGACTCAGGTATCAAAAATGGCCGCGGAAAAAATATTAAAAATGTTACAACCCCTGTTTATATTTTCTTTTTTCTATACAATATCCCAAATCCGGAATTAGGGAAA
This sequence comes from Druceiella hillmani, assembly GCA_039881145.1. Classification (NCBI taxonomy): domain Eukaryota; kingdom Metazoa; phylum Arthropoda; class Insecta; order Lepidoptera; family Hepialidae; genus Druceiella; species Druceiella hillmani. Next base: position 44,887,669 of record JAYKKI010000012.1, on the reverse strand, counting down.
TCGTCCCACTAAATAGGCTAATGTTACAATGACGTACTGAGCGAGTAAGAGAATCCTCTCTTACTTGCATCAAATGTATTATGTACAGGAAGTAACAAGTAACGTGTCTATAATTCCTAGAGGTGATCCCGTGCACGAAAACGAGTAGAAAATATTAAGGAGCAATATGAAAATACTCGACCATTTCTTTAAAAAAATCACTGTTCAAGTTGTGATTTCAATAAAAAAACTGCATTTTTTCAAAGAAACGTGTTTAAAATATACTAAATTGGATGCACAGAATCGCCTATATTATTCGTACAGACATTTTTTTATTACAGTCTCTATGCATGAATACAAATTGTATATTTATACCATTCATACAAGTGTTTCTGTGCATCAAAGTGGGGAAAAATATTAAGAAACTATATGATAATTCTCAACTCTTTCTGAAAATAAACGCTGTAAAAAATGCAAATTCTACGAAAAAGGTTTTTTTACTGAAATGCGCTTCAAATGTATTCAGTTTAATGCAAAGAAACACTGTATTAATAATTAACACATTTTTTTATACGGTGTACATAACATTTGTTCAAGAAAAAAGTTGGTTTGACTATGTAATAAATACGAATTTTTTATCAAAAAGGAGGAGACTAAAAATTATATTAAAAATATGCGTTTTTTGCCGGATCGGGCAAAATCTATTGAAATTATTTTATTGACATATATTTCATAGAAATGATATTCAAACTGTCTAAAATCCCAGGGAAACTTTGGATTTTGACATGAAAAATATAATGTATACGTATATATAGTATATATGTATATATATATATATATATATATATATATATATATATATATATATATATATATATATATATATTAAACTTATGTAAATATTCTAAATACAATTTTATTTATTACTTTCATGAATATTGTACGCACAAAAATTTTCTTTATACTTCTAAACATTTTTAGGATTATTATTAACAGACTTCAAAAAAGGAGAAGGTTCTCAATCGACTGTATGTCATTTATATTTGTTACCTCTAACCAATTTGAATGATTCATTTTTTTATTTGAAAGACATACTGTTCAAAAATCTCTAATAGTAGCAGTATTTTGCAAGTTTATTTATATTTGGAAAGTAAACATTTCTAAGTATAAAAAGCGCATTGAAAAGTACAAAATAATGAAAAAACGAGTACTCAGTACTCTTTTTTCATTATTTTGTATTTTTAGTGCGCTTCTAATTCGATGGTTATGAAATCAGGCGAATTCTTTATTTAAAATGTTTTATTTCCATCAAATATTGATTTATTAAAAAAAAGTGCAATAGAATATGCTCGTATTGTAGTGAGGCAAAAAAATGTCAAATAATCCTTCATAATAATTATTTAGCCCCCAAAAAGAAGTTCCCTTATTGTTTTGAAATTAGGAAAGTTTACCATATTATTTTTCTAACTACCATTATTCAATGAACATTATATCTGTTGAATATACATAAAAAAAACTATCACAAATCTTATTTATATCATTTAGAGCGAACGGCATTAGTTAGATATAATTTTTTTTTAATTTAGAAAGTCACCTTTTTATGAGTTAGATGTCAAAATCACTTTATTAATAAAATTATTTTCCCAGGACTTCGACAAACTTAGAAATGTTAATTTTAAATAAATTAACATTTCTAAGTTTATTTATTATATATCGATTGTATATATCGATTGTATTAAAACAAATTAATATATGAGTGTAAGTTGATTAATCGGAAAAAAGATGAAAGTTACATTATCTGTCAAATAGGTTTTATGGTTTATTTTTTTATTCAGAAATTTATTTAACTGTACTGTAGATGAATAACAATTGTTGTAATAAATACATTATTCTATGGTTCTTGGTATCAATTTTTTTAAAATATTCGGTTGAAAAAATAATTTCAGTTGATTATAAACTTTTGCCCGGATTTTTAATTTTTCTGATTTGACAACCCTATATTATAAACACTAAAACTGCCCATAAGAGTATTACAATTTAAATAAAATAGACAAGTAGTATCTTTTTTTCCACGCAGATATATATATATATATATATATATATATATATATATATATATATTTATATATATATATATATATATATATATATACATAAACATTTCAATTCCTTTTTCGTTACTTATAAGGTCATATTCTTTAGTTCTCTGTGAGTAGTTTGAATTCTATTAATGTTATGTTAAGAAGGAGGATGAAAAGTAAAGCAGTGATGAAAGAGAGGCAATTTGCATAGATACGTACATTGTTCGGACTCTCATAGATACAGCATATATTTGAGCCTCTTAGATAGTCCTTTCCAAAGCTATTCCACAGATTTTAATCTATTATCATACTGTCTTTGGTTGATTTCTTAAAGTACTATATAGTCGCGTAATGAAAAACAACAAAAATCCCAAGCTGTAAAGGTTGCCTACGTTCCTTCTTATTGTTTTAACTGTCATAAACAACACCAACAATACGTTACGATTATGTAGTTTATAATATATAAGAACCCAGACGATGTTGAAAATAATGTAATTTCATTAGGATAAGATATAGTAACGCCTACAATAAGCGAAATCTCACACCCAAGAACACCGGTAATGGATTAGCTATGTCTCGGTCTCTAGTAGACATGCTACATGCTTCAGGGAATTGTAGCAGCTATGAGATATTAATACGCGTTGACACTTCTTTAGCCAATCACATTTTAAAAACGTTTGAAGTTAATGGAACCGTCTACATTCCGGAAAATTTATGTCAAACCCAAAGTTGACAACACTTTGTAGATTTCGCTACACATAATATCGATATCCTGAAAGAGACAATTGATGGACGAGGTTCTTTTCACGGCATACAGTTAGTTGCTTTTCAGCATGGTCCTTTAAAAATAATGGGTGCCGAAGAGGCATTAGGAAGATCAAGTGCAGTTCATGATACACCGCACGAACTTTTTAAAGAAGACCCTCTACCTGATATCCGGAAACGTGAGATAAAGGTTCCATTTGAGGTAAAAAAAAATGTTTTCGCAGAAATCTGGCTTACATGTCATTTATCTGCTAATAAATATCAAGTTATACCATCGTAGACAGACATGAATAAAATTTTAACTCAAAAGTCACACCAAATTGCAAATGTTGATTGCATGAAAAATATACAGTGGTAGCACTATTAAACCTATGCAATGATATAACCAAGGTCCTTGGTCAAAAATACACTGTTTTGACTTATGACGAGGCTCTTTGTTGTAAAATGAAGCAAATTCATTGGTACAATAACAATTATAATGTTGTTACAGTACGACTTGGAGAATTTAATTGGGTTCTGATTTCATTGTTCTGCGTGTAAATGGCCAACATTTTGGCAGCTCTGGTCTTTCAGACATTTGGATTGAGTCTGGTATTTATGGAGAATCTACAGTCCAAAGTATTATAAACGGCACACACTATAATCGCGCAGTAAGAGCTCTGAAATTGACAACCGATGCCTTACAGAAAATTTTGTTTCACAATATGAAAGAGTGAGCATATGAAAAGAAAACAGAAAGAATGAAAATAGAACGGAATGCAGAAATTCTTATACAAATAGAAACCTTGAGCAATTTTCATGAAACCAGTTTGGAATTGATATGCAACTGGGATGACCAAGAAACAAAAGCTAATGTTATTTGCAACCTTGTTAAAGAGTTCGATAAGGAAAATGAAGCGAACCAAATGTATACGTTTTGGAGATCATACCTGAACTTGTGTTAAATTTTATACGTGCAGAATGAGAAGGAAACTGGTCAATGCACCTTGAAACTGTTGCACATGTGTTGCCATTGTTTTTTTGTTTACGATCATACTAATTATGCGTTGGGGTACAATATACCTTGTCGATATGCAAAACTTGTCAGAAACTGCAAACGAGGTGTATATTCAATTTATGAAAGGAAAGTTCGTAGTAAAAGTAACTGGAATGCATTTAATGAAAAATCACCGGATCAAGTACATGAACACATAAACAAGATACATAAAATTGCTAGTAGTCTTGTAGGACTAACTAAAATTGTGATCACCGGAGCCTAACTTTCAATTATCGATCCTGTTTGTGTGAAAAGGGAAGAACAGTTTTTGAAGTTCAACACGACAAAAACTGTGAAAAAACCTTCACTATTATTAAAAAGGTGAGGCTGATGTGCTAAAACTTGTAAAATAATTTAAAAAAATAAAACTTTTCGGCGAAACGAACACAACATCGAGTAACATTGCTGGAAAGATAGATTCTGACGAGGTTGCAAATAATCTACGCTCCGTCAAAAAAGTGAAATCAAAAAGATTCATACACTTGCACGTTGTAAATGTAGCTGGAAAATCTGGAAATAAACTTAACACTGTAGACGCAAATATGTTAGTCCGTCACATATTTTCTGCAATAAAGACCAGGCTTCAAATTGATTTTAAAAATATAATAAAAAATGAGTTGCATGATCCACCATCTCTTTTTGACGCCAATGGACTCATCAAATATATATCAAAGGCAGTGCTCGGTAATCTGATAGCAGGTCATTGTAACCAACGAAACAAATATTGAAACTGCCACCCTGATTAATAGCCAAGCTCTAGTGCGCAGTACTGGAAAGCCAAAAGGCGCCAAAATATTCGGAGACTTACGTGATATTATAATAAAATCTATAGTTTCAAATTTCAAGTACAGTGGTTGCAGGAGCATGCATGTTCCTTTTGGCTAATGTGACCAAACTTCCATCAAGTCTGGCACTTATGAAAAGAGACGACATCTGTCATATCAATCGAGCATCAAATAACAGGACGCGAGACACTTCTGCCCATTAAATGAAATACACTATTCTGAAAATAAAGCTCGTCTGTCCGATTTTCTGTCAAAAGAAATTGCCATTCAAGGGGCACTTCAATCAACACAGCAACTTCTAACTTCTGGTGGCTATTTGTACGCAAAATAAGTCAGCACTAATGCACAGAGAAACGTTGAGTATTTGAGAAGCACTCAAAAAGAAGCTGATACCCGAGTCATTTTGCATGGGATTGACTGCAAGCAATCAAGTTTTGAGAGATTGATAGTTAATTGTCGCAATATTGCCATTCTACTGCTCATAATTCACTTCTGTGAACAATTACCAAGTGTTGTGTGGATTAAATCAGGCACTAACAAAGAACCAAAATGTATTGGTGTTAAAAATATAAAAGACAACATGACTGTGATAAAAGGAAATCATTGTTGGCATATCACAATCTAAATGGATATGACACTACGTGCGCATTATTAGGGCACACATAAATATCAAGCTGGCCGTTTTTCCTAAAACACTTTCAACTTAATTTGTTATAACCCCACAGATTACAGAAGATCAATTTTCAAACACTGAAAGATTTGTTATTCTTATGTATACAAACAAAAAACCAGGGCTTCAAGAATTAGAAAACCTAGACGATTTGAGAGCAGCAATGTTCTAGAACTTGATAAACTATCGCCGACACCACAAGCGTTTCGCCAGCATACGCTAAGAACAAACTACCAGGCATTTTATTGGCAAAATGCCGATGTGGATTCTAGATTCTAGATTATCTGCGCCCATAGACAGTGGCTAGAAGATTAAGAAGGACAACGGTTTTCTAATCCCAGTTACTTCATCAGTAAATTTAATCTCATTGAAAGACCTTGAACTGATATCATGTCAATGCAAATCTGGTTGCCGTTCATCCGGTTGTGCCAACAAATAAAAATGCTCGGAAAGGATATGCTATGTCGGATATAAATATTTTAACCAGTTTAACGATATTGATCAGATCGAATCTAATCAGATTGTTTATTATTCAGTACATTTTTATAGATATATAATAACATAGTGATTATAATTCTAAAAACGTACATTTTACTCAGTATTTTACTATCATTTAATAGAAAACCAGTCCAATTAAGTCAATATGTGACCATTAGTACTAACGACTCGGCTCACTTAAACGACTGTGCTCCGTTGTTTATTGCTCGATTTTAGTGATTTAAGGTTCATTAAAAAGCTGATAAAAATAGAAATGCGCTTTATAATAATATAAATTTCCATAACCCTGACAGTTACCGAGCTATTTACAAAATATTTTTTTTTCAAAATGTGTTATTTCTTTAAATATTTTATTTGGTATTAGCTTTACATGAATAAATGCCTGAAATCAAATAACATGCATTATGTTGTCTTTCATTTGACCTTATTTACGTAAATTAGTCCAGTAATTATCTAGAAATACCGATTATTAAAATAGACCTGGCTACAATGTCTGTTACGTCATAGCCTCCCCCCCATACCCCAACGAAATGACTACCTCACTTTATGTGTTAAGGAAAACATACGAAATAAGTACATATCAGTAGTACATATGGCGGAGCTGAGTCCCACGAAAATCGGTATTTGAAGACTTTTTTCAAATGGGTCTCGTACTATCTAGTTTGGTATATTACTTCCCAGCAACCTCGATAGCCGCGAAGCCACCGCCTGTCGGTCCGAAGACCTCACTAAATAATTCGATCGGCAGTAGGGATAATAGATATTCATCGATATTACGGAAAAATCGACGTTGAGAATGAAAACGTCAATGTTTTAACATCGATGTTAGGTTCTCTAAAATATAGATACATAAATGACGTGAACTAAAATATCGAAAATCGATGTCTCGAAATTCATAGCGCAAAATTGATTTTAAAAAATCCGAAATTTTTTAACGACTTTCTAAATCTCAACTTATCAATACACATTTTGAACTTTGCAAAGTAGTCCATAGTTTATATGTTAGATCTCACTAATATGTATTTTTTATTTTTAATTCTATCTACAGTGTTGGAGTTTGCACTGAATTAATAGTGTTGTTTTGTTTAAACCAAAACAATTTGTTCGTCAAGCTGGATTCACATTTTGCAAATAATTTTTGGGATGAAACTTCAAGAAAGGAAGCGCAATAAGTACGTCTATAAAAACTTCTGCCATGGTAATATTATACTCAAATCGACCGATCGATCAACATCGACTCCTGCGTTGTGTGCCTTCTTCGAGTAAGTGAATGTAAACAGAACTATGGAATTAAATTATTAAAATATGAATTAAACAAATTTATATTTTAAAGACATAAATTTCATTTAATTGTAATGTTTATAGCTTAGTTGTGTTTACACATAATTGATGTAAACACTTAATCTACCAAGTTCTTTGTGTTACTTGCTAGTTGCTTGCACATGCGGGAACGAAATATTATAATATTGCGTTGCCTGCCACTTCTAATCTACAAATTAATAAACATTTTCGACAAGGTGTTGGGATTTTCATAAATGTTTGTTTATAAAATCCTTATTTTTTCTCAAAAGCAAAAAAAAAAGATTTTTCTTCAAAGCAGATTTCAAGTTATATCAACAAAGGAATTTATTTAAATGGAAACTACTGTCAAAAATATTATTTCTTCAAGGTATAAATAACAAATTTTGGGACATTTTATAATTTTGTAATATTATATAATATTGTAATATACTTAATTTTATGTTTGTTCTTAGTAAATAAACATCTTAAAATAAAATTTTAATTTTAGCACCAAAACATTGATGTTTTTAAACATCAATGTTTTTGTTTCGATCTATACCGGACGTCGATGTTTATTGATATCGATGTCAACATCGATATTTTTCTAATATCGCCCATCCCTATCGACGGGCGTTCTGTGCAAAGGGCATAATTATCGAGCTTATGACTCGCGCTTACTAGGAATTCCTCGTTTTTGGAGGATAATTGCAAATCCCAATCCCCACCACGATGGAGTTTCAGCAGGTAGCCCAGGTCTTTAGGCCAGCAAAAATATATAGTACGAAATCCGACTGCGTGATTTCTACGTCCATCTGTTTTATTAAAGAAATATAATTTTTATCGATAATTATAAATAAACAAATGCGGATCCGCAAAGTTGTCTATCAAAATTTGGCCGCAAGTAATTTTAAGTAAAATTTAATTAATTAATTATTTTTGAACAATTACGTTTACTTGTTTTGATAATAAAATATAATTTATTAGAGAGATATATACATGAGAAACAGAAAATGTTCGAGGTGCCATTTCTCACTTGGCCGCAACCTAATGTCAGCCAGGTGTAGACAGATATAATTTCATTTAATATCTACGTTCATAATGTATTTTAATGTTTTATATACCAAGTTTATTTTTTTCCATACATGATGAGATATAGTTGCCTATGCAAAAATGCCCGCAAATAGTGGTTGCTAACTGTTAAAGATAAATAAAAGCGAGAGAAACATAGGTATAACACCGTTCGTTGAAAAAGAACACAGCATGCCAGCTGCTTGTCGTTTGAATGCTACTGCGCATGTGTCATTTGATAGGGTGCTCAACTAGTAGCTCGGATATTTGCTTTGAGTTTAAAGTACTCCAAAAATCGAATAGTAAAAAAAATATTTCATGAAAAATTTTCCATAAAACTTGTTTTTTCAATTTTTTCTAATTATATTCAACTCAAAAAAATAATTTTAACTGTAAAACGTACTTTTAAATATAAAATTTATCTTAATTAAAAAAATGTATTTTTTTTCTTATAACTATGAACAATATTAAGTTTTGTTTATTGTTTTCAGATCTTGTATTAATATAAATTTTTAAATCAGTTTCTTTTCTAAAAATAAAAAATATTGGAAACATTAATTGAGCAATTACTATTCATTAAAAAAAAGTATTTGTTGATTTTATGTTTATAAAGAATAATGCAAGAACTATTTATTCATTTATTAGTGACAATGAAAAAAACTGAATCAGTTATTTTTTAATTTCTGATACAAGCCTTTTTTATTTAAATTACAATAATAATGACAAATATTTCACAGTCAAAAATTCAGAAATAAATTTTTGAGTAGTCTTAAAAAAAATTATTCAAAATTTGTCTTTTAACATTTGTTGTTAGAAACTACATAATCGTAATCATTTCAATGTTTATGAATAAAAAGCAATACAAAAAATATTGCATTGCTTTTTATTCATAAACATTGAACGATCAATTCTTCCAATATACGCACGTAGTGTCATATCCATTTAGATTATGATATGCCAACAATGATTTCCTTTTATCACAGTCATGTTGTCTTTTATATTTTTAACACCAATACATTTTGGTTCTTTGTTAGTGCCTGATTTAATCCACAAAACACTTGGTAATTGTTCACAGAAGTGAATTATGAGCAGTAGAATGGCAATGTTGCGACAATTAACTATCAAGTGAGTAATCAAGTTTGCTTGCAGTCAATCACATGCAAAATGACTCGGGTATCAGTTTCTTTTTGAGTGCTTCTCAAATAATCAACGTTTCTCTGTGCATTAGTGCTGACTTATTTTGCGTACAAATAGCCACCAGAAGTTAGAAGTTGCTGTGTTGATTGAAGTTTTGCCGCTTGAATGGCAATTTCTTTTCAATTGTCGAAAATTAAAATTAAAAATTCCCTTGCTTACAATAAGAAAGTCCAAAAATACATTTCTTCATCGTTTATCATTTAATTGTAAATTAAAAAGAAAATTTAATTATAAAAATTTAAAAAATACTTACAAGGACGTTTTATGGTTAAAGAAAAGGAATAAAAAAATTTAATTTCTTAAACAAAAAAATTTTTCTTTTTATGGAACATTTCTTTTAATAAGTTTTATACATTTCAAACAAACTGAACTATTAACTTTTATATAAATTCATATTCATTTTAAATCAATCTACTGTTAATCTTACAAAGTGAAAAGAAATCAATCAAAAAATATCATTTTTAGATTTATAAAATAAATCTAAAAATGTTATTTTTTTTGGAACTGGAAATAAGTGGAACTGCAATTATAAATAATTGCTTTTTAGTTTTCATAAAATTACAAAGAAATTATTTTTTATTTAAAATAAGAGAAAAAAAATTCGGTTATTTCATGGTAATTAATATATAAAAAATCATTACACCGATAACATTTCAATTTTATTAGAAATTTATACAAAAAAGAATTAATTAAGCATTTTCAAAATTTAATTTCAGTACAAAAAAACTGTATTACATTTACGTACTATTATTCTTTTACATTTCATAATTGTTACATTTACATGCTACCGTCGCTTGAATCATCAGAACTGTCACTCTCATAGCTTAAAATATCAGAAACATTACCATCTGTATTTTCTAGTTGCTATGACAATGAGTCTCCAATGAACCATGTTGGTTTCTAGAGTTTCATTAAAAAGCCAACCATTATTTTCAGCATTAAATCTGTTGCAATCTGGATTAGTGGCATTTTGCCACATTGAATTGACAAAGATCATACGCAATAATTTTTTTACAAGGATTTCAAGCATGGATAGATATTGCTTGAATTAAAACCTTTCACTTTTTCATAACTTTTCCATTATTTTTGTCGAAGCTTACATTTTAAATATACATGTTAAATATTAAAAATCTTGCAGCGTTTACACTTTGGCAATTTTTAATTCCATATATCAGATTTGTAAACTCCTGAACTACTTTAATTTTGTTATCATCAAGAATATTATCCGGATGTACGCAAATAATGACGCAAATATCTCTTGAATTTCTCTTGAATGTTCTGGTTTTTGCAAAATATCTTAAAAGGCCGGACTTTTCCTCTGTTGAAAAATGTTGCTGTGTAGTCGCAACCAGTAAACGCGTGGAATGCTGGTAGCGCAAGATATAAAATCGGATCTAATTCCATTGATAATTTTGTAAAATTAATGCAAGTTTGATCTTGATTGCTAACTTTTTTTGACGTACTGTTTGCCAACCAAATTTGTAAGTTGAAAAATTTGTACATATTTCCTAATAAAATTATCAGGATGTCAGTGTCAGTTGTTTTCTCCAAAATTCTTGAGTCGTGATGTATTTTATTGATATGAAAAATAATTTTTGTGACAGCTTCCTCGTATAGGCATGCTAATTCAGTTTCTTTTTTCTTGACAACAAGATTGCCAACCGAAGAAAATGAAAAACATAGTTCCTCGACCGTAATGAAAACTTTTTTATTTTTTAATGTTAAAGCAAAGCTATTGTCACTCCAGTAGCTTCTTTAAAACGATAATTCTGAAACTTTTTCAAAAATTTTTGGGTCTAGGTTGTAATGGACCACTAATTGCATAAGGAATATCAATTTCCGCTTTATTCAATCATTCACAATCTTTGATAGAAGGCGTAAGATATCTATCAAATATTATATGTATTTCTTGGCTATTTGTTGAGCACAGCTTTATCAGTATCACTACAACTACTTTTCCAAATGTTTGTGGTAAAGTAGAATCAATGGAATACAAATAATCGAAACCGTAGATTATTTCAACATCAATTTGTCCGGGATTAGCTAGTTCAATTCTTGATTTTAAATGTTTACTTAGAGTAGATTTGTCCATCTTATACATGTGACCAGTACAGTGGAACAGTGTAGGAGGTACAGGTGCACGCGGATATGATAGGCAGTACTCAATATCACTAGAAATTGTTTTATCGATAGAAATTGCTAACAGTTGTCCGAAAATATCGCGTTCCATTTTTAATAGAGTTTGATTGTCTTTATTTTTATTTTTAATAGTTCTTTTTGCACAATCAGATGCAAAGTTAGAAATAACATTACGTTTGATAGATTTTACAAACCTTGTAAAGAGGATCTTCAGAACATTCCGAAAAGAAACGTAATTTTTGTTCGTGACCTAATGCCTTAATGTTCAACAAAAAATCAGCAACATGTGAAGATGCTGCTTTACCAGTTGACATATTGAATAAAATATTTTTATCCAAATTTTCATTGAAAGGATTCATTGTTTATTTTATTGTTTCAATAATTCTATTCATAGTTTTATTGTCTTTCTCTATTTGATTCTTTTGTAATGAATGTGAAGTATCATCTGCATGTAATAATCCAATTCCGCTTTTACAGCTGACAAAATTTTGGTTCTTCTACTATGACTAAGAGCCCATCTTTTTCTTGCAGATATCGAGTTTGTAAAGTGACTAACACCAGTCAATGTATTACCAGCATCTGCATTAATGGTCTGCTCCAATGTCAGGTCCACAGGTGATCTACCTAAATATGAATTTGTACATCTAACACCAAATGCACCTTCACGAAATTCTGCAACTAGAGCTGAATTGTCAATTTTCAGCTTAATTTAATTATTTAAATACAAAGCAGCCCTTTTTGAATAATTTGGTAGTTTAAATGCAAAGAAGTAATCACATATTTCAAAAATATAATTTAGATAGAGCTTTAAGTTACTGCAACGAATACTTCTGAAAGATCGGTTGACCAGTTCTGTGTATTGCAAGTCTTCCATGAGCCGTCTTTCCATGGCCATCCTGAAGTGTTGTTTCACGAAACTGTTTATAACCTTCTAGAATTTGTTGTAGTGAGTCCTGTAAAATTATGCGTACATTATCTTTACTTGGGGTATTAATTACAGCAGCTAAATCTTCATTCAATGTACCTGGATCATATTCTATTTCTGATAAATACTTTTCAAAATGAAGAACCTGTAAGGCACCAGATGCCAATGGATCCAATCGCTTACACCGATTAAAGTATTTGCTGTCTAAAACGCCAATCATTGATTCTCCCGCTAGTGCTTCAGCTTGAACCAAAATTTCACTTAATCCACTGGAGTCTGTGTACTTACCAATTACTTTAAAGTATGCCATTTGCATATGGAATGCTCCTAAATTTACTAACACGTCATCGAATTCAGGCTTCTCATTAAATTGTATTTGCATAACTAATTTAGCTATTTCTAAATCATAAGTGACAATAATCTGTTCTTGATCACAATTCTTAGCAATTTCCTTAGCAGTATTAAGAGTTTCATAAACAACTGCTAATGACGTAGGAGATGCATTAATAGGAGGTAAGTACTCAACTGCTTGAGTTTTGCTATGATCAATACAAATTTTACCATTGTATCCCAACCACATGATGTGATAGAGACATACCCCAAACATAATCTTTATCCATAGCTATTACTTTCGCAAATTGACACGCATCGATAGTCTATGTAATTGAATCTACATGAAGAAATGGCATACTTGTGAGAGGTTTTTTTGTAGTAAGGTCGAATACTTTGTGGAATTCCTTCATAACGCCGTCTTGTACGAGGTGGATGAGATTCATTGTTATCGTCATTAGACTGTGATGTCGAGCAATTCAAGATCTCCTTATCATTAGATTCTTCATTGATCCTATGATTGAACTGGTATATAATACCAACGGTATCATGTATTGTGTCTTTTCCAGTAGCAGTGTCGACAAAACGATCAAAATTATCAAAATCAACGTGCGTACTTAACCCATTAACTCTACTGAAGCCGGATGGTACTACACTTTCATCTATTTGCGTTGCCTATGTCATTTCCGTTTCTATTTCTTCGACTAAATTATAGCCTATAGTATAATCATACGTATTTAATACCAAAAGAACTGTTCTTGAATTGGTTATTAACTTCATTGTTAATCCGAGAGTAAGATCCTTTGATGGTTTCATTCTACCTTTTGAAACTATATAAATAAGGTCACTGCACACTGATTTAATTTTGACTAAATCCTCATTTGAATTTTTACGACGAATATCTGGTCCTTGAACTAAATCACACACGAAGTTAAATAATTCTTCGAGAATGTTGCATTCTCTACGAATAACTTCGTCCACGGAGAGATCTGCTGGTAGCTTCTTTTGAACATTTTATTTTGAACAGATTTTATACTATTTTGTAATTCATAAACAACATCCTTATGTCGATTTTGTTGTTTTTCTTCTAAATTAGAAATTTCACCAACTAATTGTAAGGTATCGATGTTAAATTGATAGATAATTTTTTTATGTGCTGCAGAAGATGGCTCTATGATAAGTCGATCACCAAAGGAACTTATGATTTTATTTTCTAAATTATCAGCACGGTAATCGTGAAAGTCCTCGGATTTTACTTCATTTCCACCAAATTCTAACAATAACGCTTTATATTGAGAAAATAAATCAGTAGCGAACATGACTCCGTTTTTTTCAATTATTTCTGTGGTTATGACTTCTGAAATAACAGCAAATGCTGACTGGTGAAATTGTCTATTCACATGCCAATATCCTGGCTCTGGGTGCTCTTCATTCTGGCGTTTTAATGATACTTTAAATGCTGTAAAACAGTCGGAATGATAAGCCATAGTTTGATGGTCCTCAAATTTTTAAGTAGCGTAGAATCTTTCGATGATTCTGCCATTTTTTGGATTTCATTTACAGTTGCCTGTTTGTGGAATCGTAATATACATTCGTCGCTTACCAACTTTTTTCTCAATGTGGCCGCAAAAAACGCAAGCTATTTTTTTATTTCTGGTTGTTGATTCAGATGTCGTAATTAGCTGTTCTATCGGTGTTTCCTGCTGAGTAGATGAGCTACTGATGTCGTCGTTTGAAGCAGATATACTACTGGCCTCTTGGTCAGAGACTGATGTACTCGGTTGTTCATTGGAAGCAGATGTACTAGGCTCACTACATTGCGATGAGAGATTTGATACCTATGTATTAAAAAAATACTCGTTAAAATGTAATTGTCCATCATTATTCAATTGCAAGATATCAACAATAAAAACTCTTCATACCTAATGTGACTAATAGTAAATTAGTTTAAGTATTTTTTTTCGACAAAAATTAAAAAATATATAGACAATAGCTAGAGCTTGAGACTTTAATAAATAAATTAATATAAATTTATTCTTCAATTTAAAACTACATAAATATTATATTTTTTCTTCAATTCTTTTATTCATACAAAGATCTTGAAAATTGATTTTTCAATTTTAATTTATAAAAAAACATTTGTAAACCAGTTTTTATTGATGCTAATAAAAAATATTAGAAATTACAAATGTAGTAAAAATATTAGAAATATTCTTTATTAAAAAAAAAATTATTTTAATTCGTTTATTAATTTTCAATAATAAAAAATACAGAAGAAATATCCTTTTTCTATTTTGTATATATAAAAATACTACATACATTGATTTTTGATTTATCAATTGTTAAAAATAATGAAATTTTTTAAAAAATATTTTTCATTAATAAAAACTGAAAAATAGATTTTATTGCATTTGTTAATTTAAAATCAAATAAAAATTTATTTTCGAGTAACAAAAAGTCTAAAAGATA
Source organism: Druceiella hillmani (assembly GCA_039881145.1). Classification (NCBI taxonomy): domain Eukaryota; kingdom Metazoa; phylum Arthropoda; class Insecta; order Lepidoptera; family Hepialidae; genus Druceiella; species Druceiella hillmani. The sequence continues at coordinate 44,872,446 of JAYKKI010000012.1, read as the reverse complement.
CTTGATTGATAGTATTGTTCCTTTGAATAAGGTCTGCCTACCTGAGTTCGTGAAAAAATGAGTATCTTTGGAATAGTTTTCATTTTAAGTGTTCTATGAAAAAGTACGTAATTAAAAATTTGTATATATATATATTATTGTATACATTATTTGGAGATATTAAATACGAAAAGATAATCTAAAATTATACAATATAATATTATTGGCAACAAAATTTAATTTTTTATATTTAATTTTTATATAAAAAAACACCGTATTGTTAAAACTTCACTCAACGCAATATATTTTTATTTAGTAGCTATAAACTTATTCATTATATATATATATATATATATATATATATATATATATATATATATATATCTATATATCTATATATATATATATATATATATATATATATATATATATATATATATACATATATATATATATATATATATAACTTATTAATTTTTTCTGTACGATTAAAAATTGTACTTACAATTTGGGTTTTGCAAAATTCTTCAAATTCCTCCTTGTAATTACTTTTTAAAGTAATAACTTTTTTTAAGCAATGCATATGATAACCATAGTCATTAATTGATTCCACGATTAGTTCAATGTCATGATACGTGAAATGTTTTTTAAGTCGAAACAATATCATTAAAAAACACTTTTTGAATGATAGGTCACTAAAGTCAAGAAAATTTTGCTTTTCGATACACAACAGAAAACTGCTTCATTTTATTCTTATGTTATTTTTACTTTAAGAATGAAATATATTAATATTAACGAAGGGTTATTATTGTTGACTATAAACAAAACAACGTGGCGCATAAAACTCTCGAAAACATGTGATTGCAATAAACAGTACGGCACAGAATAGATACGATAAGTACGGTAAGTAGTTGAGCACCCTATCAAATGACACATGCGCAGTAGCATTCAAACGACAAGCAGCTGGCATGCTGTGTTCTTTTTCAACGAACGGTGTTATACCTATGTTTCTCTCGCTTTTATTTATCTTTAACAGTTAGCAACCACTATTTGTGGCCATTTTTGCATAGGTAACTATATCTCATCATGTATAGAAAAAAATTTATTTCAATTTGGTATATAAAACATTAAATTACATTATGAACGTAGATATTTAACGAAAATATAACTATTTACACCTGGCTGACATTGGGTTGCGACCAAGATAGTTAATTATATTATATATTATACCCATGTTTTGCTCTTTGGTTGTAATACGCGTAATAGATAATTAAAGTATTGAGAAAACGTTAGTAAAATAATTCATATGAAAAATTATGATAATTCAAAAACTGGCTATACGGTAAAACACTGCCAAGTTCCATGCCACACTACTGATACACTGATACTCGAATCGTCTCGCATCAATTTGATAAGAATTTAAAGGTTGTATCTAGTTATCGAGTTATTTAACATAAAAAATTGTTAATTTCGTAACCACTCACTCACTCATTGACAGATCAAGAAAATCTATAGGCCACTTCAAGAAAAGCTAGAATTCTAAAATTGGTACATACGTAGTGTCTAGAATGCCAATGAAGGTGAAGAAAATTTGTACCCAACCCTTTGCAGAAATCGATGGCTAGCAATAGAAGTAAATTTTATGTGAGCACACCTATCAAGTTCCATATAAACGTAGTAGATTTCTTCGATTTTATGCACGCATTGTAATAACAGATGTAGTTCTATAAAATATTAAATATATAAATAAACCAGATATTTATCTATTGCTTAAAACTTCTATTCAGCACGGAAGGCGCAGACTCCTTTTACAAACTTGCTATGGTTTTGTTTTATATTATTCCATAAAGGCTGTTTTCCTATGTATATTAATTTTATAACTACAATAGTGATTTGATTTTAAAAAGTAACACTTTAGCTAATAAACACGTTTTGCAAAAAATTGAAAAAATACTCATATTGTATGGTTTAAATTAAAACACCTGTTTTTTTTGAACTTTGTTTACATTGAGCTGTACTTTGTTGTTAATAAAGCAATGGATTTATTTTTTTATATTAGAAAAATAAGAGCGGATGAAAAAGTACCTACCTACTACGGAGCTCACAAAAGAACACAATGTCGTTTTCTTACCTAAACCTTGGTGATGGTTAGCTTTATGTTTGTACGTTCACATGCCAGACGATGGATCATGTTTATTTCACATTATTTCTTATAAGTAAGTACACTCCTAGAGTTAAATGAAACATTATGCAGCATTTAACCAATCATTGCTAAGAGTTATAATAATATCAATAACTCAATATCAAGAGGAGCTCGTAAAAAAGGAAAACATTAAAATCTGTGATGGAAAATTCTTACATATTTATCGCTGTGATAATCAAAGTTAGACCAAAAGAAAATTCATGTGGTTTCAAAGATGCTATCACATGGCAAAACAATAGTGAGAAAATAAGTTATCAAAGAAAGATCATTGTAATATATGAGAGATATAAAATATGCAATGGTGATGTAATATGTAAAGTAATCCTAGTTTAATTATTTGACGGATTAGAACGATCTTATCAACTTGCTATGTAAATATACATACGTAGTATGTTCACACTATTATCTCGTAAGGAGTTATTTTTTTTAGTTACAAGAGAAATAACTTCATTTCCAAGAGCTATGCTTATTTCCGTAAGCCAGCCCATTGATCGTAAAATTTAATGGAAATTAATTCAATAGTTGAGGCATGAAAGGGAGACAAACATATTTGCTTTCAGATTTATAATATTATATTAATATAATTGTGTAAACATTTTTAGGACGTAATTTTAGTTTTAAATTTGTTATTGTAATGATACTTATGGTGACAAAAACAAAAATTTAACCCCTTCAGATTTGGTGTACATTAATAACGTAATTAATATTACCAGATATATATTTTTATTACAATTAGGACGGCAGTTGATTAGTAATGATTTTTTTCTAATTTAAGTGTATGTAGCTAACAACCATAGAAAATATTTGTGAACGTCTTACTTTAAATTGCGCAACCAATTTCTTTGTTTACACTTGTTCAACAAACAATAAAAGTCACATTTTGTATTATACTCTTCATTAGTGTATCATACTAATAGACAGCCAATCTTTATTTCACATTTGTTCAACAAACAATTAAAAATACGTCCTCGATTGTACTTTTCACTCGTCCATCGTGCTTATTCCTATACAATTTTCTCTGTAGCAAATTTACAATATAAACAATGGCAAGTCCATAGCATCACCAGCTATCCTTGTTATTATTAAAGGACTACTATAAACCAACTGCATGCTTTCCTACTTATAAAGAGCTGTGTGAGTTATTTTATTGGATATATCGAAGTGCCTACATTCCAAAGATTCTATAGCTTACACAACATTATGACATGCTGCTATAAATTTATCGGTGAGATTCTCCCAAACACGGATCATTAAAATAGCTTGTACTCCCAATATGCAACTAATCTTTATATTCTAACAACAGTATATTCATATTGAACCTATTTGTTGCCAGATTTTTTTAGAAATATCAAAATATCATCTAAAAGTTATTCGAAACAGCAGATTTTATTTAAATGTTTTGAATATCTATTCAAGGAAAATAATAACAATATTTATTTCAGTAATTAATCGAATCGATATGTTGGAAAAATTAGCCATTGATAAAATAATGAGCTAAAACATTATTATACTAACATACATAATTTATTAAAGAAAGTACAGAAACATGTCATATCAAAATCAGACAGTATTTCCAATAGAAAAGTACTAGAATCATCAACTATCATGAAAATCCAAGTAGTATGAAGACGTGTAAGGTTCAATTGTACAATAATCAGTTAATTATTACATTGTATGTACATTTAATTATATGATTACTGTATATTTGAACCTTATGTCATCAAATCAATCATTATATAGTTGATTGAAGAAAATAGGTAGCAATATTACCGTGTATTAAAATATTAATGTAAACAATATTACGTAATATAAACACAAGCCCATGTATCATCAACTACCAACAAAAAATTATATGACGTTTTATGAAAAAATACACCTATTGTAATATACAACATAACAACTAATTGATATGAGACGCAATTACATCGTAGTTAGATAATGGTTATTCTACGTATAAGGTGAAAAAAACCACTAATGCATATGACGAATGATATTTCGTTATGGCCTTCAATCAATATAAGTAAATCGTGGTAAGACTCTTCGCAGACACGAAGAGGCGTTCATAGAACACGCATGATGCCGTTTTAAAAAAAATTAAATAAATAAAAATACCCGTGCTGACCTAACCATGGGGATTTGACCTTCAGATTCAGTTGATTTAACCCGATCTTTGGTCTCACTTGAAAGTTGTCAGCCCACCCTGAGGCAGTAAAAACCCAGACCACTAGCAAAGGTCCAGCGTGCGGCCCCAAAGCCACTCACGCAACCAAGGCCAACCAGACCCGACCCAAGGGCGTCACCTACTATCTCCCTTAGAGAAAGATCATGGACGCAGAGCCCGATGGTAACCCGTCATGCTATTGAATCTTATCCAGTTGGTACGCGACCCCTGCAAGAGGAGATATCCTCGCCGTAGTTTTAGCTGAGAAGGAAGAAAACAAATTCCACTTTCGATTTCCAAAAAAATAATTTCCCAAAATATAGAGGCGAGCTCACCCCAGTGAGGCCCATCCCTCGCAATCCAACGGCTGATTTCTAGGACCAGACTCCTCTCCAAGGGAGGGTGCAACTGATTTCTATACATATACGATTTCGATACCTTCCTTGATCTTCTCCATTAGGTCGGGTCCATGTACTTACAGAACCTTTCTTTATGGGAGCGATCCTGGCAGAGCCTTTAATAACTAAGGCTACAAAAACACTTTAATAACAAAGGTAAAGAGACAAACACATACGCAGATGGCGTTTACGTATACAATTAAATTTGCAAACCGAACCGTACTTGAAAATTAAAAATTCCAAATTAATTTCATTTGAAGTAATTTCATCGCAAATTATTATCTAGGACATGAGATAATAAATATCGTATCACACAATTATAATTGTTTAGCAGTATGTGAAATACATGAGATAATAAATATCGTATCACACAATTATAATTGTTTAGCAGTATGTGAAATACATGAGATAATAAATATCGTATCACACAATTATAATTGTTTAGCAGTATGTGAAATACATGAGATAATAAATATCGTATCACACAATTATAATTGTTTAGCAGTATGTGAAATACATGAGATAATAAATATCGTATCACACAATTATAATTGTTTAGCAGTATGTGAAATACATGAGATAATAAATATCGTATCACACAATTATAATTGTTTAGCAGTATGTGAAACAACAGGCATATTTGTGTAAAAGATTTTTTAAAACGGTTTTGTATTCTGTTGATAACTAACTTTTTTACAGTATTATATCAAGAATCAAACTACATAGTAATATGATGTTTCTAATAATCGATAGACAATTCTATCAAATTAGTTGGTTTTAACCCCTTTTTGCATGAGATATTCACAAAAATCTGTAAATAACTTACAAATATAATATATATTTTAAGGTGTTTAAGGCGGTTTAATAAGATTTATTTCTTTTTTTTAACATAAGCATCATTATTTACGTCATCTAATAATAAATCGAATAATATTATACACTGATATGTTGTAAAAATGTTAAACGTGTGATATTGAATAGTCATCAACAAATGTGCAACAACCCCGAAATATAATAATTAGTATCTCAAATGACGTAATCATAAAATATATAACACCAAGTAAAGATGCAAATAAAGATAAAGAAAGAAACCATTTGCCTTAAAGTATATTAGAGAAACAAAATACATGCAAAAACATGACAATCGACAGAGTTGTTTAGTTATAAAAGCTACAAAAATTAACTCAGCGATTGTACTGGAGATGTCAACACATAAACATGCATGGCGTTGAAGTAATAACGTTTCCCGCGATCAGTCGAATAAAAAAAATATTTATTAGTACCAATTAAAATAATTAATATGTTAATAAAATTGAAAAAATAATTTTTTCATAAATATTACTCATTTCTAAATTAGTTGATACAATGAAAATTGTTTTTTCACCTTAAGGTATTCGGGTGTCATATTTTCACCTTTCTGAATATTAATGACTTTAAGATTGACTTCCAGCATTACATCCATATTACGGAGCAACATGGGGCAGAAACAGGAAAATAGTAAAAATCCAAACCCATTTTTCTTTCGTAAAGAATAAATACTTAATTTTACATAAAAAATGTTAATGTAATGCTTAATAAAAATTCCATGAAGCATATTCTATATTTATTTTATCGACTTTATTTAGTAGGAAGTAATATGAAATCAAGAATATATCCTCGCACTTGCCGTAATTTTAGCAAAGAAAGAAGAAAACAAAAAAATAATTTTTAAAAAAAATGTTAGTAGCTCATAATGGTTTATTCAAACATAAACGTCTCTAATAAATTAGGACGTAGTGTTTTAGCTCTTAAAGAAAGAAAATGTTTCAATAATCACCATACAAATCTAAACCACACTCCATCTCGTTATAATATACCAGAACGTCTTACTAAATTCAGAAATGTGGTTTAGTGAAAATACCGTACCAGATTACTATTTGGAGAATGGAGCAACAGACATGTGGATGAAAAGAGAGACAATAAATTGACTGATTCCATTAAATTTTTAAAAATATAAAACTTTCACAGCCACATTTCTATTCCGTCATTCTTAAGGTTCCGTATCTCAAGACCGCTCGCATTTCCGTCCGCATGCCCATCACAGCCCTTTTTTTTAAAGAAACCGTTTGAGGTAGAAACTTAAAATTGTGCGTAGTGATTAATTTCGTATATCGTAGGGCTATCAATTTGTAAATGCAAATTGTAAGGTATGATAAAAATCTTTTTAAAAAAAGATATGTTTTTCCTGCCCCTCCCATTACTGAAATGGCCAATATCAAAATATAAAAAAATGTTAATACAAATTTACCATACATTAATAACTCTAAATGTTATTGTTTTTTTTAGAAATACACATACTGAGCTATATATTTACACGATGAAACAATTTGTACAGTTTAATCGAAATGCGTTTAAATTTTTAAATGTCCCTAAGTGCGTACGAACTTGTCGTAATGCGAGCTCTGCTGGCACTTTACAATTTTTTATAATAATATAGGCAGAGATAAATCCAAACACACATGACACAATTTAATATTTACAAATATTTTAACGACTATGCAACAACCAAATGATATATTGATTACCGTTCGCGTATAATGTAAGTTATATAATATCAACGTAGTATAGATTGGTAAAATATTCACCTGCTAAATATAGAATATCGCATATACAAAACATTCGAAGACGAGCATAACGGTTTAAGGCTCATCATATACTGAGTCGCTAGTACTATGGACTAATGTTAATATTAGTCCATAGTACTAGTGACTCAGTATATGACGTTACCACGTCCATATGGATTACATAGCTGATTTATTACAGGTAATAAAAAATGAGCTCACATATATTTTGCCTTCTCTAGTGACACTATTCCCAACAGCACTAGAAATGAAATGCTGAAATGACGAACAATTTACATAATCTTGATCAGTCTCAGTTGTGTCAAATCAAACTCTTCATTCGAATTGCAGTAAATATCAACATGAAAACACTGTCATGGTGAAAATTCTTATGAATATTAGAAAATGATGAAAGCAAACATTTATAGAAAATATTTATATTTCAATATTGGTTTGAGAATCGATAACAAACGATACTAAAATATTATACTAATTGAGGTTTTTATTTATCGGCTAAAATTTTCACTAGGAAAATGTTTAGTATTATATATGGATTTAGTGTATAAAATTATCAAAATAGAGCAAGTTAAGATTTATCTGAACTCTGTAGAGTAAAAATAAAGCTTCTTACATTATCTCAGTGGAAATATAAGCTAGTAACGTCCTTTAGGATAGAACCTGCGTGTAGACTCCAATAACGTTATGAACATCAATATTCACTTTTAATTCTTGCAATATCACATGTCTCTATTGGCAGATTAGTAACACACTCATTTTACTTTAACTTTTTCGGACTGTTGATTTAAGGGCTAATTTGAGTTCTAATGTCTATTCCTTTCTATTTTCATTTATGTTTACTTAACTATTCAAAAATTTTTGCAGATATATTTTAGCGGATGTACAAATAATTTTTCATTAAAAAATATATAATTTAAAATATTAGAAAAATGACTGCATGTAAAAAATATACTGAAAAAGAAAAAATTGGGTTGAATGGACTAGTGGTTAAGAATCCTAATAGTAAACTGCTCTTACGGCAGGAAAACTTAAGTTCTTTAATTGTAATTAGCATCTGAGTTACCTGTCTGATTTGTCCGAATTCTCGAGCATATTATTCTTTAAATATACAATTGTTAATTAATTTTTCCTTTTATTGAGAATCAAAATGCATGACTTTCTATTATATAGCCCACAGCAGATATCTACACAATCAACAATCCAAATTCACTAAAGCAAAACGAAACTGCCCGTTAACATAATGCCACAGCTTCCTGGCATGCCTTCTCCCCTCAACGCCCTCCTGACACGTCAGTGCCTCACTCCCCTGTGGCTTTGTGTGCGACCAGCTGACTGAACTGCAGGTATCTTCTGACGAACGCTTGTCATTTATTGTTATCATTTCATTTAATGTTCAACTCCTTTTAATAATTTCAATTGTTAAACAACACAAGAATATTAGTTAATATTTGAAAAGATATACATTCATAATTACCCATATCGTAAATACAGATTTACACTTTTCAATATTCGTGCTTCCTTATAGAATACTAGCTCATCTATCTGTTATCGCGAAAACATTACGAAACCGCCAAAAGGACATACTTAAGAAAATGATAAAGTTTTATTAAAATACCTTTTGAAATTTTATAAGACGTAGGGTTTACAATAAATTAATATACATGCTTATTTCTATTTTTCTATTGTAGACATGCATTCAAAACCATCTTCCTAGACGTTTTACATTATGGCATCGAGTATTATGATATCTAATAAAAATGATCAGGTGAATATACAAATCGATATTATATGAATGAATCATTTTTTTGTTATATGATCTTACATTAAAACTGCCAAGTAAATAAAAGAACGTGTTCTATTTAAAATCTTTTTACAATTAAACAACTGATATGAAGATTTACCCATTTTCTGTATAGATTTTTATATACTTATGTTCTAGAAAGTAAATAAGGTGTGAAAGCTAGATTTGTTACTTGTACAACAGTTTAACAGTTGTTCTGTTTAATACCTGTAACAAAACTAGTAAAACGACATAATCAATCTGCACTGATGAATGTGGTACTGACCTTCGCTACTATAATTGAAACGATTAATATCTATCATGTGACATACAATTCGCTATTAATTACTATATTGGCTAAATTCCAAGTTTATTTACAAATAGGATTACATGGCAGAAAACAAGACTGTCTTAAAATTTATATGAAATTATATGAATCTTGTATTTATACTTCAAGGCCACCTCGAAATATATTATTTATTTCATTGTTTATCTTATTTATGTTTACCTTAAGTAAACACAGTAATAACAATTGTTAATAAGTTTCTGTTAGCTAAACCCGTATTAAAATACCTCAGTATCCTCGTTTGATGAATGACTTTTTTAACATTTTAAAAAGTTTTTAAATTAATATCACAATCACAAAAACCTCCGTAAGAGGGCTAAAGTTTTGACGTTTCGTAAATTTACTTTATTATCACAAATAATACATAATTTATAATTAACACAATATACTAATTTATTATCACATATTTTTTTCAAATAATTAAATATTATACGTCCGGAACATGAGTTATTGGCGAATTTATCATATATATGTAAATTGTGTATTATAAAGAGTTTGCTAAAAGAATTGTGAAGTGTTTACCCTGATTGCTATTTTGATTTGTTTCTTTATTACCTTTAAATAAAATCGAAGCGCACGGTTTCGTGCAGGAAAAGTTTTCAAAACATCTGCGTCGCACGAAAATTACACTATCTACACGAACCATTCCGAGCCACTTTTGTCCTCTCAACTCCTATTTGAAATAAATACGTAAAATAATGTCATAACATATTTATCTCATACACTAATTTATTATATTTCTACGAGTCCATGTACTGAATACCATTATCGTAAATTTCATCATAGTAGCTTAAATAGACTGAGATATAAATCTAAGAAAATACTTAAATTCGACACTTACTGAGTGACTCACTCACTCGCTGACAAGTCATTGAAATCTTTAGGTGACGACTAATAATTCCAGTATCGCTGCATTAATTATGCTGAAAATATAATTATCATCACGAAGACCTGCCGAGTTCAAATTTTATAGTATTTTAAATTTACCACATTTTAAACGCGATGCATGTGGAGTAGCGCTTTTAAACTTGACATCGTTTTGGATTTCAACAATTTTGTTAGCCCAATTTATTATTCCTCAAAGGGAAGTTGTTCTGATTTTTTTAACATTAATATTTTTGTAGGATTGATTATGAGTGGGAAAATCTCAGGATCGTCCTAATAAATGATTTAATTAAAAAAATAATTTATATTAAATGTCTAAATTCGCCCCGAGCATACGAAAAGTATCAACGATATTATATATATATATATATATATATATATATATATATATATATATATATATATACGTCATGATTTACAGCTTATATGTAATCCTGACAATAATTTATCCGTATACCAAATTTCGTGTAAATTCGTTCATAAATTACAGACGGAGCACGCCCTATCGTAACGTAGTATAAACCCCCTCCCTCCCCCATCTTCCCCTAACGTAGTATAGTACTCTGAGATATTCGTCTCCCTCACACTCAGGGTGTGTCGTACTGTTTCTAATGAGTATGAAGTAATTTTCGCTCTTGCAAACTATTTTTTTCTCGACAAAATTCCCTACTGATATACAATAGCTCACGACGGCTTGCACGGACACTGACTTTTGTGCATTACACACAATTGTGAACTTTTTTGTGCAGAATGTAGAGACAAAGCCTATTTAGTATTATTTATATTTTTATGTAAAGATATACTAGAGATATAATGGAGCACAATAATTACGAATAATAGTAATACGCTTAAGATCTAATAGAATAAAAGCGGATATTTATATTTTTTTCAAAATATAATTTATAGACGTGTGTAAACACACGACTATAAATGATATTTAAGATAAGAGGTGAATATTAATTAAGATAGTTCGGGATTCTTTGAAACAGTAGTATTTGAAACCGTATTAGGTTTATGAACAGCATGAAAGTTAGATAAATATAGCGAACTAGCGTGACCCGTGCGAAGTCTTCGCATTATTTATTCCATTATGAAGCTCAGATGACAGATCAAACAAATATTTTACTAAAATTGACATATAGAGGCGCAAGTATCAAAAGCATTGAGCTAAAGCGCCACTTTATTTATACGTGAGTGGATTTGAAATTAAACAAAAATTTTACCGACCGTCAATCATATTGACGTTGAGCCGTTAGATGGCAGCATTGCTGTTTTGTGTATATAATTTTAATAATTAATTAATTTGCAAAAACAATAGCAATAATAAATTTTTTAGTTGTGGATGCCGGTAGAGCAAGCAATTATCTATAAAATAATATATAATTTATGTGGATTAGTTGTGAGGTTTTTTCTAAAAAGGGAGAGTAACATCTTAACCTTAGCGTATTAATATATATGATGATGATGATGATGATAAGCGAATATCGAAGGATGCGAACTTGTTTTATGTAATGAAAATGTGTAATAGAAAAACAAAAAAATTTGAATGTGTGAATTGTGGAATGACTTGAGAGATAAGAAAACCAAAACAGTTAACAAATATTTTCGTGGTTGTGTAATATATACGATATTACATTATGTATTAACCAGGCCTAAGTATGGAAATACACGCAAATTAAAAGTAGAATTCTTGAAAATACGGTACTAACTCCTTGAAAATACGGTACTTATTTAAAAGATAAACATAAGTATTCAAACGCCAGCGTGAGTACGCGGATTTGAATCTGTCTCAAATTTAAAAATATTTGGTGCAATTCATTGAGTTTCTTCAATGAAAAATGTTATCGTACATCAGTCATATTTCTAAAAATACAAAATTTAAAACGTTATATTTATTTAGAATTCGTATAAAACTATTTGAAGATAATAATATGTTTGCCAATTAGGGATCATACAACCAAAAAATGTCAAAAAGTGACAATGTAGTCATTGAAATACCTGTTTGGATTTCACATACGTATCGTAATAGCCATTCGAATCGAGTAAGTTTTTAAGCTGCATTAACACAAGTAATATAAATATGCTAATAAATAAGGAAGAAATAATAACTGAGTATAGAAAGAGAATTAAATCGTCTTCTGACCGCGCCAAAATTCATAAGTATTCAACTTCCAATATGTCGTCGTGTTACTAAACGCATACGCACTTTTACATATACACAATACGTTACTAATACCAAATTGACTTTAATACAACTGCCAACAATGCATTCATTGCTATTTATCAAACGGTTCATCGAGTGTACAAACCATTCAATAAAATACAACGCTTAAAAGTGAATGTAAAAAATTACTATTGTGTGCATGCACACAATAGTGATGCAATGAATATATGGTATGTTTCGTAATAACGGCTTGCCTGCACCAGCCACGAATAACAATCTGCTAGATATGCTATCAAGAGACGTGCAACGCTCCAACAGGATGTTTTCAATCATCATTATGGAAAACAAGCGTGCTGTGTCATGTAGCGTGTTTCTAATCGCATTGTTATTATGAAACTGGCTAAAAATAAGTTATTTTGATAAACGGGTAATAAGCATAACGGCAGCAATTATTTTTCGCGTAAGAATGGGCTTAAATATGGGTTGTTTCGCCAAAAATTAAAAAATTTTATTTAAAAATAATAATTTTTTTCCTTCTATATTCCTTTATATAATTTTACTCAATATTGTAACTCCATCTAAAATTATAAAATATTTCGAAATCTGTACACTTATAAACATTGAAGGGCACATAGTATTTCTATTGAACGACTTCCAATTTTAATATTTTTCAAAATACTATTATTCTCAAAAACTACGAGATTTAGAATCATTGCAATAGTTTTTTCGATAAAAAGAAGTTCACGCTCAGTCCAGGAACTTGTGGCAACGTTGAATTTTTATACTTTTGACTTTAATAGTTTCTGATTTAAGGTAGACATATTTTGCAAACATTTTCAAAAATGGAACTATCATATAAAATTCCAAAAATAAAAATTTTGGTACCACCATATCTCACTCTTTCGATGAATGTTAATAAAAACACATGACATAAACATGTTAAAAAAATCGATTACTTCGTTTACCTGCTATAAAATTTATTTTCAAATATTTTTTTCTTTTATTGAATTGAAATATATGCAAATATTTCAATTCAGTAAAACAACAGTCAATATGCGTTATCGCTAAACGAAATTAGGAATTTCTATAATCAAAAAGCTTCGAGTAAACAGATTTTGACTCAAATACTCAACGTGCTTCCATCTCTAGATGGAACAACAATTTTAATTGCATTTTTGAAAATACCCATATCCTCCTCTTTTATCTTTAAAGTCGGAAACTAAGAATCAGGTCATTTATCAAAATTCAGCTCTATGTGGTATGGTAAAATAAATTGATAATCATATCACAAGTGGACGTAAAGATGGTCTGAAGTATGGACTAACGAACTAACATACTCCTAGATAAATCCATAATTATCTCATTTTTAGGTTTCCGTACCGAACTTCCGGAATGGCGCCTTATTGTTGTGGCGACCTCTTCTGTCCGTTCGTTTATCCCTCTGTCTGTCACAGTCTTCCATGTGTATATTTTCATGTTAAAAGAAGTGTGAGCTTCGTAAATATTTATAAGTGCCTAATATAAACGGAACCCTGATTGCACGCGGTCTTCTCGTGCTTGACACTAAATAAATACTTCTCTCTTGCCGAGATAAATAGCGATACTAAAATAACTTATAACATTCTCAAATAAACAAAGTATACATCAGTGAAAGTATCATTAAAACGTTCTAGTAGTTTATGAGATTAGCTCTATATATGAACTAACGGCCGAATTTAATTTTTTAGAGAGATATATTAAAATTGTCAAACATAATTACTAGCGACAGTCAGTATGATCTGTCATGACGGCATTGAGATTATGCCCGTGGCATAGCGAGTTAATACCGATATCTAATATGTGACAACTTTTTTTATTATGGAGATTCGTGTATACGTTTATTTTCTTACAAATTATGTTTTATATCTGATACTTTAAGGCGGGGTATACGTGTGCAGGACGAATACGCCCCAGAGGGCTCAGCCTCTAGGTGCAACCTGTCTCTGGAACCTTTCCTCATACTAGAAAGGTATTTTAGTTCAAAGGCGGCAATCGTCCTAGAAACGAAGAAATGAACGTTCTGTACCTGGACCTGGAACACTTATCAAATGAACATTGCATAGTGGTTCAGATTTCTCTCCAATTAAGTGGATAAATTTGTGGGTTATCAATGTAATAAACGTTAGTAATAAACATCCAGTACTCCTTGTCCACCTATTTTTTTGTTTCCGTTCAATTAGCCGGAGGCATCCAAATCTGCGTGGGTAAATCCTGTAGGATTTCATCTACTAGAATGACTCCTCGTGTGCAATTTATCCGGAAAACCAGCAAAGTGCCATGAACCCTTGGAATAGAGTGATATTGATATCACTCTGGTCACAAGTACCTGAGTTTGTGCTAAATACCGCAAATTGTGCTTAAAGGAAAATGTTAACATGTTTGTCTATATACCAGTATTTTACGCTAAATTATAAAAACTAATCAAAATTTGATCTACCCTTTAGTTCTCTTATATTTTTCAACAAATACACTGGTATATATATAAAACCATAAAAGGAGAACAGGCATACAATTAAACTTAATCGAATAATTGCATTTCCTTCTTTATTTAAGGAATATTACAACCTTTGCAGACTTATATTTACCTTAACAAAACCGTTTAATTAGGCTATGGAATATAAAGGTAAGCTAAATCTGTTTTAAGTGGATATCATAATTAAACTTGATTTAATTAAATTTGAATAGTGAGCACAAATTATATCTTCAAATATATTCACATTGAAGTAACAATCAATATAAATATATGTATTTGCCTCTCCACGTACGTAATCATTATACGAAAAAATATCCTTTTTCCTCTCGAATGTAGGTAAAAAAAGATATAAATAAAATGTTATTTCCGCCGTAATCGTTGAACTTGGATATTTGTATGTTTTGTTCGTCCATTCGACTTCAGATAGCAAATACATTTGTTGGCAAGTTTGTGTGACGAATGATATTGTCTAAGCTATATCTTTAGTAACATCCGGAATCGGTACAAACTTGACAAGTTCTACTGAAATATGAACGTCTTTATTTCCATTTCCTATAGACTGTTCAGGTGAATCATCCTAACCTAATTAAGCGGATAAAACATTAAGTTTATGATTGACAACTTTAAAAAAATCTCAACAGTTCTATATTGTAAAAAAGGGGGTTTTTGCTATCAATTAGCTATCAAGATTTTTATGAAAATTGAGACTTCCTGCAGGTGTAATAAGGTGAATGAAAATGATTAAAAAACTGCTGCTGTGGTTCAGAATTTTCAATAAATCTTAAAATTATATCCTACGTATGTCCTATATATCTTTAAATGCAAGATGTCATTGGATAGATCTTATCTGATCTTACGACTTTTGCCTCAACATGTCATGCACATATTGTTTTCTTATCATATCATAAGACTCTCGCTATGAGTGTTCCGTACTTTTTAATTTTTTCACAAAATATATCTTTCTAAATAAATAATATAAATATTATATAATTTTTTACGCCTATGAAATATATAATATAAATATATCTTTCATAGGCGTAAAAAATTGGTGCATATTTCGAAAATTATAAGATCTAGGATAATCGCTATAGTTTTCTTACAATTTTCGCATAAGCTTCTAAAAACCTTGTTTTTTTTATAATTTTTAGTTGAATAGTTTGGGAAATATAACGGTGTACATATTTTTTATATTTTTCTGTATATCTGTGAAGATAAACTACCTAAAATTATAAAAAAAAAATCAATTTTGAGGCCCTTATCATCATTAACCCTTCCAAATGATACCCTACACTGTATATGGAATTAAAAAAGTTTGCGACTGAGATATCTGCGGATCAATATGTTTTATTACTATATCAAATTTGAAAGTTGTACATCAAGCAGTTTCAGGTGAAAATAGCTATGACAAAGGAACAAACAGACACCCGAATGATCTTTATTTACTTTATATATATTTAATTTATTTAAAAATTATTATTTTAGTAATTTATTCTAAATCAGTGCAAAGCAATAAAGAACAAAATTTATCTTTCCAACTGGTGTTTTGCGTCGCGCTTTTCATGATATTTTAATGAATATATTGATATGTATATTGATATTTACGGAAAAATGAAACATTATGTTAACGCATACTAAATAAACTTTAAAAAAAAGAAAGTCCAAAGTTTTATGAATATTCTCAATTTCGGAAAATGTAATTGAATATATTTATAAAAAATAACCTTTTATTTTATTCTTAAAACGAAGATACATTTCCTATATCTATTCAGTCCATATTTATTCAAACCTTTCAATCCACTAGATTTCATACAGTACAACTTTTAATAGTAAGAGATGAAATATGGATGATTAGTACCTATCTAAACCCTATAAAAGTGTCGTAACTTGTAACAATTCGTGATTCTTTAAAAAAAAATGTTGCCTCGTATGTTTTCAGAAATGGATAAAATTGAGCCTTCGTTCTTAATAATTTCTTTGTTTCCCTAAATATACACATTTTTAAAGAAATAAAAAAAATTGTGTGAAGAACTGGTGGTAGCTGAGTTCATCCAGATTTATTTTCATCACGAACCACGTTGAAAAATGAACCTCACAACATCATAAATGGTCACTGAAATCATAGACGTTGGTTTTGTAAATAGGAAACTGAAACTCAGAAATAGTGAAAATCTCTAAAGAAAAGTTTGAGTAAAATAATGTTTATGTTAATCACATACACTTGATCAAAAGTACATTAGAATGTTTTCTCAAAATGGTGTGTTCTGCTTAGAACGAATACAGTTAATTTATTACGTTGAATAAATTAAATTAAATTTGTGTACCGCAGGTGAAAGTTCAATCTGTTGTTGTACAGCAGAGACCCATTCGAAAACAACAAAGGTTCTATCCTATATACAAATGTGATGAACACAAAGGTAATAGCATCTCTCCGTGAGATACTAAAGGAATTTTTACATCATCGCCAGAAGAGCTCAACTATAAATTACGACTACAATACTAGTCTGTTGGATAAATCTCAAGAGCGAAATCGTGAAAAAAATCTAGACTGTTCCGTGAAAAGTCTAATTTCATGAAGATAATCTATGAATTGCACTATGATTTGCGTCCGCTTTATTCACCAGATCTGATCTCGTTCCATTACCACATATCTTCCAAACTTAAAACTTTCTTAGAAAAAAGTGAGTCGGATTATGAAAGGACAAATGCAGTAAAAAGATAGTTTTCATAATTAAAAACGATTCGGGTCACAAAGAAAATCATTGCGAGAAATAACACAATAGCCAAATACCTCAGAGAAGACCATGAAAATAAATAAATAGCATTACTTAATAGATCATTCTTATTGCAAGGCTAAGTGCCATACTTATCATACCACCCAGCAACTTAGCTCAGAACATTTAAGATGGCCGTGAGATATTTGTAATTCGCATTTGGCTTAGTTGATCTTTAAAATTTGGACGTACTTTTAACTAAATCTTTGTACAATTTCAAGTCAGACTTATCATTAAGATTTATTACAGAGATAACCTCTAAATAATTTAAAAAAGTAAGTTATTCTACAACCTTCCGGAATATTTAATAATAGTCGTAATTTTATTTTTAAAAATAGTCGACGTGACCCAAGTCTATTGTGTCCGTGCTGAAGCTATTCCTAAATTCGTAAATAAAAATTGCTGCCCATTAATTAGACCTATAATAACCATTATATATATGCAATTATATCAAGGGTGTAACTTCAATTAACTGCATTTTAACTTGGAATGCGCGCCGTTACCTATATTTTCAACCAATCACAAACAGTTGTTACATTATAAGTTCTTGAAACCAAAAGGCTAATATATACGCAAGCTGTAACCTTCAGTTACGTTTCTGTGTTATCTAATACTATTGCGTGTGAAAATTTGAATGCCTCTCTGTTATTTGTTCTTTGTGAAGCTAAATGAAGATAGCCTTGTAATTTATCGTCATTGACAACTAACTAATTACCTACTCCTAAGAATAGTCCACAGATAAAAGGTTAAGGGTTTCGACAAAATTGTTTGAGTATTCTTCTTCTATACGGTGAGAACAAATAAAGTAGTATACGTAGAGTATAATTATAATGTCAGAATATTGGCCATGTAAAGATATACACCATGTTCCAATGTGAAATCGAAAAGTATCGGCAATGGACAGAGTATTTTATCCTTTATATTAAATTTTTTTTTAAATTCTGCAACTATATTCTCTTTGTTAATTAGGTGCAAAAAAAATTATTCTGATTTCTGTTTTAAGCTCTCACTCCACAAACTTAGCAAAAAGTTTCTTTCTCTAACATTAAATTCTCACTCTCAAGTATAATGAATATTTTAAGTGACAAAAATGAGACTAAGAGAGTAATCTAATGTCAGACCGGGACAAATTTGGAAACATCAATGATTTAATATAATTTTAAAACTTCAAATACTTTAAAACTTGAGCAACAATAGAGCCAAAAATGTCTCTTGAATGAAATGTTCTGCAGTTTAAAATTTTATAAATTAAGTGATGAAAATATTTGTCAGTAAGGAACTTAATATTGCACTTTAATTCACATTGTTTAACAAGTGGAGAATGAAGACTAAGTCACGTGAAACTAAATGCCCAACAATGAAGGTTAAAGATTCTATTATTTGATCATGTAATATGAGAAACTACAAAGGTTACAGAGCTTTCAATTTATTTTCAAGCAGATTTTATTGCACGATATTTACTACAATCGCTTTGTGTGACTAAGAAGTGTAAAGAATTATTTTGCATTCTACATATACCTTATAACATTTAGTATTTAATATCAAACTAAGAACTAAACCTCATTATTCCTTAACATAGAGCAGTTCATTGAAAATTATTGCACGAATTGCTCATTACAAAATTCTGTAATTCCAATTGCTGTGTAAACACGACTTTGGCTTACAGTGATTATTTATTGTTTGATTCCTATAAGACATTTCTATTAATTACTATGTATGCCACAAAGAATATTATCATTGAAATCAAAGCCAGCTTTGCTTAGAATGGCCCAGTATCTTTAAAACTAGTGCGACTATTCATAAATATAATTTAGTTAAAAGCTTAAAATATCAAACATTTCAAGTACAAATCTCTTTAAATTAGTAATTTTATACCAGTATTTTAGAAAATCATGCATGCATTTTAGAGTGAACATAACCTACGATAACGAAAGCGATAACTACAATTATACCTCATAGGCCTGACTAAAAGTGATCCTTGTTCGATAAATGCAACTTCGACTATTTTTGAAGTGAAATTTGAACATTGGACGACGTCACTTTTATTAATTTTGTTTAAATAAAATTTCTTATTCGCTATAGACGTGTACTGAAAATAAATCTTAGAGCACGATATAAAAGCATAATAAAGATTGAGTTATATCGATTGACGTAAAATTGTTGGTTTGTTATTCATTTTTTCATTATCCGATTACCAAAATTAAACGGCGTTTACAGCATACAATAGCTGTATAAATGTTCGCTTAGAAGCATTATTAGCTTCGGTTCAAAAAATATTTTTAAACACACAATTTTAATTTTATTTATAAATATACGTATTTAAAAAGGCATTTATTCTTGATTGTAGAAAAGTATAATTAACGAAATATCTTATTATAAGTGCGTATATGCAGATATCTATTCTTTAATTAAAATATACCATAAAGAGTGGTCCGTCGATTGCATTTCTCTAAAATGATTTGAAGTTACGAATTATTAAAATTTAATCTTGCGAATAATTTGAAGATTCTAAAAAAGATACCAAGTATTATATTACTGAGAAGAAGATACTTTCCCACATTATAAGATCTTTGCCTTGCGATAAGAATTAAATGAAGTGATTTAGTTATAACAATTGTCCGAAACTGAGAATAATTTCGTCTTAAAACTGGTTTAAGTGCCAATTAATACGTACTCATTTACGGTTAAATTCAATTTGACTGAAGCAACTTTTAAAAAAATATATCTCACGTTTTTATGAAGTGTGAATTGTTTAATCCATTAGTACTAATATGCCAAAAATCAAGGCTTTTGAATATTTTAATATATTTTATTACCTCTCGTGTAGTTAATGTCGAATATTATTGTTACTACCATAGATGACGCCTAAATGTTTTTTTTGTAAAATTCAAAATGTCAGATTGTCTATAACAAAATTGTAAAAATTTGCAGTCTATGCATTGAAGTCATTCCCAAAAAATTATTTAGGGTGACATAAAAACTACTGAAACAATTAAGATGGAGTTTCTTGAAAAATGTACCAGTAGGAGTTGACTTAAAGTAACATTAATAATTTATTTAATCAGAATCGATTTTGTTCAGTCTGAATAAATGCGAATTTAACATATTGGTAGTAGTAGTAGCTTAGCACTTCTTTGTTGCACTATTGCATTAGTGCAACAAAGAAGTGCCAAGCTACTGTTATTGCACAAGTATATAGTGCATCGTTTCTCAACCTGGGGGTCGTGACCCCTAAGGGGTTCGCATTTAGATATAAGGGGGTGTCAACAATCTAAGCATTCTTTTATTAAAATAAAGTATTTTAATTTACAATCAAATGTTACAAAATTAAATATTACCAAGAAATACGAAAATTATAAAATAAACTTATAGCCCTAATCGCTTGAAATAATTAATGACTAATTCTTAATGCGAGGGTTGGCCATGTTTTTTTCTTAAAAGTTTTTCCATACATCATTACAAATACATACACGTAAATTATTTTCTAGTGATAATAGATGATTTCTGTGTTAGGTTTTTAGTAACACCTTCCACGCCTTTTTCGCATAAATGCGAAGTGGCCACATTCACATCGTCGTGCAAGCGAGAACTCATTTAAATATTGAGACCGATATTTTAATTAGTCGGTTATGAGTCTCAACAGGTGCAACAAAATTTTCATCAAACGGTTGATGGAAGAATGGAGAAATCACCTTTCCGAGAAAACATCGTTGTTGTTTGGAATTTTCTGAATTTATATTTTTCTCGATTAATTAGAAACTGCAGTGACTGCTATAATAATCGAGATACTAATATTCTTAATGAAGGCGTTGACTTTGTCTGTCATTAATAAAATGTGTTTATTACGGCATTGCAAATTTGTATTCAAGTCATTCAAATGTGAAAATATATCATTCAAGTAAGTAGTAATAAAGATTCTTTATCTCGTAAAAACTGAAAATGAGTTAGTTTTATCTGTAAAACAAATTTTCAGATCATCTCGCAATTCAAAAAGTCTTGTCAGAATGTTTGTTCACGAGGACCATCTGATATCAATATGGAAAAGCATTGTATAATTCTTGGCACCTATTTCTTCGCAAAAACAACTCCAGGATTTGGGACTTGCCACTTTGCAGACAAGTTGTTCCACACGATAAGTAACTTGTCTGGAAAGGTCACCTTTTAATAAAATTAGAAATTTTGACGGCTTTTGACAGAAGTTTTTATCTTGCATTTTTTGTGACAGCGAATGTCAGTCAAAAGAGTATCGCATCCATTCCATCTGTAGTCTTTGAATTTTATTATCATGCCACTTTTATTTTCTATTATCGCTTTTGTATCTTTAATGCATTCCTTCCTGTCCAAATTTTCATTCTGTGTTACATAAATAGAAAATTTGAAAAGACCTTCGCCAGTTGCATTACCGGAGATTGATTTGCCAAATACATATTTTCGCATTCGTCACAAAGCGAATTGAGCCAAGTTCAATTTGTCTGTTAACTCGTCGAACTAAATGGCGAAAAATTCACTTAATTTTACTTGTTAAATCATTTAATTATGGACGTTCATGACCATTTTAATAAGCACCGATATTGTGTCCTTTAAATGTATCGCTTTCAATGTTTTGCTTCTTCCGTGCTTATCATCACACTAACCATATCAATGACAGTAAGTAAGATGAGATTTTCTCCAATCGTGTAAAGCTTAGACTCCCTGGTCTCTCTTAGTACTATTAAATATGATGCTCTAAGCACAGCGGTCTCATTACAGCTTGATTTATTAATTTAAATTTGTTGGTTTTTCAATACAAGTGCAGTTCGAAGAATTTTAATAGTTTTCTTTATAAAAACGAATGTTTTATTTCCAGATGCCGAGCTCATGAAGCCTTCAAGGCTTCATGCTTTTTGCGGACAGAACTTGATAACAAACAACACATTGCGGTTTATCATCCAATGCAATAAATCCATATTTAAATATGTTTCATTGTACAACCTGGTCTTTTTCCTCGCTGCTTCAACCAAAAATAGACGGCGCATTTCGTTTTCTCATAAATCTGTCCAATCTGATTTTATGTTTTCAATATGTCCAATTTTACGCCACACACGCCACACTTATAAATTTATTTAACTCTGATAGGAGAGAATAAATCATACTTGTTTCCATAAAAAACTTAATTAACAATAAAATTATTCTTCCCGTTCCTGTGCTTGTATAAATAGGGTGGCTAACTTACATGAGCCTATCCTATCTTAATGTGTCAAAGTGTACGGGATGAATGAGCGCGCCGCGCCCCCTTTTAGCAATGCGAAGCGGCGTGCGCGGCTCATTTGACAAGTGCGTACAGGGATCCTAGGAGTTATACATGGCTCGTAGTTTGAACTTGTTTATCGGTATTTGTGGCAAGAAAACATCTTTGTCACGTTTCTTAACATTAAATTGAAATATTGTAGTGAAGTGTCTCAAGAATTTTTATTAAACTTGTCTTTTTAGCGGATCGCGATACTGAAATGGTTGAGAAAAGATGATGTAGTGCTTAATTTAATTTTCCACCCGGACACACATTACCGAAATAGAAACGACCAGTGGTGAAGTGTGGAGCCGTGCAGAAGAAGTACGTGTTTAAATAAGTATTCTGAAAGCGGGCTGATACAATACAACCAAAGATAATCCAGCCCAACATAACTCGACCAATCCATAACACGACATAAACCTAAAATAACTCAACATAATCCATCACGATCCAACATAACCCACCCCAACCAAGATAACCTAACAAAACCCAACATAACCCAAACCAACCTAATACAACCCGGCATAACCCAAACTAATATAATCAAACTAAATAAAACCCAACGTAACACGACGTAATCCTATCCAATTCGATATAACTCGACATAATCCAAACTAACATAATCTAACATACTACAACCCAAAATAACCTAACATAAACCTACTCAATAAAACCCAACCGATTCCACAGTAACCAAACTCAAACCAATGTAACTAAACCCAACCCAACATACATACGCATAACAAAATTGTAGAATTAGCTTATCTGCACAATGAAGATGTTTACAAAATCATGATTAAGAGTTACGTAATAAAAGTAACAGAAAATAAAAATATAGTTTTTGGAAGTTTTTCTGTTTGTTTAAACACCCATCACGTAAAAACTACTTGTTCAATTAAAAGGCAATTTGAATAACAGTGATGATATTTATTTGATATTAATAATGTAGGGGTTGACTTGATATAAAATTTAGTTTTTATTTCAGAGGAATTGGTGCACTCAATCAGAAGATTACGAATTTAATGTTTTCAAAAATTAATTTACATTGCATTTATACAACAAAGAAGTGCCTCGTTCTGCAGCGCATTATAATGTATTAGAGACGAAATACATAAACGCGTTGCGGCGCCGTGCAGCAAAGTTTGGCGCGGTGCAGACCATTTTCGGTGATTCATGTATGTTGATAGACGTGTCTCTGCCATGAATCGGAATAAGCGTATTGTTCTTTTGCTATGAAGTAGACATTACACTAATTTAAATAGACGACGGAGAATATACTGGATCCTTTTAATAAGGTTATGAATCCTGATGGCAAGTACTTTTCTCGAAAATATGAAGCATTAAAGGCAGATGGAAAAAAATTTTTGGACTCTTTAGAATGAGTGTATCATGATTTATTAAGCATGTTATTACCATATATACAGAAAAAAAATCATAAAGAAAGGAAACCTATTGCAGTCCTGGAGTTGCTGGGTTTGTCTGTAAGGTAAAGTAAAACAAATATTTTTTTCATATATTATTTTCAGCTTTTACTGATCGTTATGGCACTAGAAATTAGCATTGCATTTAATACTAAATTACTTATTAAACGTAATACTTTAATTAGTCTTTCAAAAATACAGTGATTACTTCAAGAAAAATCTAAATCTTCGTCTTGCGTACTACACGAAGTGGCGGATGTTTCGTCTAGTAATAGTGGTGAATTTATTGAACGTTGTTGGTTTGATGACTCGGAACGTATTTGTATGGATGATGATTGAATTGAACATCCAGGAGTTGAAGCTTGGTAGCCACTCTGATACGTATTATGATATCCCTGAGTTGGATATCCTTGAGCCTTGATGTTGATATCCCTGAGTATAGCAATGAGATGGATATTCCTGAATCGAAGGCCGAAGCAAGTCCGTGGGTACCTGAAGCACGCGGCTTTGTAATATCAACGTTTGATGATTCTTAAAAGTTTGTAGAGATGGTAAAATGCCCTTGAAAAAAAACCAAAGGTGTCTATTCTCCGATGTTTTTAATACCTTCATTATATCTTCTTGAATTCGTCTTTCTCACCTGTCTTTTGTTTCCAATTTTGATTGATTTTGATAAGGAGACAATGCTGTACTATTCGTTTCTCACTACCTCATTCAATTACTTGTATACTGGAATCAGTTTCATTTTGTGTAACTTTTTTCAAAAACTATAATTGTTTATTCAAGTGGTATTCTCTAATTTTTGAAGATCCGGCTCCAGACCAATTGGCAGTTTTTTGGTTTTTTGCAACATTATCTTTTATCTCCTTCCACTTCTTTACTAGTTCATGACCTGTAAAATAAAATGAACGAAATATTAAAAAAAAATCAACTAACGGAGCTCCAAATGAAAAATAATAATAAAGAAAATTACCATTAAAAATAACAATAATTAACACTAAATAAAACAACTTGATCAGATTTTATTGTGTTTGGCCTATTTACCAAGATTTTTATTTAGCCCAAAGTTTCGTTGATTTTTCGTAAAAACCTTGATAAATAGTCGTCAATACAGGACAAATCCCATTTAAGTCATTTTATTGAGTGTTAATGAATCATGAAAATATTAGACATTATTATAACAATATTAATTAATAAAAAAAATTCATTAATAATGAAAACCTAAAAATAATACGTTAAGAAACATTATAATACTTTTAATACCTACTTATTATGACATTTATTTTGTTTCAGATTTCTAGCAACCGGAAATGACTTCCAAAACATGTACAATGATTACTACCGAGGAGCTAGTATAATGGCAAAAATTGTGAGATTAATCTGTCGCGCTATATAGGAACAGATTAATCTCACAATTACCTAAAATACCTAATATAATGCAACGGCTACTAGAAGATATCTCGGTAGATAAGAAAGTCAACTTTCCTAACAGCATAAGAGCTCTCGATGGCAAACATGTCCGTATTTATAGTCCTGCGCACAGTGGATCTCTTTTTTTCAATTATAAGGGCTATAATTCAATATGTTTATTGGCTCTTGTTCATTCTAGATTTAGATTCATTTTTGTCGATATAGGAGCATATGGAAAGGAAAGTCACTCCACCGTTTTCCGGAACTCTAAACTTTATGATTCAATAAAGAAAGATAAATTACCTATACCGAGACCAAAGCCATTACCAGGTTTTAAAAATCCAGTTCCATTTGTTTTTGTGGGAGATGAAGCATTCTAAATTTCGAATAAAGTTATGCACCGTTATCACGCATTATGGACAAGCATTTGTCTGCACAACAAAGAATTTACAACTATCGGTTGAGTCGAGCCCGGAGATATGTGGAATGAGCTTTCGGCATCCTAGCCAATAAATGGCGCATATTACATCGAGCTATGAATGCGAAATATGTATTTGCGATAGACATTATTAAGACATGTTGTGTATTACACAACTATCTTCTGCACCGCGATGGAGTACAAGCATCTGATTATCTTTGATAATTCTGACCTCCAAATATTGCAACCGACGACACTGAATAAAAGTAGAATGAGCCCACATCTAATTCGAAATGAATTATGTAATTACATAATTCTAGTGACATTGGTGCCCTTAATTAGTAATTAAAAAAAATATGAAAATTCGTACCTATCGGACTACACCATACTATATACCTATGTACCTATAGTTGACCACAAAAGTGAAGTTACATTCTCTCATACACTTGGATGGAAAAGTGAAAACCTCCACTTTGCAGTGCAGGAAGTGTGGTCGAGTATATACATACAAACACTATAAATTATTTCTCATACACCGATAGCATCTAGCATAACCTACTATCTTCTGAATCTCCCTTCCGAAGACTTAAAAATATTGGCAACTTCCGCAGGATAATGCAGATATTGGCGGGTGAAAACGGAGCAAAGATATTGGCGGGTGAAAACGGACCAAAGAGGTCACAGAGATGTTTAATATCGAGTTTGGCGAGCAACGGCTGAGTCGATTAGGCCAACCAGGTCGCCTAGATATTATTCCAATGGATTTGTATTGTAGGGTTTTATAAATTATTTTATGTTTCCTGTGCCTTGCGGTACGTTGGAAGTAATGAAATCAAGAATCGAAGAAGCATTCGTTAAATTAAATGGACGCTTAATGAAATTTGATATTCAATTTGATAGCAATTTATAATTGGTATTCATTATACCAAAATACCAATATATGTTATACCTCATATATAATAGAATAATTAACTCCCAAAATAATTTTGACAAACATTTTAGAGAAGGCATAATAATTTTTTTTGTGTATATTGTGTGATGATATCATTTGAAAGAACATATTATAATAACTCACAAAAAACATATTACCACATCTGCCCTCTAAATCTCCAAAATTGTGTGATCCAAATTATAAAAAGTTATTGACAAACTTACTACTACCTAAAGTCTGCGGGAAACTAAAGCAATGAATCTAAATCACGATGTTTTTCATAAATTCACAATATTTTTAAGCATGTGAAAGATACACTAGGCTATATGTTTAATGGCTAAATAAGTCTAAATAATCAATCAGAATACATATAATAAGTAATTATTAATAATTATAATAAAATTGAACTAAAATTAACTATGGAAACGCTTTCTACCTGCAAGGCAATAAATCGCCTTCCCGTAAGTGTAACAGAGACCACTATATGTTGGTGTTGTAGTTCACTTTTTATTTTGTATAGCCCTGCTGGTATGGAGTGTTTGACAAGTTTGACATTAGTTTAATAAACTAATATGTTTGTAATGAGAGGAAGGTATACCTAAGTTCGAATATTTATAAAAGTTCTGAAAATATTTTTACAATACATGAACTACTTACCCAGTTTTCATTTTTCATTGGCATCTTTTTCGCGGTAATTGGGTATTTGACTAATTTTTTTTTATTTTGTTTATTATAATTTCAAAGTACAAGCTGACGAAGCGTGAAAAAAATGTTTACTAATCTTAAAAATTGACTGAGTTATAAAAGATTAAATTTAATCTTTAGACAAGGACGGCTATACTGCATTGTGATGTCATTTTTAATATTGCACATTGTATTCTACAAGAGGGTACATACACAACTATGTTCGTATCTTCAATTTAGAAGCCTATATCTGGCTTATTTTTCAATCAATTTTTTATTTTTTTAATACTGGTTTTTAATTAACTTAATATTTCATGATATTGTACAAAAAATATCAACATTTAGGATGAGTCAACTACCCTATTATCATAAATGATTTCGCAAATGCTTTTCCACGCGTCTTGTTTTATAAATTTGTTTTTATAAGCTTCGTCGCTAGTATCCCACAAAGCGGGGCGTTCCTCAACCAAAAATATCAACATCAACATTTGACATTTTAATTTTTAAATTGATACGTGTTAAACCGTGTTGTTTCCAATCGTCCTACAAATAAACTGAAGTTGATGTCAATCAAGTGTGACGTCATAACGCACATTCCAGGTGTGGCGCGTTGCATACCGCAAATTCTGCGTTTCGGCGGGCGGCGCCGCCAATTTCGGCCGTGCGATGCCGCAACGCGGTTATGTGTTTAGGCTGTTTATGAACATATTGGATGGCGTTACGTGTAATTTAAATGGCGTAATGAAATTTTCCACACGGACATGCATTGAAGTGTGGGGTATGAAGTAGTGCGAGATTTTCAGTCGTCTTTCGCGCATTATTTTTTTCAATATTGTATGTTTACATTGTAAGCTTAGTCTGTATCCTAAATTTGTTTAACATTTCAATTTGTTGATAGTATTTCTAATGAAATTACTTCGTCAAGTTTAATATTGGTATGTGTAAATTTGGTTGTTACTCTATTGTCTATACATAAAATAAGACTGTGGAATTGTGCACAGATACATTGAAAGTATTCACGAAAACAATTATTTTGGAGAACATAACAAAAGTAATGGAACAAACGAATATTGTGTTTTAAATGTATGTTCGTTTGTCTTTGAGTCTGTTTATTTGTTCGCATTTCGCGCAAGTACAGCTGCAACGACTTCAATAGAGATTTTATTAGTGGATTGTATAGAGTTTGGGTTAACATAAAGATTATGTTTTATGTCAATTGATCAACTTAAAAGAATATATGGCAAATTGATGTTTAAGCACAAAGTATACTGACTTAAAAAAGTTTACTTTTACAATTAATATAATAGTTATATATACATATATGCCGTCATTCATGAAGCTGAAATTTTTGGTTTTCATGTACTTAATCAGTGCCAAAAAATAAGGTTAGAAATATTAAGGATACAAACTTACTTTTCAAATAGCATTCTGCCATCTTTATGTGAATGCCTAACTTCTCAAAGAGGTATAAAACGTCATTTTGCAAGGTGACAATAAAAACTATGTCTACAAGCGTCACTTAATGAAGGTCAAGTGACGTTTACCAAATGTGTATTTGCTTTGTTATATTGATCTTGTTATTTATTTAGTTGTCTGAGATTTTGACATAGATCAATGTCTGTGTGACTGTATTTATGGTGACAAGCTTATTCACCAAGTAATAATTTGCGCATACGATATACTTTACATTGTAGCAAGGCAAATATAGTAGTGACACTATTTTAGTTGTTACTTTTCATCGTATTATGGTTGATAAGATAAGGTGATAAAAAAGTATACGATCAACTAACATGACCATTCAACATTTTTAGTATTTCGTGCCTTAGAATGAGAAACTACATTGGATCATTTTTTTTATTCATCTATCTGCTTATCTGAACCTCAGGAACGGGAAGATTTATCAAATATCTATAAACATTAAATATTTTAAGTAAATGCGATAAAAAGCAATTAAGTGACTCGCTTATCCAAATTTGTATTGCACTTCTCGTTAACCTAATCTTTTAATTTTTCCCATGAGGAAGCTTTTATAATAAAATTGAAGGAAAAAATACGAAAAGTACCAGTTTCTAACTCTGTGTAGAACCATTACGTGACAAACTTATTTTTTTTGTTTTTTGCGGCATCCTCAGAAACATAGTCCTAATCGAACTTGAAACAAGACAAAAGGATCAATTTACTGACAATGTTTTACAGTTACATGATCACAAAAGCGCAACCTGTACGAGATATAAAGTGTGTGCTAGTAACTTACTTGTAATGAATCTAATGTACACGGACGTTGTCAATCCGAAATTATTAGTCTATTTCTTCAGAATTCGGCATATTTCTCCGAGTAGCAACTAATATTAAAATAATTTCCTCGCCTCAAAATCATTTCATTTGTCATCAAAATCATTCTCATTTGTCTGGCCGAATAATACGGCAATTTAAAAAATCGTTAATTATTTTATCACTTAATTTACACCGACAATGAAACTATATAAATTGATATCATAAATAAATATATTTCATAAATAAATATTTTATTCACAGTTAAATGGAACTAAGTGATGTAGTATTATTTCTACTTTATTTCTTTACCGCGACCCAAGTTTCGTTGTATTGCAACATCTTCGTGTGGGTAATTAAAATTAGCAAAGATCTTTGCGTACAACGAAAACTACGTCGTGGTAAAGAATTTAAATAAAGTAGTAATTAAAATATATGTAGTAATAATATTACATCACGTAGTTTCATTTAGTTGTGAATAATGAATTTCTACAAAATGAACGCTAAATATATTCAATTATTTTATTGGTAAAAGTGTAATTTTCGCTGACATGTAAATATTTATTTCTATTCGTTATTACAAAAAAATGTCAAATAGATTTATCTATAATAACTTATTCATCTGCTGTAGATAACCTTCCGATATCAGAAATCGTATAAATTCATCACAAAAATGTTTTCATGATTGTCTCACAAATGTCTTTATAACCAGTGCATTTTAAAATGTTATCTACTCTTTGAACTATCTCACTCTGTTTACTCTAAAACAAATGTCACACCCAGCAACAGCTAAAATGTGATAAGAACCACTTCATTTACGTGCACATAGCAGCTTGCATTTGTCAGAGTTTGTAATTATGTTTATTTCCCGATGTCGACGTAATTTGGTACAAAAACGTTTAAAAAATCGTTAAGCGCATCTACCTAGGTAGGCTGATATATTCACATGAAAATAACATATCGATGTCTCTTATTTCATTTATTAAAGTAATAATGTACAAGTATATTTATGTGACAATTATTCAAAATAAGAATATAATAAAAATGAAACGTTTTCTCTTTATTCCTTTGTCTTTCTGTCACGCCTAAATAAATGGTCTCACAGATATCAATGAAATTTTGTGAATATCTAATATTTATCCTAGATTAAAAGATAAACTATACATAATTACGATTTAATTGACAAGAGAAAGGAGTATATTATATATTATTCTTACGTATTTTTAAGCAGTCACTATATATTTCTACAGGACAAAGACTTCAAAATGATGAAGCATGAGGTGAAGAGAAATGGAAGGACATCTGCTTAGATACCAGGCAGTCGAAGCCGCGGGCAAAAGCTAATCATATGACTTAAAAACTATAATATATATTACTTTTTATTTCAATGTAAGAAACTTACTATGTCTTCATGTCATCACGTAGTGTTAGCAACAATGATAGAACGCTGTACCGCCCTGACTCCATACATGTCACTTACTTCCTTCACCGGTACACGAGTGTCCTCATATATTGATTTCTTTATGATTCTGGATGACGTGCACGCATCTCATACGAGCTACATGATGTTTAAGTATATTTCTGGCATTGATATACTTTTCATTCTGTCTATCCTTCCAAATCAACTTAATACACCTTTCTTGACTATCATCTGTTCTCATTTCAGACTTAGGTCTCCGAAGAGTCTGAAAGAGATCTCTCACCTTTATGCTTCATGATAACTCAAAATCAGGATCTACTCTTTTAAAAGGAGCTTCGGTACATTAAGAAGTGGTGGGGAAAAATGAACCTATATATACCTAGGAATAGAAAAGAAGCATTTTTTTTACTTTTCCTTGCCTCTGTAGTAGATACTGTGCAATATATTTAGATAGTAAAAATAATAAGTAATATTTATAAATACTTTAAGAGGAACTTTATGTGTCGTTAAGCGTTAAGACTTGTGTGCCTGTATACCTACGTATGCACTCATAGTGCTATTACGTAACAGATTTTTCCTTTTTTTATATCCTAAAGTTTTTCCAAATTATTAGTTCATTATTCATTCCGTTGCGTTTATTTTCTTCTCATTTGTCTTATACAAAATCCTTCTCTACATAACTGTCGGTATCTACAGAAGGATACAACGTATATATTTCTTTTTTTTTGTATTTATAAATACATGAATAAATACGTCACCCAAGCTAATTTCTATAAATATGGGTTATTCTTACAAATGAAATGTGAAACTAACCCTGCTCACTCTTCTTGTAATTATGACTGACACATAGTACGAATTGCTTTATATCGTAATTTGACAAATCGATATTCTCTTCTACTTTAACACAACACATCACAAATTTTTTTACAAATCCTGCAAAATTTAAAAAAAAAATTCATCTTTAACTTTCCTTGATATGTTTCTATGCAATTTGATCAACCGATTCGTAACATAATATACAATTATTATATCTTTCAGCAAATAAGATGCACTTTGTATAAAATGTCTCGTATATAATTTATTTTAAAACTTTGCTTCATTATATTATAAACAAGACATCATATTGTTTCTTCAACTTTAACTTTACCTTCGACCCCGTCATCATTCATACTTGATTATGGAACTTTCGAGAAGGATTGATCGGAAACGGTCGGAAAACCTTACGTCTAAATGACCAGCACATTAGATACTCTCCAACAATCTCAAGGTCTTTTCATTTCAAGATTTTGAATCTTTAATTTTGGTCTTTTCATTTCAAGAATTGACAGCCGCTGATGTGGTATTAAGCCGCACTAATAATTTCGGTGAATCATTTTCAACTTTATATTGCATTGAATCTACTCGGCGGCGATTGTGACGGGAAGTCGGTCGCAGCGCTCAGTCACACAGCGTAACTTTTACCGTGCGGTCGATTTCATTTTGTTGCTTCGGAACCACTTTTGTAAGTAAATATTAAATAGTTTATTTAATTTTCTTTTTGAAGCTTTCAAATTTTTCTGTAAACAAATTATACATTTTTTTTATTTAATAACCTGTTAATCGTTACTGTTACTGAATTTAATAAACTGTTAAGCATTACTGTTTCAACGGGCGCTCTCTCTTATTGTTGAATTAATTTGATCGTGTTCCGGATATGTGTTAGTGTATACAATGCAATTATAAGATACAACAAAAATGAAATTAATTAAATAAATAATTCAGCTTAGTGGCATCGATTTCCTTTTTAATTTTGATTTAATTAACTACTTTTTTGTTATAATATTAATTTTTATTTTTGAAACTTAATTTTTCTCATAAATATTTTTTCATTTTCGCATAGCACTTTTAACTGAACGTGGAAATATTTCATAGTTATATAATATTTACGCATCAAATTAACTGAAAAGTGTTTTGGGAAGACTATGGAATTTAAAAAAAACTTTTTTAAATGTACCCACATCTATTTCAGAAAGGTAGCAGCTTATAACCTTATATCGTTTGATACTTTTAATTTCCATGTATTACCTATATGTTCATTTTAAAACTTAGGTGAATAATATAATTTATGTCCTCAATGCCGAGTCTGTAACCTGTTTGTACAAGTGTGTTTTCTTACTTTTTAGTCATTTTTAGTTCATCACCATTGATTATTTACCACTTTTAATTTCGTTTCGTTATTCTTAATTTCATATTAAACGTGGCGGAGCTATTTTTAATGAATGTTGGCCTTGACGCTGCTCGCTTGAGCTTTAAATTGCTGTTAATCGGACGTTATTTGTAATGAGAGGCATTCAGTCTTCCGCGTCTAATAGTAAACTAACGAAGGTATAATGTAGGTAGACCCTGGTAATTACGATTTTTAAAGGCCGTATTGTTTTTTTCGTAAAATGATTTGTTGTAGATTAAATTAATTGATTTATTGAATGAAGTTAAATTTATAGAATTGAAGTTAATATGAAATTAAATTAACCTTCAAAATTTCAAAACCATATTGTTTATACGTTTGTATCGCACTTAACCATGTATTATACTTTTATCTGGTTATATTTATCTCAAACAGTTAAAATTTAAATCGAACATTTACAGTAGGTAAAAGTTAATTTTTTACAATTTTTAATAAAACACAGTGAGTGACGATGACATTAATTTCACCGATACTATAAAGAGGAACTATTCAATTCGATGACATGGAGCTTGTAGCTTTTTAAAATAATTGTCACTTACGAGTATTTAAAAAAATAAATTGAAGGATTAGGAATTTAAAATCGTTCTTTGTGTATTGTATTCTTGACAGACTTATATATATTTTTATGTGATATATATATATATATATATATATATATATATATATATATACATATATATATATATATATATATATAAATATATATATATATATATATATATATATATATATATTACATTGCATATTCTGACACAATTAGTTTAGTTTAAATCTAGCGCAAAGTGGCTTTCTCTCCCCCCGTTCCCCTGCTCGCTCCCGCATGTTCCTATACCCACCCGCCGTTCACCATCCGTATTGTTTAATTATCTAGATAAACTTTACATTTTCATAACTTCGAAAAGTTTGAGATATCACGATAAAAAAAATATATTGGCCCCTATTTTCTCAACATGAAATTGTTAGTTTTAGTAATCGAATATTCAAAGTGTTTGAGAGCTATATAAGATCGATTTTCAATATCAATTCTACCTGTATCTTCCTATGTCCCACACAAAGTTATATCTATAAAGTGAGGTAAATTCAATGCCGAAAATTTAATATTTATCAGTATATATTAATTTTATATTGCAATTCCGTCAATACGAATTTGCGTATTTGATATACATAACATAATACGCAAACTGAATTATGAATAAAATATTCAAATCTGAATTCCGTTGTATCTGCTACCTTGTAAAGTTGGTCGCCTATGACGCAACACTCGGCCGCTCGAGGTCGTTGAACTCACCAAATTACATAAAACTAGTTCAAAGGGAATTACGCAGGCGTAAGATCACCCTTGAGACAACCAAGCTTTTTCGAACAGGAGTACGAGTATACTACAATACCCTGTAAAGCTAACTTGTTTCTTAGAAAATGAGTATAATATAAACATTCATACTATAAAATAATATATAAATATAATATAAACTTATTATAAAATTATAGAATCTCTATATTTATGCAAATACCTAGAAACAAGACATTAGCCAGCCTATTACTTATTACTATAAATAACTTGTTTGCATAAGTATAAAAAAATGTACACTAACTGACACTAAAGACTATATAATGGCTGAACCAGGAATGTAAACGTGCAGCTAACTGCACGTATTTATTTGTCATTATTTCATTGCGGAAAATATATATATATATATATATATATATATATATATATGTGTGTGTGTATACTATAATTTGCCACCAAAAACCTATTTAGCTCCAAAATTACCACCGAAAAGTTCGTTATAGTCAATACAATGTATACTTACAAATTTTGTAAAATGCATATTGCCAGTTGTCTTATGACAATATTATGGGCTTTATTGAGCAAATTCGAACCAGTTAATACTAAGCCTGACGAGACGGATATTGTATAATAGAAACGCTGGATGATTTTTGTTTTTCTAACGCGTCAATCGATTCGGAAACTGGTGGTTTTTGTCAAACTAATACACCTTTAAATGGCTGACAGCGTAATTGATATAAATGGCACTTTGTGAAAAAAATAAATGTTAATTTCTGTAGGTAACTTCATAGACGTCATTTTTATAATTAATTTTGTATATTTCAGAAAGTAATAAACATGGGTCTAGATTTTTACTACATTCCCGGATCATCGCCTTGCCGCGCGGTTCTACTCACAGCCAAAGCCTTAGGTCTTGAACTGAACTTGAAGCTCACAAATCTACAGACCGGAGACCATCTGAAACCAGAATTCATCAAGGTAATTAAATACATCTCGATGGTACAATGTACCATGAATATATATTCGTGACATTTTATTATTTTTTTATCAGTACGATATTTTACATGACGAATTCTATAATTATAAGCAAAGACAAATACTCAGATTGCATCTGTGAATTGATGTATTGTCCTACGTTATTTTAGTTAAAATCAATCTGTTTAATCGGTTTATGAATGTAATAAACAATAATTGTCAAATTACCTAGTTTGTTTACATAGAGATATGTGGGAGATGTAATTAATATTAAAGCCCTGTATAACCAGTGGTATTTTTTGCAAGTACATCGTAAGTTTATGACTTCGTGTTACAATGGCATTCTAGTGAAAACTATGGCTTGAAAGAGTCTAGGAATTTTTTAACAGCATTCTAAAGTGTTTGTGTATTCTTCTAGTCAAATTAATAAAACGCGTTATAAGAAAAAACCCGTTCGTTCACTATAGCAATTACTTAACCGGTCGTATTTTCTATGCGGTCGGAATGTAGGCGTCGGTGAGAACTTTGTCAGACGGGTTTTGAATATATCTCTGTATCGACCATAGCTGGACAGTCCCAACTGGCTTTTTATTGTATCGAACCGCATTACAACCCGTTGTGATATTATTTTAATCAATCAATCAATCCACATATTATTTTACAGAAATAATCAAATATGAATTGATTAAAGTAAACGATTGGAAAAATGTCTAAAATAAATTTTATCACTTTTATTTACAGTATTCTGTTAGAAAAATCTCAACTGTTTGATTAATTTTAAGAAAATGACGTAAAAAGGTGCACAGAAAGCGAAACAAATTGTTTATGGCGCTTAAAATATAAAAAAAAACTCCAATATACGAAGCAACAAAAATATAATAAATATTTTCTGAATAAGGAATCCACGTAACTAGTGAAGTACTTTTGAAAAATTTAATTTAAAACAAAATTTAAAAAGTGATGCAGGAACCATGATCGAAAAAATATGCTCAATACTGACCAAGTAGTAAATAAAAAGCAAACACGAATTTTACGAGTTACCAAAAATTCAAGTGAATATATCTAATTAACCACTAATAAAATTTCGATGAATATCTTCCTATTCAGAGACAATAAAAAATCAAAAACATTATTACGTATCTTGAAAATGTTTAATGTATTTGCATCAAACAGAAGTTTAATAAATTACATGCATTTATTTGTTTCAATATATATACATATATATACATATATATATATATATATATATATATATATATATATATATATATATATGTATATATATCGACATATATTAATGTTATTTATTAGTATCCATGGAATTTAATAATAGAGCTTTAAAGACTTTTATATATTTTTTTGTTTTAAACTTCTGTTTACTGAATTTTTTGGTCATTAAAGAAATACCATGTTATAAAAATAGGTTGTTTTCGAGAAAATCTCTGTATCTCTCGAGAAATCTCTGTAATCTCTGTTTCCGAAAAAAATTACTACTAATGGATTTATAATAAGCATTTCTTTCTAAAATATGGGATATAAATAAGCTAAAAATTAAGTAATTGTACACACATTCTCTATTAATATAAAGTTGAGTTCCATTATATAAGTTTCTCTAAAAAAATATGTGTATATGAAAAGACCTTGAATTTCACTTTTATAGTGACTTGCAATCTTTCAAGGTTTAACGACGAGTTCTAGTATAGAAACTAGCAAAGTGTAGACTACGTATGGCTTTTCATTATATCGCAGCCAATGTACATATGTATATATATATATATATATATATATATATATATATATACGTAGGTCGCTACAGATATATAAATCAACGACTATAATGATGAATGAAAAAACACTGTTCTAAAGACCCCTTTAGAACAGTGTTTTTTTTCGGCAATAAAAACGTTGGGTATTCAGGAGGCATGACGCATAGGCTAGCCGGTTTGAATTGCTATTTAACCACAAGGTCAGGACACGTTCGTGACGGAGAATCGAAATTATGTTTTTTTAATGCGAGACGGTAACTTTATGGATAAATCAACATTTTTTCAGACTTGAAGTAACAGAACGTTCCAGTAAATGATATAAATAAGGTGAAGCACCGTTACTAACGCCCAATACCTATATTCTATCTATGACGTGACGTAGACATCTATCTAAGATAGTTGATAATGAGATGTGTCAATCGCGACCGTTTCAATAATTCGTTTTGTCAAAACGAATGATTCGATCTTTGCAATGTAACTGATCGAATAATTTTACCATTCGTTCGGACTATTCGGTGTGTTTCTAGTAATGGGAAGACTTGTATAATAAACATTTGTAATGTATTTTTTTGCGTCGAATACTAATGCGCGATCGAAGAACTTTATTTTTTCAGTGTTATTTTTTTATAAAGTAATTTTCTTATTTCAACTAATATATTTATCTCGAACTTTTAATCGTAGTATATTTCCATTTACTCAACCTAATAATGGTGAAATGATTTCACATTTCACTGCGTTTCCTGGTTAAACTCGACATATTAAAATTTAAATCCCGCACAATTTAAATCACGCACCTATCTAAATATTAATTTTCCACAATTAGAGAAATCAATGAAAAAAACTCAATTATGTAAAAAAATACTTTGTCTTACTGGTTTATAAAACAATAATATCCACTATAAAACAATTACAACCCGTAAAACACCACCACAAAGGAAAAAAATCATTCAAAAAACAGTCGACACACAAGTCAATACAATTAAAAATAACTATGAAAGCATTTATTTATTAGAAGTTTAATTAGCACGGATTTATTTTACAAGAGTAAAGATTTATTAGTAGAATTTTATTGACAAAAATCGAAATAAACATAACTTAGAAAGTATGCAAACTACATTAAAGTTTATATTGAATACCGAGACCCAAATTGATCAAAATATCAAAGTACTATCATTATAATTATACACTAAATGTATCCTTCATTCGTATGCAAAACATGAAATTTTAATATCTGCGCTGTGATCATCCAATTAGATAAGCTGAATGCAAAACAATAATGCAATAAAAAAATTCAAACGAACGTTGATCGATCAAACGCGTTCATTTGAATCTTGTTTAGATAAAATATCGTAAAGTGAATGAATGAACGGAACGAACCCGTTTATTTCGAAGATCGTCTCAATCGCAGTTTCAATCATTCGTTTTGTCAAAACGAACGATTCGATGTCTATAAGATGGAATCATGTTACCGTTCGCCTGGTCGATCACCATTCGTTGCGATTGATGGATGTAGAATGAATGGTCAATGGAAATTATTGTTTCGTGCCTCGTGCGGTGATGCGGCTGTTATAAGTTTGTTCGTTTGTTTATAGTAATGAAAAGATTTGTGTGACGTTTTACATTTATAATAAATATTTTAAATATATTTGAATGATACCTATAGAATACTAATGTCCGGTGGAAGAACTAATAATTGTATCAGTTTTATTTATTTATATAGTATTTTTTGTCATAACTGGTATATTTATCTAATATTTTGATAGAAACACGTTTCGGTTTTCCCAAACAGATTCCAGATTTCCAGACAAAATGATCCCAGATTTACAATACTTATTAAAATTTCAATTTAAATAACGTATCCAATTAAATATTAATATTCAAACAATTAGACATTGTCGTATTAAAAATTAAATTAAGTAAATAATGGTTATTCTTATTGTACAAAATACCGAACAAAACAATTAATTTAATCTAATCATAGCCATCAGTAAAATACCATAATATCTAAAGCTAAAAAAATAAATCTATTTATTTTACAAGAATCAAGATTTATTAGTAGGATTTTATTTTAGAAGGACGGAAAAAATAATTAAAAAATTATTTTAAAATTATATTCAATACTAGCACCCAAAACTTATTAAGATAGCATAGTGCCATCACCATAATTATAAAATAAATATTCATTCGTATGCCGAACATGAAGTTTGAATATCTACGCTGCTATTATCTAATTGTAATGAACGAATAAATGTAACGACCGCATCCAATTCGAACATCGAAACGATTGAATGATTGATATAAATGATTCAACCTTTTTTCAGAATAATCGAATCGATCAGTAAAAGGAATGAATGACTCATGTCTAGTTAATAACTTTCTATCTATCTTTAGTTTGCTTCCCACAAGGATGTTGATGTTTTAACTGCATATCGACAGTCATAGATTAGAAATGTGTAACTCATGAGTGAGAGATATAAAAGATATAGCTGATATATTATGATCTTATATATCACTCGCTATCAAAATGTATCTCTATATCACTAGTTCGGGAGTGATGGGCGTCTTTTTTGTTTCACCAAATCAATCATATTACTAACTCGTCGCGTCGTGAAGATATATATTATTTGTTTTGACGTTACATGAAAGAGAAAGAAAACGATCGAATTGTTTAGTCAAATATGCAACTGGATCTATGCAGAGGACGTAGCTACTCGCGATCGAATGGGAACGCTATGATAAAGTATACTTTAGTTGATTAAAAATAAAGTATACTAAATCCTAAACCAGCAAAGTATTAAGCAAAATCAAGTGGATACTCTTGTATAATTTAATTTTATTTATTCAAACAATACTGTATAACATTCAGTCATTACTTTTTATCACCACGTTGTTCAACGTATGAGCAATAAATAATTTCTAAAATCATAATAAAGGAAACATTGTTTTATTATTTCACTACTTCCTAACAGTCATCCTAAACCCGTATGTAAAAAAATTAAACAAAAATAATCTTTTGAATATCACTACCAAATTGTAGAACCCAAGATACCAACTGACTATGTTGAAATATGATTTCGTTAGAGAATGTATCAAGTGTAAAAATAAAATATCTCAGCTGTTTCTCACTAGAATATTGAACTAGTAGATGTATACTCTGATTCTCTGCCCCTAATATTTTCTTAGTATACCGCAGCATGAACTATTTTGTACTTTCCATATAGATATAAAAGTATGCCTACGGATACCGTAACAGTCAAGTTTTCTGAAGCTAATAAAATAATTTAGAAAAGAATATAAATAATAAAGAATGTTCGGAGTTCCGACGAATGACAATTGTATATTTGGTGAATAAATACAATAATAGTCGCGTTTTATTTAACATCATTCAGTTCCGTTCTAAGTAAATAAATATGAAATTTATGAATATAGAATATTTTAGACCATGAATAGTAGCCCTAAATTTTTCACTTGGTTTGAGAAAAGTAGTCTTATTAATAACATTTAAATTATAGATACAGTAAATATTGGAAACAAAATGAACCCATAACCTGTTAGATAACGAGTAATAATTGCAATAAAATCCTATTAATTTAGTTAAGATATTACTCACACTCACAGTTAAAGAATAAAGTCGCGAATGTATATATGTGTCAAATTGACATCATGCTTGCGTACCTGAAGCCATCGTGCGTACCTGAAGCCATCGTACGTACCTGAAGCCATAACGTTTATTTAAAATCAATTTTAGTCATTAATAAAACAATGTTTTATTTCACTGATGTCTGATTGACTGAAGCGTCCTACAAAATTCATTGAATTATCTATTAGATAAGATAATAATGCCGGTTCTTCCCCCTCTTCCCTCAGATAAATCCCCAACACACAGTACCTACACTTGTAGACAATGGCTTTGCTTTATGGGAGTCGAGAGCCATCATCACATACCTGGTTAACAAATACGGCAAAGGAAGCAGCCTCTATCCGAATGATCCGCAGGAACGTGCTGTCGTTGACCAGAGATTGTACTTCGATATGGGTACACTTACCAGCAGATTCGGTGATTACTACGTAAGTCATTGACATTCTCAGAGTTGCTACTTTGTAAAGATTCTTTGAAATACAACGATTCTATCATATTGAATTCCATCATCTATATGTTGAATTCCACTTAGCTTAAGTAGAAGTTATGCAAAATAGAGTACCGTGCAGCCTGTAAATTCAAAATTTAAATTGAACAATTTGAGTCTTAAAATTTGCTGATAATTACAATTATTAATGACCAGGGATACACACTATCATAAGCTTTCCCAATTTGTTCGTAAAGGTGAAATCTAAGTATATATCAAGTACATCCGAAATTTCACATAGTGGAAATTTCAGGCTAATAACCTTTTTAGTCTCTTTTATCAATGAAAGTTAATATTTACAAGAAATTGGACACAAAGTTAATTCAAGATATGTAAATAATAAATGGCTAAATTTAGATAATGAAGTTCCCCTAATGGAAACTTGTAGTATAGTATCTAATGTAATTTTATGAGACTTGCACTTTTTTTACTTGATCCCATAATCTTCTTACATTTACTTATGCGAAGTGTATTTTATGGATATTCCTTTACTTATGTACATGGTAAATGAATATCCATAAAATTCAGTTCTGTACCTACTTAAGAATTATGCAAATATCCGTGGCTTTTTATTCTATCACCATAATTAACTAAGGAAACATCATATCACAGTACCCACAATTCTTCGGTGGAGCGCCTGCAGATCCAGCCAAGTTGGTCAAAATAGATGAGGCAATGACGTTCTTAAACATGTTCCTGGAAAGTCAAACATATGTCGCTGGAAAGAATCTCACACTTGCCGATTTGAGCATTGTAGCCACTGTCTCGACACTTGCTGCCCTCGATTATGACATCTCA
This sequence comes from Druceiella hillmani, assembly GCA_039881145.1. Classification (NCBI taxonomy): domain Eukaryota; kingdom Metazoa; phylum Arthropoda; class Insecta; order Lepidoptera; family Hepialidae; genus Druceiella; species Druceiella hillmani. The sequence continues at coordinate 44,829,627 of JAYKKI010000012.1, read as the reverse complement.
AAGTACCCGAATGTTGCTAGGTATGAGTTTAGTTTAACATTTATTCTGTTTATAGTACAATTGTTTCCAGCCATATAAGTTTTAAACACGGATTATGTGATTGCCAAGTCATGCGTTTAAAAGGAAGTCCCCGAGTAAATTGTTCTGTCTATAATATTTTACACGTATTACGATAAAATATTTTAAAATACTTAATCAGGTCAAACCAAACTAGAAGACATTATGATTAAGACGGTTCGGATTGCTCTATGCACAATTATGTACTAACGTATGATATGATCTGATCTGATGAATTGATATGATCCTCCGATTATCAAAAAAACTCTCTAAGTTTTCTCTCCCTGTTCTCCTCTGGTATAAAACTATAGATTTAATTTGAAAGCCATTGATAGTATAAACGACAAAAATATTTGGCAGGAAAAATGTTTATAAAAATCAATTCAATAACTCTTCAAAAAGTCATTTTTTTCAAATTCAATTTGATTTTCTTCTGTTAACGAAACCCCCAAACATTGCTCAAAGAATTATGTTTTACGTGGCTCACAAAACTTTTTCTTTATTTACGTCCATCTTCTTCTTTATTTTCCAAACGCGAACCAAAATTAGTGTAATTGAATAAAGAATAGATTCTGTAAAAATAACGTTTTCTTTCATTGAATATTAAAATCAGAGATAATTTTAACATTTAATATAATTGGAAATTAACGTGTTATGTTTCAATATGCGTTTAAGAAAAATCGAAATTGAAATTTACAACATAAGTTATATATAATATCACTGCAATTCATTAACGATCTTACAGATGGTTGAAGCACATCGAAACTACTGCCAAAGGCTACAAGGAGGCAAATCAAGACGGAGTCGAAATGTTCAAAGCGATGGTCGAAACTCTGAAGAAGAAGTAGATGTTTCTGAAAAATTGTCGAATCTATGCGAACAGCTAAGAACTCGCTAAATAGTGCACAATGTTAATGTCACTTTATATTAACACACGAATAAATTTATACGTTTTATTTCTGTGTTGTCCAATTATTTTTGCAATAATAATAGAATAAGGTTGTAACAGTTGTTAAGTTTTATTATTATTAATGGAAACTATTTTAATAGTGGTTCTTACGAATGCGTATTACATACATTTTGGCTATTAATTGTATATGGAGTAATATCACAAAAGACTCAATAAACGTTGATAGGACTGGTGAGTTGATAAGAAATATGTCATTTTAATACTGAACATTAAAATTCATCTACTAAGAGGATCTATACTATAACGCTTGTATAATCAGAGAGCCCTTGGTTACAGCAATCGCAGCGGAAGCTTTGAATATCACGTTATCAAAACGAGCAAGGCCAGAGTCGACACCAAAAATCGGTTAAAATAAATAATTCTGATTGTCGATGCTGCAATAATATATTAAACACGGTAATATTAGTTAACTTATAAAATTTGTAACTTTTTCTGATTTATGTTATGAAACTTACTGCATATCGTATCCATAATCAAATATTATTTAATAGTGGTACATACAAATTGTGATTAATTCATTTAAGGTATACCATAACATATCCGTTATAAGACTTAAAGACAATTCTTTTACTTTGTGCAACATTTGCCCACCGTTCTACAGATCGAATCTCGTCTCCAAGCTATGTTCTGATCCGTGATCCACTCACACATCTTTTAGCTGAGCTCTTACCTTAAGCCATGGCAAACCAAGCCAGGTATTTCTAAGTTACGCACTTTTTGTGACATGCCTTTGTATTATTATTTGATTACTAATTTTGCATTGATCCTAAGCTTATCGAACTTTGTAATTTGGAGTACTAAATTATAATTATGCAGGTTTATTCATCGCAATAAGACTAATACGTGTTCAAAACAGTTTAAAAAAATCCAGCATTTTAAATTTTTAAAAATACTGCGTTTTTCAATGTGGAATCTTATTATTGTTATTTACAAACAGTTACCCGCGACTTCGCCCGCGATATTTACTAGGAGAATTGAGGATAGTAACTTGCGGCCTAGAACAAAACCTCCCATTAAAATTTCGATGGTTATGCTTCTAGCGCAAGACATTTTATAAGGGAAACCGCAGCAACACCGTTTAGCGGCGTCCTAGAAAATTATTTTATGTTTTAAGGACTTTATGTTTTTTCCAGAATGATAACTATTATTAATTCGTAATAGGTTGTATTGGTTGGCAAAATATAATAATGATCTTTAAAGAACTATTAAGTAACAAGCAAATGAATCAAAACCCTTTCATTAACCAAGATAAATACCAAATTAATGGATCTATACAAAACAAGTTTAATTTCAGAACTTTTGCTCTTTGTTGTTTTTGAATTATAAAAAAATAACAAAGAAATAAATAGAGTTGTTTTCCTTTCAAAAATAAATATTTAAAAAAACCAGATTTAACTCAAAATAACAATGCAAAAATGTTATGATGTCTAGAAGAGGTATACTATTATTTATTTAAGAGTAACTACTAAAATATTTCTTCTAATTCACTACTACTGAAGTTTACTAGGTCAACACCCAGTGCACAAATTAAAAATATTTTCTCAAAGTTTCATAAACTGCGATTGGTTAACGGACAACCTTAGTTGACGCCACCTGTGAAGCGATAGATGAACTTACGTCTTAAATTATCTACGATAAAATCCTTGATCACCAATGTGTCTTCACAACTCTGAACGCAGTATCTAAATATATGTATATGTACATACCGTAGCTATATGATAATATGAAACTGTTTACAAAACGCCTAGGCATTTTCAAAATGCCACCGTTTTCTAACGTGACTGAAAGACAGTAGTAATCCGAACTAAAAAAAACATTGAATTCAAATTCGTGGGATTTTAATGATATATCTACAATGCGGCTACAAAATTGTATTATATCAATATCTGAATGTATTCCACACATTGTCATGAGGCGTGTCACTATGAAGCAGAACTGTGACTAATCGTGCAAAGAGGGTTAAAGCAACGTTTTTGAAGGCTCGATAAGGATAAACACTTTTTGTAAAGATAAAACGTCTGTCAGTACTTTTTACTCGAAGGTCTTATTATACTGTAAAACAAGCAGGGGATAATTCTTTTTGAGATGCCCTGTGGTTGCGTTTCAATTTTACCTTATTTTTAAAAAAATCAAAACAGAGGCGTTCAATTTCTGTTGTATCCCTATTTTCCGAAGCTGCTTATGAAAATAACATAATTTGTAGAAGTTTACTTTCAATTTATAGTAAAACCATATAGCCCAAAAACCTATGGCCTGAAAGTTTTAGTCAAGAACACCCTCCAAATAAAAAGTAAAGTGGAGATAGTATACCCACTCAAAAAATAGTTCAGTCTGTAAAATGCATCTTATTTTAGTATATATAATATAAAAAATTACATAATAATATCCATGTTATTTTTAAATGAAATTTTAAGTTATTCAGGAAATGAAAATGATATTAAGTTGTACTTAAATTTAAAAGAAAAATGGATATTTGTGCAATCAGGTCGCCCTCATATTTAATATGATTTTTTTCCGGATACGACCGTTATTATTATTTTCTGGATAGCACGAACTTATTTAAAAAATAAAGGTTAAGCCGAGACGAATAAACGGTAGCGACACCATGCATAAGAATTATGTCAGATCATTTAAGTTCAGCTGTGCGTTATACTTGTATATTATTATTATACGTGTTGTGTGTGCTCTATACACATATACATATATGGTTCCATAGATTTTACCGGTTATTAAGGTGATATCTGTGACTTTTAATTTTAATTTTTTTTTTCTAAAATTATTATGTGCTTCTTTCTAAATTATGTTACTAATCCAAAAGCGGCAATGTAAAATAGTTAACAAAAATAAAATTATGTTAAGTAAAACAAAATTATCCAAGCAACAGTGATAAATGTCCGGGAATTATTTGGTCACTATGAAACTACAAATATATATTTCTCTATATTTTCTTGTAAATTTCATTCTGATGTTTTATGTTGAAAGTGAAATACTTTTATTTCATTTATAATTAGCTGAAACACGGTAATATAATTGGTACCAGATAAACTTCGGGTGACTAAGGGAATTACATTTTTGAGTGAGTTTAGTTTCTAATTTACCTTCTATTTTTGGAGTGTTCTGTGTCGAAAAGTTCAATATGAGATCTGAAATGAATGAAATCTTTCTATATGATCGCCCCATCGAATGTGATCATTATTATATAATATTTTTTAAGAAAATCGCGATATCTGTACGTTTGGGAAAACATGCTGAAAATATGGTATATTTTCATGGCAAAAATATATTATAAAAGGATCTCATGAGTTAGATATATTTTCACATTTCTAAATGTAAGGAATTAAGGTGTCATAAATTTGTTTAATTTATTCATAAACAATTCCTATTTCGTTGAAAACATTTATTCAAATCGGTAAATTTGAGACTTGTTTTTCTCTTTAATTGGTTTTCAAACTCTTTTAAATCATTTAATTTACATTTATTTTAAACTTGTCATTCCTAGGCATTCTTCTTTCTGTGCCCTTTGTTGGCTATTAGATTTGCTGTAATAATTTTGTTGGTAATAGCTCTGAAAAGGGGTATCAAAGAAATATTAAATAATTCCCCCGTGTGTCGGAGCCTTAATGTCCTTCTTCATAGACTTTACGGGAATCTTAAGAACAAATAATAATACGAGTACTTTGCTAGAATTTCCGTCGACGACCGCGCTAATAAAGGCCATAATAAAATTGAAAGTGTGCAAAAAAGATAACGAGGCAAGGGGCAAAGGGCCATCTCGTAGACCCGGAATTGACGAAAGTGATTTTATAAAGAAAACACCTAGTAAAACTCTTTATAGCATTTTCCAAAAGAATACTTTTTTCCCACTTCGATTGCTGGTCGATTCCATTCTGATTAGTCCGATTTAGAATTTTGATTTCTTTTATAAATACATATTTGTAATTTGAGTAGTAAATATTAAATGTAGGGCTTTTTGAAATAAACTTTCTTTAGACGCGACTTTATGTATTGCAATTTTATGTATTTGAAACTATCGACTGACTGTAAAATTTCTTGAGTATGAGGTACACATATATATTTGAATTTATTTCTATTCTATTTTTATAAAGTTTCATTATTTTGTTTGAAAGTGTACCTATACTAGCAATGTGGATCGTTATAAATATGATGATGATCTGATTATGAGATTCCGAAATGAACCGCTTTCTAAAATTCATTACTTGCAGTAAACCAAATGTGATTCAAGATATTTGTTACTGGTATTTATTTCTTTGCAAAATAACCACACCATCGACCAGGTATAAATAAGTCAGCTATATGTATCAATTCAATACATTAACGTAGGTAAATAAATAAAATATCTAAATAAATAAAATAAAAAATATCAAAGTTCTAGACATGAACAATGTAACTCCTTAATTGCTATGGGTCGTTTTTAATTTGCAATATAACTACACCATCATCCACATAATACCTGCCACATCCTTCAGAGAAGTTTTACTTCAAACGGGCGTAAAGGTTACCCGCACTCATCACATTTTTTTTATTTTAAAAGCGATTATTTCTATGCCTCTCTGAAGGACAAAACACACTACAAAACTTTTTCAATATTCACATCCCGAACGAGAGGATCATATAAAAAATTACTAAACTTTTCCATAAAAAAAATTATTCTTAATATCGAGAATAGACAGACATGTCGAAATTATAATTATAAATGTTCTTTTTTATTACTCATCATATTCACAATAGTTGATTTTAATAGGTACCTAGAGTAGAGTATCTACACCTATATCTGTATAAATAGACTCAACAAAACATTACGTTTTAATTTAATGAAATAATAAAAATTAATGAAAACATTAACATAAACGGTTTTGATAAAGCTCGCGGCCTGTAACCTATTGCTGATAAAACCGTAAACGTAAATAAGGTTTTGTCAGTAAACGTTTAAATAGTGTGTGACAGTAATAAAGTAGTCGAAGAGTGAGAGCAACAAAATTATTTTAATCTATATATAAATTAATTTTATAAAAATTAAGAAATAGTATTCGACGTGGTTTATTATACGAGTGAAAAATTTATTGTTTTATATACGCAACATCAATTCAATATAATTAAGGTAACGGACATATAATTTATTCGTTCATTTATATATTATTGAAAAACAAACCTCATTGAATCAACACATTTAAAAAAATTGTTTTTAACAATGGTTATATGCAATATAATAAATAGCCTTAAAGAAACTTAAATCATTTATTTTGAAAACACATTAGTATTTCACTCATATTTTATTAATCGAACACATATAGGTATGTGCATAGTATATTACCATTTACAGATAATAAATTAGGTAAAATATTTAATTGTAAAAGAAATATATATGGTAATATATTTTAATTTTTAATATATCCTTACAAAAATTTTAACAAATCTGAACATTTTCAGTGTTTAATTAACAAACATGTCTAATTATTTACAAAAACATTTCATTTTCTCCTTATGGATGATATATTAACAAAATGCCGTAATCAAAATTTAAGAAATATTTTGACTTACTTCCCATTTTCAGATTTCAATGAACAGGTAACACCTAAATTCAAATTAATGTCATAACGCCCAGTGAACGAGGTTCTTTTGAATTTGTGTATAAATCTTTGAAACATGAGGGAATTGTTATTATTTTTATTAAGCTATTTAATACTAGCTAACAGCCAATTGCAAAAAGCTGATAAGTTGGTTATCAATTATTATCGTGAAAAGATTGGACAAAAGAAATTTGCCCCGGATTGGGCTGACCTGGACAAAAGAATAATACCAAGGTGGTACGATGATTCAAAAGTTGGAGTATTTATCCACTGGGGTGTGTTTTCAGTACCAAGTTTTGGTTCTGAATGGTTCTGGAATTATTGGAAAGGTAATAAAATAGTATCACACTAAATAATACACCATTAAATGATTTCCTGTTACTGAGTAACTTTAATTCACCTTTTTAATATTATTTTTAGGAGGAAGTTCGTCGTATGTTAATTTTATGAAGAAAAATTATCCTCCTGGAATTACGTACCAGGATTTAGCGAGTCAGTTTACAACAGAATTCTTTGATGCCAATAAATGGGCTGATTTATTTGAGAAGTCTGGTGTAAAGTATGTGTTTCTAAATAATTTGTTCAAGTATCCTAAATTAATTAAATAAATTCCTTTTGGCAAGTTTACAATATTTAAATATTTGAAAAAATGCACGATAGTAAAAAGGTAACTGTTTTTCATAAAATCAAAGAAGACAGATAAAAACAATGTATTTAACAAAAAAACTGCTACTCATAGTACAGTTTTGTTTGTTAAATACAGTAATTAAATAAAATATTTATTTGAAAAATTTTTGCTCGGCACGAATTTCTCTAAATTTGTTTATTTCTAAAATTGTTTTTCATTTCAGAATAATATTCTGAACTTGTCATTACATAACACACACAATATAAGCGCATAAGTACATATTTAGTTTTCATGTATATTCTTTGTTTTTTTTTATGTTTAGCTAAAACTAGCGGTGGGCGATTATGAAAATATCTCGAGATTCGGTTAGGAAAATATTTCAAATGTCGCCATTAGTTATTACTTAAAAACGTACAAAAAAAATGAAATAGCAGTGAAATTTCAATTACATATTACCGGCGTAAGAAAACTAAACAGAGCAATGTTGGATTAATATACGAAATCAGAGCGAACATTATTTTATTCTACTATTGTGTTGAAATACGCGCTTTACGGCCTTTAATCATTAAACTATTGAATTAATATGATTTGATTAAATGATTATAATCATTAAACTATTGAATTAATTTGGTTAAATTATTATTATTACTTGACTTAAATTTGGAATGAACTGTCCGAGCTATCATTACTAATAATTTGATTATGTAAATTGTTTAATTATTAATTTTATGATCGATAATTTTAGGAATATATCATTATCTACTCATTTGATTACGAAAATATTTCCTAATCAACTACCACTATTGAAAACTAATAAAAACAGTGATATTTTCATTATATATAATTTTGTATACACATTTATGTCTTTTTACTCTTTACGGCCAATAAAATTGTGTTTTTTTTCTTTTAATAAAAAAATGGATTTTGACTTGAATTACAGCAATTAGTTTCAAAATTGATATAATAACTCATAAAAATGTCACTATAGAATTATTTATTGCACAGTTTATATCCCTCAATTTACTTTAAGTTTACTTATTTTATGTTTATTTGTCACATAGTATGAATAATAGGTAAATATTGACTATCATTCAAAAAGGAAAATATTTTTAGTAGTACTGCTACCCTACTTATTATTTTCATAAAATGCTAAAAAAAGTTAAATATTTATTTTTAAGCTTCATTCATAAAACACGGAATTTTTGTCTTCTACCGCATCAAAAATGAGCAAACATATTATTAACATTTCCATAATAATATAAGTACTTTCTACTGATATTTGTTTATTGACCCCTTCTAGGTGTGTATTTTTAGAAACTAATTCAATAACATAGTCATTAAAAAGGAAAAGTTTTAAATAAGAAAATATTAAATTTTAAATAGTATTTAAAATATATTATAACATTTACATAAAACGTGAAGTGAAACTCACAAATTGTAACTGTGTATTCTATTTAAATATGGCCAGTGGGAAAAATGAATTTCGTAGACTTTTTGCTTACAGCATACACAGGACAAATATTTTGCATTTAAGTTAGTTATTCTTTTCTTTAATAACATTTAACTTTAATTTTAATTTAATCAGTAACACAGTGCCGTCTTCTAAAAGAAACTTGAGAAGAGATTAATTTTGACGTGCTGCGTTATCTTCGTGTCTAGTTTAAATGGCAAATGCTTACACCACGTGAGAAGAAATAAATGTTAATTAATATAATTAACGAGATTTTCGTTAATACATTCAGTAAAATTTAAAATCAAATATAGCATTTTTCAAAGAAATGCTTAGGAATATGAAATAAATTTGTGTGGAGGTATCGTAAGTACAACGGGAGTACCTAAATGTCGAAGTATAATCTAAGACGTTTTCACATTTCCACTAAGCAATGGAGGAAAATTTTTATACTTATTACTATTGTATAATTTTGTTGTAAGATAAATTTTAATTTCTTGTGCATTTTGAACTGCCGCCATTTTAAAAGAATCGGACCAATTTGACAATCCACTTTCATATATTTTGTAAATAAATGGACTTTCTTGAATTCTGGCTTAAGTGCAAAACCAGAGACGGCTTAAGTATTATTACTTTGCTTATGGGGCAACGTATCGACGCGGTATAGAAACTATGGTGTTTTAAAATACCAATATAACAATTAATCATTTTTAGGGATGGCGGCGTTGAAAAATTATCGACATTAACAATTTTAGCTAAACATTGATAATCGATTCTTATTAAAATCAAGACATAAATGTTCATTAATATAGATTTTTTAAAGAAGAAATACAACATACGTTTTAGCATGCTATGGACATGCTACAAAACACGTATTAAGCATGCTATTGACATTTCGCAACTAATGGTTATTTGCTAATGTTTTTAAGTTTAACTGTAGATGCAAAATAACAGATATATATGTTGTTAACAAATTTATTTTTTATTTGCGGTCGCTGTAGTATTTATGCATTGTAAAAAAACACAAGCAGTGCATTATTTTAGGCTGCACTCATGGTGTAAAAGGTTTTGTGCTTAGAATATAGAGTAATCCAGAAGGCGCATACGCACAAATCTCTTCGCAGTCGCGGTGAAGTCAAAAATCGGTGGAGGGGGCACCGCGCTCCGCCTACTAGCGCCCTTCCCAACGCGCACGGTGTTACCAGCAGAATAAAATTACCCACGAACATCAGGAAATCGGCGCATATAAATATATTTGCTTGCAGCAGTAGGATTCACATTTGCATCAATTTATATGGTCATGGCTTGGCTTATATGAAGTATTATTAAGGCCGCCATATTAAATTTCTAAAATGTTTATTCTGACCACAACCAATGGCCAAAGTATTTAGATTAGAATTATTTAAAAACTTAGTCACATTTTACATTTTATTCATGACTTAACACTTTTAATATAAAAACGAAACAATTATCTTAGTGACTTAAAGTAAAAAGAGATGTGAAAGGTCCATAATAAAAGTTTGAAAATATTCGATTTCAGACTAAAGAAATTAAAAATAGGACGAAACAATTATTTATATTAATTAGCATTCAATGTCGTGATAAAATTCCTTCATATTTTAAACAATATCGGTTCGCATTTTTCAAGAAATTAAAGAAGGCGGCGGAAATTAATAAATGTAACATGTGTTTCTTGCCGTAATCCTACATACTGTGATTGTATACGTAATACGTAAAATATTCTAAAATTGAATATGATAAAGGAAATTTAAACTTTACACCAAAGTCTCCAATATTTTCCAAATCCCGATTTTTTACAAATAAAATTTTAAATTTTTCAGTATCGAGCAATTAGATGTTTTAATTTGGGTAAACAATTTTTTAAGAAGTGACAACACCAATAGAAAAGGCGCGCTTCTGTTAATAATAATCTACTTCGATATTTTAAAATTGCATAGTTAATTGAAAATGAAATTAAGTAATAGTTTTTACGTATGAAAAGTTATCCCCATTTGTTTCTTTTGCAGTCCAGTGATATTTTTGCAGGTGGGAATAGCACAAGCTGGCATTTTAAGCTATATTGTCACGTAACCTTTCAGAGCTGTCTTAAATTGCACTGACAGCCGCGTTTTGATACTACGCATTTTATGCGTAGTTTTTTGGACCACTATCGCGCGTGTTCTCGCTTTCTGGAGTACTTATTATTGTAAGGTTTTGTGTTTATTGTCTTGATCGGCATATTATTTTATGATTGACGGTGTATATGAACCGTGCTTATTTATATATACCTAAAGGTATATGAAATATTGAACATAAAATAAATAGTGTTTTAATAGTCATAGGTACTTACGCAATAATTTGCAACATTAATTATTGTATTCAAATTTATTTGATGTAAATTATTTGTAAAGGACTCATAGAACTTAATTAATTTGTTGATATTTTTAACTTCGAAATGAGTAGTTAAGTGTATACGTATTACTTACAGAACGTTTAAAAACGCATCTCCAAAAGCGTGGCCTATGTATATATAGAATTTTCGAGAGAAGAACCAGTTTATCGCCGAGCAACTAGAATTTTTAAATAGCAAATAAGTCAAATAGTTATGTAAGTTAAATAATTGGTATGTTTAATTTATTTCCATTCAATCTTGAAATGCGTCAGAGCAAAACCATTGCAAGGAAATCAAACAAGCAATTCACTTGCCCATTTAGTCAACTTAAAACTACATGGCTGTACATTTAGCATCATAAAAGAGTTATTCTTTGCTCAAACAAGCGAGCGAGGTTCATTTATATTAACATATGCCGCTTGACACTCACTTCATAACAAAAGCACCCGCAATTTTTGAACTAGTCACTCACGATCAAAACTTCGTTAAATATTTTCAGTCATTTAGATATTTTTAAAACATTGATATTTTAACTAGGTACACCAAAGGCAGATGATGTTGATAATTGGAGCAGCTGTTTGATTTTTGTCGCCTTAGGTTACTTTTTAGATTGATGTAAATTGTCACTGAAAAATATTTAGCTCTATTTTTCAATTGTATCCGCTACTAGATTTTTAGACACATTACCTAAATACATTTAATAGTTTACCATTATATTTAGCAAAACATGCTAACACTCGTATTTAAAATGTGCTTCCCAATCTCATAAACCATGGTAATGATTTTTTGAACTATCGTCGACCAAGCAACTTAATCAGGAAGGAAATGAGAAATATGAACAAAATTAAGTACTGCGCTGTTATAAAGTGCCTTACCAAGCAAGAAAAGTCAGTTCAAACCATACTGGAAGAGATGGTATCCGTTTACGGAGACTCTTGCCCAGGTGAAACCATAATTTATAAGTGGCAGAGTATCTTTAAACAAGGCAGGGACTCAGTTGAAGATGACCCACTGCATATACGGCCGATCGAAGTGACTACTCCGGAAATCATTCAAAAAGTCACGAAATTATTATTGGAAGATGTTAGAATAAAGAAGAAACAGCTCGCAGAAATGATTGGATTGTCGGATATAGCAATTTTTAAAATTCTTCGCAATCATCTTGAGATGAGTAAGGTCAGCGCAAGGTGGGTGCCCAGATGCTACTCCGCCTCAAAAACAACTTCTCTCCCATGCGTTTTTGGACCTTTATAGTAAACACAAGGATGAACTATTGAGTCGAATTGTTTCTGGAGATGAAACTTGAGTCCATCATTATGAACATGAGTTTGAACACGACTCTATGCAATGGCACAAAAAAGGCACACAACCATCCAAGAAGTTTAAGGTGTCACAGTAGGCTGGATAAATTATGGCGACAATCTTTTGGGACTCAGAAGGGATCCTTTTGATAGATTATAAGACAAAGGCATCTCCATAACTAGAGAATACTATGTTTCATTCCAAGAGCAATTGAAAGAATCAATCAAAGAAAAAGAAGAGGAAAATTAACCAAAGGTTAATTTTCCCCCCCTTTTGTACAACAACCCCCTTTTGTACAACAATGCGCCTACTCACAAAAGTTGTGTTACGTTGGTTGCCCTGCATAAGGTGGACTTCTTGAAAACGAGTGTTGCTTTTTGAAAAAGAAAAAGAAATTTGTATTTTTATTCTCACTTCTTACCTCCCATTCCGCGAATTTAAAAATGCCCCCTCATATGTGGAACAAAAAATATCATTATGAAATATTCATTAAGATGTAATAAGTCTTTAATTTAATTTTCCGAAAAGGCAATAACATGAACAGCAAACAATAATATAAAATAATTTAAAATAATATAATAAAGAAAAATATGAACCCAAATCCTTTCATCTGTATCATCAGATCCTGGCTTCATTATTATTATTGTGTGTCACCGGAAACAAGAATCCATGCCAAGGTTCAAGTTTCTAGCCCATCAGAATGTGGGTGAAATATCAATTACAAAATTGGTAACAGACAGACAGAGAACGAAGCGAGTAACTAAAAGCTTGTAAAAGAAAAAATATACCTTAAATTTCTAAAATTAACAAAACTTTATTTTCTTTTGGAAGTGTAATAATATAAAACGCGTGAGAAAAATAATTATACTTTCCAAACTGACTGCAAAAAATATTGCTATACTACTCTAGCATAACATGCTTTTTCCCATCTCTCTTTACATTACTTTTAAATGTTTGCTGAATAGCGTTCATGTTCTCATATACTATGCTAGTGACAAGTCAGAAATGAAATAAATTGCATGAAAAAGAAACACTTTTTAAAAAAATGGATACTTATTAAAGCGAATTGTTTATTTAGTCCATTTAAACATTTTATCCATTCATAAATAAACTTCGCCGCTTAACGCGTCATTTTTTTTTTGTATTGAACAATTTTTCTTCATTCCTTTTTTCTGATTTTATATCTATCAACGCTAAAACTAATGATATAGAATTATTTTAAAACATAATTATCATATGAACTCATTTCTTTATTACGGTTTATTTATTTATTTTTTTTTATATTTAAAGCATTAATCTTATCCACAAACCATTCACTACACGTAAACATGTATGAATATTTGTAAAAAGTAATAATGACTAATGACCATCTATACTAAAATTTTACAAAGATATATATAATCAACATGAATATATTTTAGGTACGTAGTGCTTACTAGTAAACATCATGAGGGCTTTACACTGTGGCCTTCAAAACAATCCTTCGGTTGGAACTCAGTGGATGTCGGTCCTAAGCGTGACTTAGTGGGAGAACTAGCTACAGCTGTCCGTGCAAAAGGCATTAAATTTGGCCTTTACTACTCATTGTTTGAGTGGTATAATCCCCTATACTTGGAAGACAAAGATACATTATTTACTAGACGTGTTTACCCAGAACAGAAAATGTGGCCCGATGTACGTCAGTTGGTGAATGACTATGAACCATCAATTTTATGGATGGATGGTGACTGGGAAGCTGGTGATGCCTATTTTCAATCGAAGGAGTTTTTAGCCTGGTTATATAACGATAGCCCCATAAAGGACGATGTTGTTGTAAACGATAGATGGGGTATAGGCATTCCCTGTCATCATGGTGACTTCTTTACATGCTCAGACAAATTTAATCCTGGTAATTTCGTCTTTCCTTGTCTACATCTTCACCTTATTTTACATGAATTTGTTGTAGTAATGATAACAAGTTTGTCACTCACAGTTGGTCGTCACCAAAATTGAAGTTATCATGATTTTCAGCAAAAATAAAATTCCCTTTGACACCTTTATTTTTCAATTCCATTTCGCATATTTATTTTATAAGAAAATTAAACTGTTGTAAATGTAAATGTCACTTGTAATAACAGTAGTACTCAATTAGATATCTGCATCATTTCCTGGAACACTATACTCCTCTAGCACTATGCTATGCATGTCATGAAATATTATGCTACTCTAGCATAACATGCTTATTCCCATATATCCTTTTCTGTTTTTATCTCTCTTTACATTACCTTTGTACTGACACTAACTGACATTATTCAGTTTCCTTGTTTAACTTTTTTGTCAATTGTGCCCTATCCCTGTCAACCGTGAAACATAGCCTAATAATCTCAACATTTCTTGATATTTTTTAATTTTTATTTTATCACTTAAACTTTTTTCCCTTGTAAACTACATTGATCCCATTTTAACCACATCAAAATACTGCTTTCATCGTACTTTTGTGACCCAAGACCAACTTTTGTACTTCTTGTTTTGCATTGTGTACAACAATTCTCTGATATACCTCCTTACTTTACTTGTTTTTCACTATGTTTATAAACCATTCCTTCTGTGAGCTATGTATAGCATTCTTCAATAATATACTCTCTAAGTTAAAAATTCATTTGCTTTTTCGATGGTCATATTACATATTTTTGTTTCACATATAATTTTACACATATATTTTTCTATCTCCAGCAATCATTTTGTACCTCTCTAATCATACTCGTGCTACTGTTGATGTATAGATAGAAGCACAATAAGGATATAACACACTATTGCCAATTCTGATACAGGTTTTCTTTTATTGATTTTACTCCTTAAACTAATTTGTTATCGAGATGTTATTATGCAATACTTCCCAAAATTCTTTCACAGGTTTATCGCAGGTCATTTCAAAATAAATAAAGGCATAGTTTTCCTTGTTCAAAAGTCGCTCGTATATCTCATGCACACATACACTTTATTTGCTTTGACCAATTAATAGCTAAATCTTTTTTGCTGTTGCTTTAATTGCATAATTTATGTCAATATACTTCTAAATATCATTAATACAAGTAACTCATGTCAATATATTGCAAAAAAATGTTCTCCTAATCTCTTACTTACGTCTTTGGTATCCGTTTTTATCAGCCATCACTTTTATGCAAGTTAGCTACCATTATTCTAAGATCCTCTAATGTATGTATATCCAAAATATTATTATTTCGTAAGTTTTAAAATACTTTCACACTTTCATTCTTCTCTTATATTTTTGTCCTAACTGCATTCTTTACTCGCATTTTACATTCTTTGTACTTTGTATGCAAATATTTATCTTAACATTTTACTTTAATCTTACTTCTTTCAGTACTTATTTTATCTATTGCATGCTCATATTTTTCTTTTCTCTGCTTCTTTCCTCTTGCACTGTTATTCCACTATTATAGATACATTCCATGTCGCTCCTGTTTGACAATCATGCTAACTGCAATGTACATAAATTGCCAATCACAAGCTCTACTTGTGATGGCTTTCCGTATTATTTAAATGTAAATAATGTACAAAACTCATAATTAACTGTCTGGATAATGACCTGAATATCTTTACATTAGACATTTATAAATTTGTAACTGTGAACAAATTTTACAAAATCTTAAAATTCTCATTGAAATATGGAAGATTGTTTCATAGTTTTATGCACTATAAGCAGAGTAGATCTTGAATTATCCTTGAAGAATTATTCTAAATATTTATAAACATACAAACCTTTCTCTAGCTATAAATGAAGCTTTTCACTAGCAATTTTTGTTAATGTCATCTTTTAATCACTTAAAAATAATCAACATTTATTGCATACAAAATAAACCCATAACTAAACCCATACTTACAATTTATAAACTTCATACCAAAATTATAAAAATAAAATTCTCTTCAGGCACACTCCAGAAACATAAATGGGAGAATGCAATGACCATTGACAAGGTTTCATGGGGCTACCGTCGGAATGCTGATGTAACTGATTATATGACATTGGAAGAGTTATTGAGACAATTAGCCATGACTGTTAGTTGTGGAGGTATGAGCTACGTTAGCTTTCATATGCTTACATTATGTGTTATTTGAGTACACTTACATTATGACATATTTACATTATGTCATTGTTATTAGGAATCAAACCAACTGTTATATTATTATACATGCTAATGTCGCCGTGGTGTGTTGGGTTGATCACAAGGCGTGCGGCCTTCGACGATGCGGTATACCACGGGGACCCAGGTTTGATTCTCGGCTGTTCTTCAAACGGGGCTGGACTGGTGTTGTGGTTGGCTGTAAGAGATTGCTCACGTAGCAATAAGTCCGCCATATGTATCAATTAGATACATTAAAGTGGATAAATAAATAAATAAAAATCTACACATCTCAGGATTAGATATACCCGTACAACAAAATTCTGTAATTTGGATTTATAATTTTGTTTCACATGTAAGACTAATGAACATGTAAAACTGGTATGGACCAGCAACGTAACATTTATGTTGTTTGGTATTGTATGTATGCTAGTTTTAAAGTTTTTAAAAAATTACCTTCCTGACACTGTGGATGATTTTTTAAAATATTACCCACGTTGTAATAAGATAAACAGCAATATGGTAAGAAAATTTGAACTTAAATTCCAATATCATCATCATCATATATATTAATACGCTAAGGTTAAGATGTTACTCTCCCTTTTTAGAAAAAACCTCACAACTAATCCACATAAATTATATATATCATTTTATAGATAATTGCTTGCTCTACCGGCATCCACAACTAAAAAATTGATTATTGCTATTGTTTTTGCAAATTAATTAATTATTAAAATTATATACACAAAACAGCAATGCTGCCATCTAACGGCTCAACGTCAATATGATTGACGGTCGGTAAAATTTTTGTTTAATTTCAAATCCACTCACGTATAAATAAAGTGGCGCTTTAGCTCAATGCTTTTGTAACTTGCGCCTCTATATGTCAATTTTAGTAAAATATTTGTTTGATCTGTCATCTGAGCTTCATAATGGAATAAAAACATAATAAGCAGTGTGCAAAATTAGAAATGAATTGAATACCTGCAATCAATTTTGATTTATTAAATTGAGTTGAATAATTTATAATGCGAAGACTTCGCACGGGTCACGCTAGTGTAAACATAATAAGATTACTATTTCAGTTCTATGTGTATTTTGGGTGTGTAAGAAAATTGTATACAAATTGTGCAAGTATTGCAAATAATACTTGCACAATTAGTGTTCCATATGATCAGTTAGTTTTGAACATAGATTTTCTGGTGTATTGTGATAAACATGGTAATTTTTTTGTTTATAGTCTATTTGTTTTCATTTTTTTTATTTCTTTCCCTACAGTTATTATGTCCCTGTGTCACAAAACATCCTTTCCTATTTTTCATTCCCTAGCACCTCTACTTGTTTCTCTTGTACTTTCCTTCACACTATTCTAAACACATTCTGTGTTGATCGTGTTTGACAATCACGGGCTTCATTGTGAAGTTTTCCGTGTTGTTTATATGTAAATAACATATAAAACTGATAAGTATTTCTGCAACTGTGAATAAATCTTACAAAACTGATCATCTAGGAATTTTGTCAATTAGCCAAAAGTCTGTTGGTTTTGAAAACTATAAATCTCATTTTCAACACCATAATATTTTTATTTTTGTCAAAATATTGTTATCAGAAACAGATAGAAATGGCAATATTTTTTAACGTTTTGGTTAATAATAAATTAATAATTAAACAGTTTTTATATTTTTATAATGTTCTTCATTAAATTGGTTCGTAATATTTTTACAAGACTGATTCTTGTTACCTAACAAAAAAATGTTTCAAATAAGACCAAATTGAATATTCTTATGATTGAGGTGTTTCTTTTGATAATAGATTGATAATATAAACTTTATTCTTTAGTTTGACAGCATTTATATGAAAATGGTATCAAATAGCAAAATAAAATTTGTCACTAAACAAAAAAAATGTTGAGGATGGTAGAAATCTCACAACTTTCGCTTGACCTACATTTTCATTTTCAATATTCCTGAATTTTTCAAATTCTTGAGCATTTTTGGATCATCATCATCATCATCCACACAGCCCAGGGTGGGCCAAGGCCTTCTGTTGGAGATTCTTCCAGGTGGTTCTACTATTCGCCTGGGTTTTCTAGTTCTTTATCCTGAGAATGTTAAACTCTTCTTCCACTGAATCGATCCATCTTAATTTTGGTCTACCTCTTCTACGAGTTGTTAGAGGTTTTGCGATGAAAACTTTACTGGGTTTTCATCTTTCATCCTAGATACATGGGCAGCCCAGTTCATTCTTTTGATTTTGATGGTTTTTATGACATCAGGCTCACCAAACAACCTTTAGATTTCTGAGTTAAGACGTCTTCGCCAAATACCATTTTCCTTGACACCCCCAAAAATTCTCCTCAGAACCCTTCTTTCAAAGGCTGCTATTTTATTCTCTCCAGTTCTAGTCAAAGGCCAGGTTTCTGAACCATATGCTAGAACTGGCCTGATAAGAGTTTTATATACTAATAATTTCGTTTTTCTCGTAAGAAAAGAAGATTTAAGGATGGAGCTTAGTCCAAAAAATGCTTTATTGGCCGATGATATGCGATTCTGAATTTCAGAGATAGTGTCATTCTTATTGTTAACACAAGATCCAAGGTAAGTAAAGCAGTCAACCGTTTCAAATTTATGTGAGCCAATCTCCAAACGATTATGTGCATTATTTGGTGGAGATTTTTGTATAGCCATATACTTAGTCTTGGAATCGTTTATTGCCAGACCCATTTGATTTGCAACTATCTCCAAAGACAGAAAGGCCTCTCTCAAGGCTGGTAGGTTTCTAGCAATTATATCAATATCGTCAGCATACACTAGGATCTGAATTGATTTGTAAAAGATGGTACCCCTAGTGTTAATATCTGAATCCCGAATAGCTTTTTCTAGTGCAATATTAAAAAGCAGACACGAGAGTGAGTCGCCTTGTCGAACACCATTACTGACACTGAAATCTTCAGAGAGGGCACCATTGAATTTTATTTTACATTTTGTCTTCTCCATAGAACACATTACAAGTCTAATTAACTTGCTTGGAATTTTGAATTCATACATTGCATCTTTTAAATGCTTTCTACTAACACTGTCAAATGCTGATTTAAAGTCTACAAACAAGTGATGAGTTTCAATATCATACTCAATTGATTTTTCAATAATTTGACGTAAACAAAAAATTTGATCAACAGTAGATTTTCCACTCCTAAATCCGCATTGATAGCTGCCAATTTCAGAATCAACGAATGGTTTGTCTCATAAACAGAATGTTGGATAAAATTGTATGGCTTGTGCATAGTAAGCTAATGCCTCTATAATTGGAGCAAACCATTGGGTCTCCTTTCTTATGAACAGGGCACAAAACACTAATGTTCCACTCTGAAGGAAGCTTTTAAGAGTTCCAAATGTTCACAATTAACTTTTGCAGGTGATCATATAGCCGAGGAAATCCATTTTTTAGCAATTCTGCAGTTATAAGATCATGTCCTGGTGATTTATTATTCTTTAGCTTATTAATTGCTAGTTGAATCTCATCTCTCTCTGGGATGGGAATTATTTCATCATTATTTACATTTACTGAGTTGTGTCTATGATTCTCCTGTGAATTTTCTGAGTTTAGAAGATTGTTAAAATGTCCAACCCATCTTGAAAGAATTTCCTGTTTGTTAGCCAAAATTTCCCCTTGTTCATTTCGACAAAGAGTAGAACTTGGTTTAAATTTTGGATAGAGTCTTAAAAAATGATTTGTAAATTTATGTTTAAACAAGCTTAGATTTGATTCTTAACAAGAATTCGTGAAAACAATACAGAATTTAGTTTTTCAAAAATAAAATCTAATATTCACTCGTAATATATTTGCATTAGATGAAGTTTACTCTTTCCTGTCGATAAAATACTGCACTGATATTGACACAAATTTAAAAAAGTTCTTATTTCTGTTGTTTTCAAATGACCTCTATGAATCTGACATGGTCCCTATAGATGGGAACTTCAGGATAACTCCATTCTTAAATAGAAGACAGTATTTACAACATAAACACTTCTACTTCTCACTTTCTCCCGTATATTGTTTGGGATCACCCACTCAGTAAAACCTTTAAGTGTCGATCTGGATTTATGATTTTGGAAATACATTTTTGTCATAAATAATAACATTTCCATAATATTAATCAAATTTATTTTATTTCATAGATATCATTTTTGTTTTATGTTTTCCTCATAATTTTGATTTATTGGTATTATCACTAATTTGTAATATTAGAAATATTTTAAAACCGAAATAAAGTTTGATTTCTTAATATATAATGAAATTAAAAAAATTATACATTTATTTTCGAATTATACCTATCTGAAATAATTTAAACTGTAAACTGTCTCCTGTGTTTAAAGAAAGAATCAATGTAGGGAAAAGATGAAAATCAATAAGAGCTAGGTCTGGAGAATATTGAGGATGTTCCATCAGTTTAAACCCTATTCGTTTAATAGTACCAAATTCAACTTCTCCCTGGAGCTAATTTTTCTCGTCGTTTCATTCTTATTTCTTTCCATAATTTCCCAATCAAAAAGGCATAATAAAAACCGGTAATTGTTACTCCTTTCTCTAAGTATTCAATCAAAATGACTCTTTTAGCGTCCCAAAAGAAAGATGTCCTAACTTTTTCGTTAGATGCAGAAACATCAAACGTCTCGACTATTGGTGAAGATGGCCTTTTTCGAGTCATACTCTGTTTTTTAATTTTGGGAATAAAAGTGGTATAGTTCTAGATTCATCTGGGACAATGCAGAATTTTTATTAAATCTTGACGCATAGATCTTATGACCCTCTGATCTTAACACACAGATACCTTTTCAAAATGCAAACGCTCCTTTAAATTGATTGAAAATTACACTTGATATACATTCAACCATCACTTTTAGAGCTGAGACTCGGTACAACTGAGAATATTGTCTCTAATTTACACTTTTTCAGTGACAGACGTAGATGGTCTACTTAAGCAGCCACCATTGTTGTAAATAGTTTTACCACATTTCATAGATTATGATTAAGCAGTTTCCTAAAGTAGTCAGTTAGTAAGTCTTCTTCATACATATTATTAGTAAATATTTTTCAAAATTTAATCCTTCATCATTTTATCACTGTGTCAAATCAGTTTTATCTACCTTTACAGACATTCTTACAGCTTGTAGAATTTTAAATAACCTAAACAGTAATATGAAACTGATTGTCCTAACTACAAGTAACTCATTCTAGAAATCTTTGACTTACCATCTTACAAAAGCAGCTCGTCCAACTTACTGCATGAGACGAACACTACATGTAGCAGTAAAGTTACTGGCCTGTAAATTGCAATGTGAAAGAATAACTTTTGAAGGTTTTATTAACATTAAAACATGTATCTATACATATTTTAACAGAGTAATAGTAGAAAAGACTGTAATTTAAATATTTTTTGAAGAAAATGAGTTCCGGGAAGGATACTAATAACTTATTGAATAAAGTGTAATGGTTTTTTAAATTGTTATAAGCCTGTCCATCTATCCATCTGGTCATGCAACACTTGAAATCAACTAAATGAATATAGAAATTTCATTGCAGCATTCCACACAGCTTAGAGAAGAATGAAAATGTAGATCTATAGCCATGTCCACGAATCAGTGACACTTTTGGCCATACATTTTTTTATAAATAACCATATCATCAATAAGACTACAGACTAATTTGTATGGCAATGATACAAATTTCAATTTTATGTCTGAAATGCCTCAGAATCACCATCTATTCCCTCATTTGAAGCGGGCAGAATTACTAGTATAAAATACGTAGAATATTTCCAACAATTATGAATATATTCTGGGCTTAATAATACTAATTGATAATGTAAAAAACATGCAGCAATGTAATGAAATAGATTATTTTTTCAATTAGGCATGTGTTAAATATATTTTTTTTTCTTCAAATTATTTATGTATCAGAATAATTTATTATTTCAGGCAACATTAATATGAACATAGGACCTACTAAAGAGGGTACAATTTCTCCAATATTCCAAGACAGATTGACGGCAGTCGGTAAATGGCTAGCTATAAATGGCGAAGCTATATATTCCTCTTCACCTTGGCTATATCAAAATGATACACTCAATGGTAAGGATGTTTGGTACACATGTCGAAGGTCACAATATGATCCTAAGAATCCTATCGCACCACCAAAACCTGAGGATGTTGAGAATGTTTATGCTATCGTATTGTCATGGCCCAAAAACAATACACTGTATTTAGAAGATATCAGTATTTCTTTGCAGCCAAATCAAAGCAAAGTTCAGCTTCTTGGAAACACCAGAGAACTGGCAGTAAGTTATTTTTATGATAGATTAAATTTCAATTTGGAATTGAATTGCTACTTCACGATATATAGATATATATATATATATATATATATATATGTCTATCTGCAGCATTCACTGCAGCAGAAATGGAAATAGCTAAAGGCGCCTGCTAAATATTGTCATAATTAATATAATTTACTCACGTGTATTGTCATGTTTACTTTTGGAACCAGTGTAGTTTAGCAAAAATGTGAATTTCACTGATTTCTTAATGAATGAATATACATAAAAAAACGACGTATTTTAAAATAGGTCTCGATAAAAAAATAGGTCTCGGTCGCAATTGTTTTTTAAAAAAAATTTGTTGAGTAAAAAAAATTACAATAATACCTCCTTTTTTCCATTGCAAATTTTTTTCACTTTTTTCACTTTCAATTAATAATTACATTATATACTACATATTTGACAAATATAAAAATATGAAAGATGATAATAAAATAAAAACTTAATAATTTAATGCCACCAACCATAAAAATATATTATTAAATCTTTAGTTCAATATTTTTTTTAATTGTAAATTGATAACTGTGAAAAATTTCGCTGTTTATCAACATATCCAAAAACATGAAATTTAAAGTAGGTAAAGAGCATCCATGAAATTATAATTTGTGTGTAGTGTGTGTCTGATTATAAATTTAAGGTGAAAATAGTAAAAAATATTTCAGCAAAAAAAAAAAAGATATACATTGTGAGTAAAATTTTTTAAAATTAATTTTTTAATAAACATGGAAAGTTATAATATGGGTAATACATTGATTATTGTACTCATTTTTTGAGCTAAAAATAAAAGGATATTATACAGGTGTCCTATAATGACTAGACCAACGAATGTTGGTGATAGAAGAATTTCGGTGATATGGGAAGTTATTACACATACGAAACAATAAATTTTATTATCCTAGGCCTAATAGTTTTAGAGATATGATTTTTTAATTTTTGTTATTGCGTATGAAACAAATTTTTTTTGTTAAGTATTATTACTATTTCTGCTTTTTTATTGTCCAAGATTTTGAAAAGAACATTCGTCTTCCTAATTAAAATATTATTCATTCTTTATTATTGCATTTTAACATGTGCATTTTTTGAAAAGTGATTTTGAACAACGCTAGTGTAAAAAAATGTATGGCAACCTTGCGGAACTTTATTTTAAAAACATCTACAATTCATACAGATTCCAAAAAGGTATAATTTTCTGGTACTAAGTCATTTCATAACATGTTTTTTATTCCTAAACTGATTATTTTTTCGATTGATTATTTTTTCGATCATGGTAAAATAAAACAAGCATAGAATTTATGATCATACCGTCCGTTTGTCCATTTCGGTATATTACGGGTACAGACAACTAAAATCTCGTTATTATACATTAACAAAAGCATTTATTTAGATATTTTTTATATGTAAATTTTAATATGCCCCCCTCCACCCCCCCTTCCGTTTTGATACATTTTTGCACACAATTTTTTATTTGATCGTAGACTCTATTAAATAAAGGGATATCTTAGTTAACGGTACTTTTATGTTTGTAAAAAGCAGCGATAATACACACATGCGTCTCTATTTCATTCTCAATAATAACACAATACGTTAAAAACTTATCGACACAAAACAAAGTGATTTCAGAATCTACTAAATTAATCAATTGACCTTGACCACGAATGCGGTCGCATATAAGGAGAGAGTGGCAACATAGCATTTCTCTTTCTCTCTCTTTATTCATTTAATAATAACTTTACCTGGTGGGAAGGTGTATGAAATGAAATATGTAAGGATTCGTGCAGTTTTTCTTGATATTTTTATTTTGCTATAATTTCTAAACCCCTTGAGATACCAAATTCTGGTTTTCACCAATGATCTACATACAACCAGGAGATTCAATGGTATTCGGTTTCGCACAGGAGTCGCTTACACTATGTATAAGTAACATTGGTATCTAACACTTGTCGCCAACGTGTAGGCAGAGCTAAAGTTCCATTCTTGTAGAAATCTTTGGGACTTTTACTGAAAAACTTATGAAGTTCAATTTTGATATGACTTTCGTCTTTAAATTTTCTATCACGCGAATTATTAGATAGAGCGCGATACTTTGCCTTACTTTTGTTACGTTGGGTCGAGCATTGTCATGTAAAAAACAAGTTAGCAAACGGAATATTTCCACTTCTTTCTCTAAGCATAAAGTTGATTTCGATTGACTGCAATGGATAAGAGCATGAAAATAGCCAAACAAAGTGAACTTAAACTGGGATCTGTTTCATTAAGTCTTAAATTTTTCTAAATCAATTGTAGGATGAGATTTTATCTTTGGATGAGATTTATTGGACAAGTCAAAATTACCTTCTTTGAATCTTTGGAACCAGTGCTTGGCCTTGTCGTGGGAGTTTATATATTGCATGATGCTTTGCTGGTTTTTCGCCCTAAACGACATTCTTGAAGAAAGAGTCCTCTAAGTTCACTTAGAAATACTTCCATTTTTAATTTATTATTTACTCGCCGATTACTCAATTGCAAACTGAACAGAAGTTTGAATGCCACACTCTTTATATACACTACAAGAAATATTCTAGAAACTTCTATAACATTACAGAAATCGGCCAAAAAAATGTGGCGGGTTTATAAGTTGCCAACCTAATATATACCGTTAAATATTTAAACATTTGTATGCACCTAAATGTACACTGAACCCTAATTGTTTGAGTTTTCCTTGTACTTAACAAGTTTATTAATACAGTAATAATTTCCATAAATGATATTAACAAGTACTCCTTATGGAATTTCCGTCTTTAGTGTCTATAATATGCATCTTTTGTATGTTAAATAAAGCCACAGTTGATAGCAGAGAAAAATTATAAAAGGGAAAGGAGTAAATTTCTTCTAACTCGCATTATCATCAGAACTGGAAAAACCTGAGACTACTATTTTATTCAATAGTTGTGGTTCTGATTTATTTCTTATGACAATATATATATATATATATATATATATATATATATATATATATGTATGTATATAGAACATAAAAACGAACCTTGAAAATACAATATTAAATAATTAACAAATTGAAAGTTTTAAAAATAGAATCTGACAAAAATATACAAAGGTTTTTGACATCCTTGTCGATATTATTGAACATCACCAAACCTCTATCGTACATTTATGCACACACGAACAATTAGTTTCAAAACGTTCTGACTTTCGTTAAAAAACTTGTTTTTGATCAATATATTTCATTCCATACTCATACACAAAGGGAAATAAATTTAAATTTTATTTCTTACACTAAAATATTATATCCCTTTTTATGGTTTCTTCCCTCAAAATGAAAAAAATTAAATCCTTATAGAATCACTTCGTTATCCATTCGTCCGTCTGTGCCTATCTGTCAAAGCCCTTTTTCTGAGAAACGGAATTGAGATATGGACTTCAATTAATGCAAAGACCTATACCTTACATTGCTGCAGATTCAAGTTTTTTGGCTCATGCAACAAATACATAACCCATTAAAATATTTTTTTTTATTCATACAATGGTCTTACTCACAGGTCATCAAAACTTGTAGAGTACTTTTGGTCGACCTCCATCTTAAATTTGGACATAATGGTAGATTTATAGCAAAAGTAAAGGGAAAGATCTCAAAATCAATGATTTCTAATTGTATGTGTGTATTGTATGTGTTTTACGCTGCTGAAAGATAAAGTAGGCAATATATTCACTTTATGAAAAATCAATACTATGTTTATACGTGCCGAAATGTGTACAGGACCCTGAGAGTATGTGTTCTGCTTGTGCTTGGCAGGTTTTTCCCATACTGTCAAACCGATAAGAAAAATACCTTAGATGAAAAAAGTGTATTTTTAGCCTATTAGGACATTTTAAACTACTTTTATGGTTATTTCTTTAAATATTCGTATGCTAGTTTCCGTACTGTGGCCGTAAGTGTTTGGACATACTGAATTTTGGAACATTATACGTCTGCTAACTTTTATTTCTCTTCAGTGGAGAGAATTTATTAGATAATTTTCCCCTTACGGGCTTAAGCGGGATTTCTGTTTTTTAAATTTTATTTAATCTATGTTTTTGACGGCATGTATTTATGCAGCATGTATAGCGCAATTCAAATAATTTTCATTTATCTATTAATGATCCCTTTATAAAATTATAACATTTCAAAAAATTGGTTTAATGTTATTAACTGAAGAGCATTGACAGATTCTATCCCCTAGTTTTAATATATCTACCTTCCCTGAGTACTACTCGGGCAATAAACGGATAAATTTAAATTTGTGATTAAAATTCTCTACATACATAAAATACTTATGGTGTAACTTAACACTTACCGTACAGATTAATCATCAACATCCAATAAAGAAAAAATGAGAATTTCAACTTTACAACTACTTTACAGGTACAAAACCTGTCAAAACACTTTTTGAACTATAAAAAATAAACGTAGTGGAATACCCCATCAGCAGTAACATTATACCAGGTTATCTATTGATTAAAGCCTGAACTCGATAGCATATATATTAGACTAAATAGTTTTATATCATCATATTGATTTCATCTCTACCATTCAACAAAATTCAATACAGTTAATTGGTAACTAATAACACTTAAAGTCAAATCACCTAGATATAGCTTGTATGCAGGTTATTTATAAAGATAGAATCATTCAGACCCTCTTCAATATAAAGATATTTATTTTGTGTAAAATTTGTTGACCATTATTTCAATTGACATTTACTTTTCTAGAAATGATCCTCAAAATGTTGCAGATACTTTGAGGGTTGTCACGGAAAAAATTTACAATTACACAGGAAGAAACACATTTTTAATATAACCTTGTTTCATGTTTAAAATCATTACTTGTATTAATTAAATGTCATTTTATTAAAATGTTTGCCTGTGACTGGATATTTGGAAAGCCATTGCTATAAAATATACATATATATATATATATATATATATGTGTGTGTATGTGTATTTGTATGTGTATGTGTATGTATATGTATATGTATATATATACATATATATATATATATATATTAGGGT
Source organism: Druceiella hillmani (assembly GCA_039881145.1). NCBI lineage: Eukaryota > Metazoa > Arthropoda > Insecta > Lepidoptera > Hepialidae > Druceiella > Druceiella hillmani. Next base: position 44,801,694 of record JAYKKI010000012.1, on the reverse strand, counting down.
GACCCTTATTTTTCAAAGTTTTTATTTTGTAATAACTTCTAATTTTTTTCATTTGGCCATAAAAGACTCGAAAATAAATATTTATCTTATTTGAAGCACCGCAACCCGTGCCGAGTTGAGTGCGAAACATGTTCATACAAGTAACATGGATGACCGGCGCGTACTCGCTCTTGTAGTGATTTGTTTCCGATTTTTCACCGGCGTATCGCTTAATTAACGTGCATAATAGTTTATTTTCAAGATGTCAGTGGAACTTAGAAGTAATAAGAAAAATATTTTCTTGGTTGGTGAGATAAATCACCAAATAACGGGTGCAAAGTTGCCTTCTAATCGCCAAGTTCTCTCAGTTCTGTTTTTTAATATTCGCGAGGTAAAATTGACTGTTAATGAAAGTGCAAATCTTGTGATTCGTGAGTGCATCATATTTTGGGAAAAAGCCAGAATACCTACCAGAGCTGTACCTAATTGTGTGAAAAAACTTGTGGATCTTTACCATGTTTGGAGAGAGCAACAAAAAAACCGTAAAAAAAAACACAGGACGTTTATAAGCACCGTGAGGAGAAGTTCCAAAAAGATTTAGATAATTTATTTGATATCGCGCATGCCGATGCTCTACAAAGAATCAAAATAGAGGAAGACAAAATATTTTTACAAAAACAAAGAGAGCCAGGGCGTTCGGGTTGCTTAGCGGGTGTTGACAAAAAGTTAGTTGAGAAAGAAGAAAGAGTAAGGCAGAGAAAACTAGGCGAAGAGGAAAAAAGACTAAAGCATTTGACTGATATGAATTTATTGACTTCAGACACCTCTATCCCACCTCAAGGCCTTCACGAACAGTCTACCAGTTCTGACGAAAGTTTGGAAGAAAATTTACCTTCCACCTCGCAATCGCAATCCGTAACTTCGCTATCTGCTACAAAAAGAGGAAGGACGTGTTTTATTACCCTTAAACTAGTTGCAGTTGTCAACTAAGTGTAAGGGATTCTGTTTATATACTTCAGGCTATTGTAGGAGCACTTGGTCTCAGTTGTAAAGACTTTCCTATCAATAAGTCTTCTATTCAACGAATTCCGACCCAAATGAGAAAAGAGAGAGCAGAATCGATAAAAACTGATTTTCAGAACAACGTGCCTGAAATTGTAACTATTCATTGGGATGGAAAGCTATTGCCCGGTTTAAATGTGACAGGTTCAAAAGAAGAATGCCTGCCAATTGAGAAAAAGACCAACTTCTAACAGTGCCAAAACTCGATAGTTCTACTGGCAAAGATCAAGCTGAAGCTGTTTTAAATGCCCTTTCTGATTGGGATCTCAATGACAAGGTACAGATTATGTGCTGCGATAAAACGGCTTCTAATACAGGCAGCTTAAATGGGGCTTGTGTGCTCTTGGAGCAAAAATTAGAAAGGGAATTGTTACTTTTTGCTTGCCGCCATCATATGTATGAACTAGTACTAAAATGTGTGTTTGAATCAAAGATCCATCAAGTTACTAGCAGTCCCGATATTTAAAAAATTTAGAGACAATTGAAAGAATGTTAATGCAACTGCTACCAAAACATGTACTAATTTCGTAAAGAAATATTTTTGTGAAACGATGATTAACGAACTTATTAATTATTATAAAAAAGAACTACTGAAATCTATTATACGTGATGATTATCGGGAGTTGATTGAACTGTATATAGTGTTTTTAGGGGGAGATAATGAGAAGAAATTTAAAATCAGACCACCTGGCGCCATGCATCAGGCAAGATGGATGGCAAGAGCTATTTACTCTTTAAAGATATGCTTGCTGCAATCACAGTTTAAAATGAGATCTAAGGACAAACGAGCACTGCAAGATGTTTGCTTATTTATTGCAAAGGCTTATGTAAAGCCCTGGCTTGAGTGCAATTTGGCAGTAAAAGCCCCGAATCAAGATTTATGTTTCTTAAAAACATTGAAAAACTACGAAACAGTCGACCAAGCGATTTCTAAAGTAGCTCTGACCAAGTTCAGCCAACACTTGTGGTATTTATCAGAAGAAATAGTTTTATTTTCATTATTTGATGATGAAGTTGATACACAAACCAAAGCTGATATCTTATCGAATTTACAAAGGGAAAGTTTGTATGATTTTGGTAAGAGATATATTCCATCGAAGGAAGAAATATCTGCTTCTTTGTACGGTGAGTTGACTAAGTGTTTTTTTTTTCATTTTATCATTAGAAAATATGATAATTTTGTTAATATATTTCTTTCATTGATTCAGAAAAACGTTTGAGTGATTTCGTGACAATCAAGAGCACAAATTTATTATCGCGGTTAAAAATTGATAACGCTTTTATCCAAGAAGACGTCTTTTCATGGGAACAAATCCCTTCCTTTCAGGAAGCTAAAAAAAAGTTATGCACTTGAAGGCAGTCAATGACACAGCAGAGAGAGGCGTGAAGCTAATGCAAGATTTTCAAGGATTAATAACTGCTGCAGAAGAACAAAAACAGTTCTTGTTACGTTGTGTACAAGAACACAGAAAGTTGCACCCAGATTGCAAGAAAGATACTTTAAAAAAAAAGTGTCCTGAAACCTGAATTATATATCTTTTTCAATTTTATAAATAAATACATAACCTAAATTAATCTTCCACTGTTTTCTATTATAAAATATGTATTTTGATCATAATATAGCTTACATGCAACTAAGTCTTCTAAAACCGTTGTTTAGAAAAACAATGATGCCTTGTCGGCACGGGTTGCCATTGTCATATGACGATGAAATTTTGCACGAAGGTAGCCTTTAGTACTATAAAAAGAATTAGAGGGTATGCGTTACAATATTTGAAAGAAACAAAAAATCGGTGATATAAGGGACATCCTAATATATATCAATTTAAATAAAGGTCAATTGATATTACTCGTTCCAGAGTGGAAGAGAAAAATACATGTTTTGCCCCACATGAACGTTTAAATAATTACAATAGAATTTATATTTAAAAATATTATTTTCAGTGGCAAATTGCTGCTAATGGTGTCACAAAGATAAACATGCTGGACAAAGCAGTAGTTGCTTCCACTTCAGCTTGGGTGCTGAAATTTGGAGAACTGAAAACAACATAAACTAATTCGGACAATCAACAGAGGGCTGGAATCTTTGTCTTATTGACTTGTTGACATAAATGTTTTTAGTAATTTTTGCAAATATTATAAAACACTTTATAGATATTATTTATTATTACGATAATAATTAAGTTCTTACACTGAATGAATAAAAAAGTTTTAGATGTTACAAACTAACGAAAATAATTTATTTAAAAATGAGCAGAATTTTTGTTTACATATTTCAAAGCTTTAAATTTTTAATTTTGAAACATTATAGGATGTTTAAAAAATTATACATTCATATTATTACCATTTAAAAATTGACAACAAAACAAAGTAATGAAATAAAGAATAAAGTAAAATAAGCAAAATACAAATACAAGTAAAATCTGTTTTTAAACAATACCAACATAACCATGACGTGGAATTAATAACAAATTAATTTGTTATTTATTTGGTGAACCACATGCATAAAGGAATGTGTGAAGATGAACATACACACATACAAACATAACATAAAAATAAACACATACTTTTACAATGTGTAGATTTTGCTATAGTTATTTTCTTATATTTTTTGATTGGTTCTATGGAATGGGTTTATTGGTAATTGCTAAAAAGAATCTAATGTTGATAAAAATTAATGTTACTTTGGTTTTTATTAATATTGAAGGAACAATATAGGTATGATTGTTGATTTCAACAACACTTGTTTTTTTTTCTTTTCTTTCAATATTTGTGTGTATCATCGAAAGAACGAGAATTTGTATGTAGAAGAATAATTGTCAATTTTTAAAATATTATGTCGACTTTTGTGAGAATAAATTAACAACCTTGGTAAATAGTGTCGTAAAGACATGGGACAACCAATGCCAATAATTGATTTACATAAATTTTCTTTCAGCTTAAAAAAACATTATAACAGTCTAACTGGTTACACCATAGATTGAAACAGGTTTTTTTTTAAATATTTCTCGACAATGGACTTTCCCAAATTTGAAGTGAAGTCCGTCATCATACTTTTTACTGTCAATTTCATACATATTGCAGGGTTATGGTAAAGATATGGAAATCAATGTTACTCGAATGTGGCATACAGTAAAGTCACAATAATAAGGCTCTAATTGTAATAGACTGAGGCAAAGTAATGAAATAGAGTATGTCCGGCATAACTACAGAGTAAGGGGTTCTCAACCTTTTAAAAGGAATGTTTAGTAGTTGAATATCATTAAAAAATTAAATGATTTAAATATGAAGCTTTAAAATGATATTATTACTTTATCTAAAATGCAGATTTATTAATATTTTATTAGTTTGATTATAAATTGATTATTTGAATAGAATATAAGGGATATGCACATAAATCCTTCTCATGGCTTTATGTCCAGTTTACAATAACAATGACTTCACTCTAATGCAGTAAAATTTAATCAAAAACCATTTTGTAGAACTTTTTAATATTTAAAACAAATAATTATACACTGTATTATTATCGTAAGTACACGCTTACTGTCTGATATATTTTCAAATTTAAATGAATAGATAAATCATAACAAAATTACTTATATATTTAGGAACTCTTGTTAACACCATAAAAAATTTAATACTATCTGTAAATATTAAGTCTTGGTTAAAATGTTAAGTTTATATCATACTACAATAGTATCTTTAATCAACACATAATTCAAAAGTATCACTTTCTTTGCACAATACAATTTCTTTGTATCTTAATGGAACTTACACTAAATTTTTTTCAAAACCAAAATCAAGAACCTCATCACGATCCACCTTTTTTCTTAATTTAAATGTTAGACTTAGTTTTCTATTAGTTTTGTAAAACTTAATAGAACAATAGAATTCTTTATTTTTTGTTACAATATTTACAATGATTCCTATATAGTAAGTACATTTGTTTTTATGTATATTCTATGGTCATTAGTACCATATATATTTATGGATGTCTGCTGGTTTGGGCTTATTTTATCCTCTTTAAGATCTGGTTTTTCAAAAAGTTTAAGTTCATTCGTATCTGTCCATTTTTTATTGAAAAATTCAGGTGCCACTCGCCGCCTAATAGCGTCTAGTATGTCAGAGTCACTGTGGTTGCTTTCAGAACCTGAAACACTAGTTGTAGAACTGAAAAGAAATGACAGTAACATATTTTTCCTTGTAATCTCAGTAGTTTAGAATCAACGATACATGACATGTTATCATTTTCAGAGATTTTTTTACCACTCACTATACCCTTCGCATTAGGCAGTTGGAATGTTGAAAAGTAACTATATCTGCAATTGTTTAATTTTTTTTTGTTTATTCCCTTAGTTCCCGGTTTAGTAAATGCTTTATTTTCAGCATAAAGCTCTGTTGGCTTCTTAAAACAAATATTAGATAAAATCTTAACATTTTGATTATCTGGTGCTTTACTTTGTAAACAAATGGAAATGTCACCATCGCTTCTTCTGTCACGGAAACTGGTGTGAGCTATCATTTTTTTGAAATTTCTTTTAAAAGTGTAACTTCTATAGAAGTAGTAGATTTACCTTCTGTTCTTTGCTTATTTCGTTTTACCTCTCTTTTATTTTCCATATTACTTTCATTCTATCACATTCATACGTGTAATGACTTCAGCCCCGGGTGCTATTTTACATCACATTGTTTTTATGACAACACCCCATTTCACTTTATTTAGCAGAAATTCCTCAAAAGTGACTTTCATATTAAGGTTGTTATCTTGATCACCAATACAATTGCGTTGGTCGTTTCTGTACTCACACTTGGGATTATTTTTGTTAATCAAGACTTCTACGTCTTTGTCTTTAGAGTCAAGGATATTTCTCATAATAAAACCGAAGAGAGTAAGCTTTCTGGGATGTTTTGGAAAGTTTCTTGCCAACAAGAGCAATTGGCTGATCCATCATTTTTGGGGAAGCAGTATTGTTATGGCTTTTTGATGTACTCTATGTACTCTTCCATTGCTTTGGTTTTAGAATGTTGAACTGGATCTCCTGAATCATTCGGTTCTGCGTAATCCATTCCTTAATACTTCAGCATTGATCTGCGTCTATACAGTACCAATAAGTCGAGAAAACTCACATTTTGATAAAGGAACTAAAAGGGTATCAAAATTATTTTCATGACATAAAATGGCTCCACAGCTAATGTTTCGATGGCAACAAAATTAGAACACTCAATAAAAATTCTAAGATGGTATTTCTTCGTCTATTAATTTTAATGGGAGTTGCTGCTGTTCTGTAAAAATCCATTAAATCCATATTTAAAAGCAATGAGAATTTTTTTGTAAATTAATAACCATAATTTAGGAAAAGATCCAAGAATAATTATATTAATATAAATATTTTAATGTATCCTAGTATCTCGAAAAAAGTGATTTGTCTAAAATTTATTTCTTAATCTTGTACGGAATAAAGAGTTATTATAAATTATATTTCTGGTTTTAAAATTTACTTTTGTTTAGACGGAAAAGAATATCATTCATAACATTGCTTAGTTCTAGAATTGTTTGTAGTATATAATATGTACTGTTCCACGAGTGGGCACATTTTGTATGTTTTATATCAGCAGCAGCTTTGCGTAGTTCGTCCATGGCAACAGAACTTTGCTCGAACCACTTTAATTTAGCTTTAATTTTTTAAATTAATCTCTGTATTTATGTGCCTCGAGCCACTTTTATTATTTGCGTTATCGGTTACAAGAGCTGATACTTCCTTTTTGTTTATTGCCTATGTTTCGCAAGTGTTTTTGAGCTCTGTAGCAATATACTTAGATGTATGTCTCTAATCTAATTCATAAACTCCAAGTGTTACAATGCATAACTCGATATCGATAATAAAATGAGCAGTCACACGCAAAAAATTTAATATTCATGGTATCCTAAATATCAGTTGTTACAGTTATATATTCTTTATCAAACAACTTTGTTTTAAACGTTGTTGAAATAGCTCCATATTTGTTGTCAAGCCAACATCTAAAAGATGTTTTATTAGGGATTTTATATTGAGGCACAGTAACTAAATTAAGAAATCCTTCATTTTCCACAATTGGAAATGGCTGATTATCTTTACACGAATATATATATATATATATACATATATATATATATACTAGCTGTTACCCACGGCGTTGCCCGCATGGTTGTGGAAAAAAGTGGAAGCCTACGTTCATTAGTGGACGTCCTGTGACAGATATGATGATGTTGACTTAATAGTTTTGCACATTACTGTAACACAGATCTGTAGACAATGTTGTAAGATCTATTATTTACAGCCAGTACATGTAAATTTTGCGGATTTGAAACACGAGAGCAGCCGACGTATAATTGCCCATGTGAGAAGCATGGTGTGCCGAGATGTATTCCTGCCACTTTCAGCGTCTGGCCTTGGGATTTATTGATTGTCATTGCAAAAGCCAGCCTCAATGGGAATTGCAGTCTTTTAAATTGAAACGGCAAATTATTGGGTATTATTGGTATACGCGGTATTAACACACTTTCTCCTTTCGCTGTTCCTGTGAGGATCGTGGCTTTTATAATAAATCTACCCAGATCTGTAATAAGTAGTCTTGTGCCATTACATAATCTTGGCGCGTCAAGATTACGCATTAGTAGAACTGGAACTCCAACCTTCAATTCTAATTTGTGCAAGGGTACTCCTGTTAATTCTAAAGAGTTTAAGAATTCAATGGGATAAACAGTGCTGTCGTCACTGCTCATAACCGTGTCTAAGGATTCATAAATTTTTGATTCGCCTGCTACCGCCTGCAATATGTTCAAGTTAATTTTATTAACGGAGTCATTTTTTGGAGACAAAACTGCTCTCTCACATAACCACTCCTGATCATTTATGTTGCTCTCCAAATTCGGGAAAACGTTCGCAATCAACTCAGCCTCCGTGGTAACTGGATGGCAAAATTCTTCATTGAATTCAATTTGTCCATCTCTATCAGTTACAACTCGACCTTCTCCAATTTCCAGCAGCTTACTTGCATAAGCACCAAATTCCTGGTCATTATAAAGATGAACTCGCATGTTACATGTCAAATGAAACTTTTCAACTCGGGTCCATAGCGTTGATGATTTCAGACAGGCATTGATTTCGTCAGCCGGTGTGCCTCTTTCAATAACTGGCAGCGTTTGTCTGAAATCACCAGCCAGTAAAACAACAACTCCACCCAGCACAGCCTGGTTGCCGCGAATATCTTGTAAGCTGCGATTTACCGCTTCTACTGCGTGCTTATGGGACATAGTGCATTCATCCCAAAGGATCAACTTACACTGCTGCAAGAGAGCGCCACGTCCGCTACTCTTGCTGATGTTACACGTTGGAGCCTGCTCAGTAGTTAAGTTCAAAGGCAATTTGAACACTGAATGCGCTGTTCTTCCGCCAGTAAGCAACGTTGCAGCGATACCCGAGGATGCTACTGCAAGAACTATTTTACGGTCTTTGCGGAGATGGGCCAACAAAAGGTTCAAAACAAACGTCTTACCTGTACCTCCCGGTGCATCCAAGAAAAAGAGTCCTCCTTCTTTACTGTTGATGCGGCGCAAAATCGTGTCAACTACGTGTCGCTGCTCGGGAAGTAAACTTGGATCCATATCATTTACATGGATTTGTAATGCTCCGACATCATAATCTAATTCCCTTACCACTTCGCTGGACAACTGTCCACTTCGCTGCGGTATTGGTAATCCGAAATCAGACAATCTTTTCCCCGACAATGATATTATTTTATCGTCAATCAGTTTTAGGCATTCGTTGGTAACTACGTCGGAGCCCAAACTTTGCAGTTGCAGCCTGTGTGCAATATATTCTGACAATGCGTCCTTATATTTATTCCACAGTTGAAGTAGGTCAGACGGCCCTCAAGTGCAAATTATTATTGCAAAAAGTTCTCTGAGACTATTAGCTGAACGACAAAGAACGGCTTCTTCTAGAGTTTCATCCCAATGGTTGTCGTTTTCTAATAGCCCACGCGCCTCACATGTAGCCCTGAAAGTCGCGCAGACTTGTCCATCCACAATTTTAAGTACGTCAAAGCCTCGGACTCGACGTTTCCATTCCTTTCTTGAATCATTCCAAGTATAAAACCGAGGAACTTCAGCGTAAAGCTGAGTTTTTGCGAAATCGTCTCTTTGACAAAGAATAAAAAACGCAGTCAGAGTTGTTCTAGGAGGCGTAGTCGCTCTTTCTACAAAATTTTGCTCATTAAAATAAACGCGTTCGCCGTTTGGAAGATGTACCGCAAGATGAGTGACGGTAGGGTGTCTTTCATGCGAAGGAAAACCCAAGATTCGCTATACTGCCTCATTGCTGCTCACCTACCGACCGGCCTTGAATGTTTGAACTTCGTCCCGTGGATCGATATTGACATCACCGGATCGCTTCCCTTATTAATGTATTTACAGATGTATTTTATCGCCTCCACGGACCCACAGAACTCAACATTTATATGCCCATTAAAAATGTTGATCAGAACAGGACTGTAGGGTACAACCCACTTATTGTCCACTTCTACTTCTTCTTGACCTCCGCAAATTTTAATCTTAACCGTACGGCCTCAATTCTCTGGTGCTAATCGCCGGTACAGCGGGTATCCCTTCTCATTGGTTTGTCTTTCGGTAAGTAACATCCGCGGGTACTTTTTGGTACACTTGCTGTCCTTCATGCATGGCGAAGATAAATTATGTACACTTCAAGGACCGTGAATCATATTTTTAACTACTGTGTCATGTAGTTTCTTATCAACATGAACATCGGGAATTTCTGCGCAAATAAGGTCATCAATTTTATTCGGACGCAATTTTTCTTTTAGCCACAACAACAAATGGACATAGGGAAACCGCGTTTTTGCCACTCGATGGAGTACATAAAACATTGCACCTCACCATAAATTTCACCCTTCATCAGCAAAGCAACCAATTTTTGTACTTTGATCTTAAACACCCGAGCAATCAAATCATATCGATCTATTGCCTCCTCCAGGAGCGACCAGGCATCAGCTCGTTAATTATTTCTGGCCATGCCGGGTTGCAAGTGAAAGTCATGAAGAGGTCGGGGCGTCCATAATTATGGACATATGCAAAAGCGTCTTGAGTATATTGGTGCAGGTATCTTCGGCTATTGACGACAGAGGAAGGAAGGATAACCATTTGTCCTACATCATTAGGATTTACTTGACCATCATTTCTAACTGCATCCTGTAAATGTATGTAGTTTTCCGCTCTCAACGTGTTTTGATTTAAAGATATGTATCTTAGACGCTCGCTTTCTATTTTGACGTATATATCCATTAAAAACTGATGTAGAAGTTGCCTGCATCGTAGCAACAAATTGAAATCATTTCCACGCATCATCAAATGACAAACGTAGAAGTTTACGCTAGTTCTAGTAGTAGTTTGCGGTACCCTTCCTGACCTTTCCAAAAAATAACGGGATACTCCAAGGCATCGTAAAATCTATGCGTATCGGAGACTCGGGAGAGTCGTCCGTCGCGCGCACTCAGCACTATATCTCGGTGGGCAGTGGGGTCGGTACCCGCTACAACAGCAGCTAATTCGTTGGTAACGGGAGCATTGTAGCGCCGCTCGTGTTGGCCACGTGGCACTCGATCTGGGTGGATCACTACCTTGCAACTTTCATCAGGCATATTCTCGAGGGCAGTTTTAAATTCGTGCACTAATATGTTGTGATTATTAAGGACACTTTGTATTTTTTGTACGGTTTCTCTGCGTACTCCCTGAATTAATCGCGTTCGTCTTTCTACCTGTGCATCCTCATCGCCTATAAAATAGACTTGTAAAAATTGTGGGTGAATATTTGATGCTGGTAGCATGGATCCAATCCTGTGATACAATTGTCCTTGGATAGTAAAAGTTGGTGAAAATCCTGGCATGACAATAACTCTCTCTGAACCAAAAGAAGTCATATGAAAGCACCTAATATATTTCCTGATATTATTTAGAAAATGTCACGATTCATCAGTCACATGAAAAAAGCTCTTTCAGTGGTTCTAACAGAGGTATAGTTACCTACCCGCTTGAATAACACATTCCAGGAGTTTCTTCCTTCCATTTTAACGCTCTACAAAATCTACACTCTTTATCCATTCTCTCCATTTTTATAAGCCTATAACTACCGTAGTCTAAGACCGCGTCGTACTCAAATGCAGCGTTTTTAAAAACATCCCACGTATTTCTAGTGAAAGCTTGACGCCTCTGAGCCGCTATTTCAGCAACTGCACTTCTGCGAGCATCTGCTTCTTCCTCAGTCTCAGTTGCTCGCTGAGACGCGATATAATTCGAATTATTTAGACGCCGGTTGGCCGTCTGCTCTGGTGTCTCAGCCGCTCTCAAGTTAGATTGACGCACTGTTTGCTCATCGCGCCGAGTTTGAGTTTGTTCTGACGTCTCGGCAGCTCTTAAGTTAGCTTGTCGCACGGTTTGCCTATTGCGCCGAACTTGAGTCTGTTCTGGCGTCTCAGCAGCCTTGAAGCTGTTTTGCCGTTCAGCTTGTTCCTGTAATAGAATTCGCGATTGTTCTTCATTTTCGACAGCTCGCAAACTGGCTTGTCGTTGAGCTTGTTCATCGCGTATACCTTGCGATTGTTCCGGCGTTTCCATTGCTCTCAGCGCCGCTTGACGCTCAGCTTGTTCCATTCTCCTTAGCTCCGCCTGAGGGGTAGTTTCTTGAGTTCTAGCCACTCTCATAGCTCGAGCTCTAGCAGAACTTTGAGATAGGTTTGGTTTCCCTTTACGTGTCATAATAAAAATTAGTAAATACTTTACTGTTTACCTCACGAAATTATGAAAAAGGCGATTATTTGATTACACTAACACAAATAGAAAGGACCTACCTATTCAGATACTAAGTAAACCTAATTAAAATTCTTACATCAAATTAATAATCTAAACACCCATCAAAAAAACACACAAAAAACCTAAAAAAATACAAAAAACACTTAAATAAATATGTCTAATATTAAGAATAATCATTGAAAATATACATCGAAAGAAGAGTAAAAGTTCAGTTATTATAAAAACATTATCCTAAAGTACGTATACAATTTGTAGGCTACACCGGAAAATATTTTAGTACCAACACTTATTTGAAAAAAAAAATAACATTTGTCACAATGTTTGTTTAATTATCTATACGCCAAATATACCATAACTATGTTTATCTTTGATTAAATAGCGTTCGTTCTCTCCAGAGAGACCATAACTATATCTGTATATAAGGTAATCAAATCTAGAAATATAGCGGCGTAAGCTGACACATTGTAGCTATCTCACTCTAACGCCTTATAAAATTAATGAATAGCATATATGGTCTAGACTTCCTCAGTGTCGAGATTTCGAATATTTTCACGAAATGTTTGCAACGCCTGACTATTTCGCAAAAAAAATGAAGGGTTGTCCCTTTTTAACGTATAAAGTTTTACAATTCGTATCAGTAAATAATGGTGTAATATTTGTATTTATAACGTTTTTTATAGTGAAAATTTCTGAAGTTAATATTTTGATTTTGTATACAGTTTTATAATACTCTGGGTATAATACAATGAATTTTATAAATTGGTGTCAGCTGATCGAATATATATTTTTGCCAACCATATATTAACTGTCAAATTCGATTGTTTATAAACATTCTCCCTTGAAATTGAATGGACTATATATAGTTTATTATGTTTGCTTTGAGATCGATATCCATTAAAGCTTTTTATTATTAAGAACGTTTGATAGGTAAAACTTACATCTAATAAATCATCAATTTTCATTATCACAAATCAGACTATTATTTTCGTTCAACAATACGATTATGTAAATCCCCTTCATCTCAGACGAGCACCTCATAAATCGGCAAGTTACGTTGTTGTCAACAATGTTTTTAACTTGCGCAATAAACTTCTTTTTTGTTGGTTTCTTTGAATTTTCGTATTGTAGTTCAACAATAACAAAACAAGACAGCAATATTTCTAATGATTTATCTATCATTTCAGAGTCAAATTTTTAGGGCAACTAGCTCCAGCATCCCTAGGTGTAGAAATATTCAGTTATTCGTTAGCAGTATCTAATGGATCCCCGGTAAAGAGTGGATCTACACTAGCTGGAACCATATCGTCACCTGACGGTGACACGTCATCGATGTTTTCAAAAGTCACTGTATCTAAATATTCATTTCCAGAGTCATAAACGTCATCTAACGATGAGTCTGCATTGTTTAAAATTTCTTTCCTCCAGTGTTCATAATCACTACTGACGTGCTGCTGTCATTACTTTGCCGACGAAAAATTTTTTTTTTATTTATTCGTTCGTTTCGTAATCTTAGCGTTTACTTTCTCAGCATTTTCATTTGTTTGTGCTAACAAATCTTTCTCGGTTACGCCTTTCCCGAGCCACCTTCTGTTTCTTAGGAGTAGTGCTGCATTCTTTTGATCGCATTTAGCTCAGGAAATTTTTAAACGATTCTAACCACTATTTAGTTCCGCTATCATGTATTTCTGGATCGGTTTCTTTAGTATAATGCCAGCAGCTTCAAAACCGGACTGCAAATTTTTTTTGTTTTCAATATTTTCCAAAGTTTGCTTCAAAAGCTTCGGAAAAACATGCTTTGGTTCCAAGACAATAAAACTGACCTCCATTTTATTATTAACGGACAAAATACTGCAACATCGAATAGTTTACACAAGCCTGTACTGTTTGCCAGTAAACAAACAAATTTTATATTACACTCGGTACATTTTAATATTACGTTTATGGAAAAATGACTGCTTAGGTTATCACCATTAACAAACACGGGACCGCCACCGACGATAGATTCAGCGTAGGGAATTATAACTTTTACGAATGACTCCTCAAAAATTGTGGTGTTGAACCACCCACTCCTTGTTCTAATTTAAATAGTATTTGCAAGTCCTCCTTCCACCCAAGTGCTGTATAAATGTTCTGCTTTATACACCACATAAGGTACCAGCATAATACCTGACGCTATTCCTGCAGACGTTGCTGAGATACTGGACTTAGACGTACCTAAAATTTTATGAGGATGTTTGGTACCTCGGCGAACTACTTTTTGATGGCTAGGGTCATCTGACATGTTAGTCTCATCAAAATTTATTATAGCGGCGGGATCAACGCCTTCCAACGTAATTTTCAATTCTTGAAAATCTGATTTTAAAGTATCATGTGTGACGCCTGCTCTTTGACCTTTGATGTTTTTTGAGAGCCTCAAATACAAAAAGTTCTTGTGTCGCTGAAGAAACCACTCCAACCAATAGCGACCTGGTACGTTATTTTTAAAACGTGCCTCACTAAAGCCCATTCTATCCAAATATGACTTAATGATTAAAGATAAGTTCTCTCACAGCTGGCATTGCTTATAGCAACTGTGAAAAATATTCGGAACATTATTAAAATATTGGGCAGAGTATCTTCCAGCTTGGATTTAACAATAAATTTAAATAATTCAAGTGAGTCTGCATTAATCAATTTATTTTCGTTGCTCTGGACAACGAAAGTCCGCAGTCGAAGTCTTTCCAGTTTGAAATCCTGCTCGTCAATTTCGTCAGATGCATAGTCTAGATTACATTCAGTGTTGTCTGGATCTAATAATATAGCCGGCGTTAGATAAGTAAACTTATCCGTTAAATTCTGTAGCTGTTGAAAATGCTCACGAATTTCTACAATAACTCTATCTAACGAAGAAAACAGCTTTCGTCTCAACTCATTTTCACAAGACAAGTTAGCATCTCTAGTTCCGTCATCAAAAATATGCTTTCTTGTTATGCGCCTGCCCCCTCCGAGGTTTTATGGAAATTCCAAGTTCTTCACACATATTTTTGGCATAACCTACAGCGCCATTTGCCCATTCCTCTCTTTTCTCTGTCAATATCATCTGCAAAGCATTTACTTTCTGAGCGCACAATGTTATGTCAAGTCCCCTTGTTTGTAAATATTTTTGTGCATCATTCACTTCATGTAGCACCGGTTGCCACAGGCCCAAAAAACAAAGAAAGGAAAATGACTCCATCGAAACTAGTAAAGCACCTGCATCTGTCCTAGTGTTTAAGCTTTCACTGCCTCTGTCAGTTTTCCCAAAGTGACGATAATGTCTTTGTAATGATGCCATGTCACATTTACGGCATCACCTCTTGCACTCCACCGCGTGTCTTGAACCCTTTTTAAACTTTTGCCTGTAGCTGCTATCAGAACTTCCCAATGATGTGTCGATGAGGAAAAAAAAGAATAGCAACGTTCTAAAGTGCCGAAAAAAGTTACTGAATCCACCTCAACTGAGGCAGCGTGTAAACAAACTAGGTTTAACGAATGATTTGAGCAAGGTATGAATTCAGCTTTAGGGTTTATTTCTTGAATTCTTTGCTGAACTCCTGAATACTTTCCAGCCATAACAGCAGCATTATCATATGCTTGGCCTCTATAGTTGCTTATATCTAGGCCATCAGCTTGAATCTTGTCCAAAATCATCTTTGAAATTCCTTCAGCAGTTTTGTCTTTAGTTTCAATGAAATCTATAAAAGATTCCATTACTTTTACTTCCTGATTTTCAATTACTACGTATCTTAATACCTGACTTGTTTGATCTTTATGAGAAAGATCTGGAGTGCTGTCGAATATAATTGAATAATACTTAGCCTTTTTATTTGTCCGATGATATGTTGGCGAACATTATTGGCCCCAAAATGGCAATAAATTCGTTTCGTATTTGTGGTGACATATAAGTGATTGAAATTTTGCCACACATTTTAGACCTTACAAGATGTTCACGAAGTACAGGATCGTATTTTGCAATTAAATTAACCGATTCTAAAAAGTTTCCTCTATTGGTACTGGTGTCGTTTTCTATATGTCCGCGTAAAGCCAAATTTTGTTTGGCAAGGAATCTTATAATATCAAACATTCTGATAAGAATTTCCTACCATTTCTTTATTTCTTTTGCCACTATGTCTTGCTCTTTTTTGTCAATAGTCTATCCTTTTTGAAGTCTGCTCTCCAACTCCTTCCATTTGCAATAATTTTGGATGTGTAGTGCACTTGATTCGTGACTTGAAACCTTCGGATTTAATTTCCACCAAGTATTAAATCCATCAGATGAGCAAAATTTAGATCCATTCGGTGTATTTACGTTCTCAAATAAACGACAACAAAAGCAAAATAATGATGCTTTAGATGGAGAATAAGCCATCCAAGTACGTATAACTTTTTCGCCGTTAGTCAATGTACGGTAAAACCATTCCTTCGTAAGCCGTCTTGTCTCTCCTTTTGATTTTAAAGAGCACAAATCTGAGCATGTTACTGTTGACATTTCAGCGAAATTAGTATCAATATGCTGAATAATTTTCTGTCCTTGCTGAATGAGATGCAATCGGATATTGTCGTCTACGTGTTCAGGCCATTTTCCAATACCGTCGAAATTTTGGTATTGAATAGCAGACAATGCTGATGTTGTATCAATCTCTGTTTCGGAACTATGCATGTCCATGTCTGGACATACAGATAGAGACACTAATGCAGTAGATATTGTTGGAATTTGATCTTTAGGAACATTGTCAATTTCTTGTATTTTTTCAGCTTGTTCTGGGTTTGAAGGCCCAGTAGTCTGTGATGAATTTAAGCCTAACGAGGAATCTGACGTCTCAGGAACAACACTTTTCACATATTTAAGTAAAGCTCCTTCATTTGCTCTAATATTTTCCAACTTAGCTCTTCTCTTATTACGGTAAGATGCCCCACTTTCTTTTACTCTTTTCATTTTTGATGCTAAAATCAAAAAATATTAAATGATAGAAGTACAAGTTAGAGTTGTAAACAAAACTATCGAACATTTCAAAAGAAGTACCTAGTAGATTTAAAAAAAACCTTGCTTTACTGAAATTTTCCGTTTTTAGGGTTTTGTACCTCAAAAGGAAAAAATTGAACCTTTATCTATCTTTACTTTTATTAAATCATTTCATTGATCGTCTGTCTGTCTGTTAAGACCTTTTTTCATAGGAACGAGTACTTACTTACACATATTAAATTGAAATTTATATCAGAGTTTCCGGTCTAGATCCCTTTAAAATGTGAAAACACTTTATGCACTTGAGCGGTTTTTTTTATTTTAATAAATTAAAGTTTGAACAACATATCAGATAGTCCAACATACAATTAGATGAATATAATATTTAATACTCACACAGTTGAAAGTTGTTCAATAATTTCACAACCACTACACGTACTTATTTGCACAAAAATCACAATTTGGAAAGCGTAACATAATTAAAATACGTGACAATGTGAATTGGACAACTGACGATCCATCAATAAAACTTTCTTTGAATTGTCAAACTTTGTCAAAGGACGTAATTCCCCGTACCTTAAAGGGGTACGTTTAATAAACTATATTGAACTTAATATATATGTAATAGAAGTCATTTTCGCTGATTGTTAGTCATAAACGGGGAATTCCCACAAGTCACTATAGACGTTGTTGCCAGTCGCTACAAAATATCATTGAAAGAAAAGGAATTCCCCAAATTCGTCACAAAATAAGTAATGAAAAATTCCGTGCTCCTTTCAATCGCTCCGAATTTATAGTTGCGATAAAAATATAAAATGGTTCAAATATTTACAAGATATTTTTATTATTTATTGTTAAATTTTGCCGCCCCCTAAAAAGTGCCGCCCGGGGCGGGCCGCCCCCGCCGCCCCCACTACGCTACGCCACTGGTCATACCTCGTCAACGTTTCGTTCGATGCATTGTTCCAAAAACATCGAATGTTTTTAATACATCGATCTTAGAATAATGAGTACTCCAGAAGGCGAGGACACGCGCGATAGTTTGTCCAAAAAACTACGCATACAATGCGTAGTATCAAAACGCGACTGTTAGTGAAATTTAAGACACAGCTCTGAAAGGTTACGTAACAATATAGCTTAAAACGCCGGCTTGTGCTATTCCTACCTGCAAACATATCACTGGACTGCAAAAGAAACAAATGGGGATTTCATACGTAAAAACTATTACTTAATTTCACTTTCAATTAACTATGTAATTTTAAAATATCGAATTATTATTAACAAAAGCGCATTTTCATTGGTGTTGTCACCTCTTAAGACATTGTTTACCCAAATTAAAACATCTCAATTGCTTGATACTAAAAATGTAAAATTTTATTTGTAAAAAAATTGGAATTTGGAAAATGTCGTTGGAGAATTTGGTGTAACGTTTGAATTTCCGTTATCATATTCAATTTTAGAATATTTTACGAATTGCGTATATGTAAGATAATCACTATATGTAGGACTAGCGTGACCCGTGCGAAGTCTTCGCATTATAAATTATTCAACTCAATTTAATAAATCAAAATTGATTGCAGGTATTCAATTAATTTCTAATTTTGCACACTGCTTATTACGTTTTTATTCCATTATGAAGCTCAGATGACAAATCAAACAAATATTTTACTAAAATTGACATATAGAGGCGCAAGTATCAAAAGCATTGAGCTAAAGCGCCACTTTATTTATTTTTGTATATTTATATATATTTTTATTTATTTTGGATTTGAAATTAAACAAAAATTTTACCGACCGTCAATCATATTGACGTTGAGCCGTTAGATGGCAGCATTGCTGTTTTGTGTATATAATTTTAATAATTAATTAATTTGCAAAAACAATAGCAATAATCAATTTTTTAGTTGTGGATGCCGGTAGAGCAAGCAATTATCTATAAAATGATATATATAATTTATGTGGATTAGTTGTGAGGTTTTTTCTAAAAAGGGAGAGTAACATCTTAACCTTAGCATGATGATGATGATTACGGCAAGAAACACATGTTACATTCATTCATTTCCGCCGTCTTCTTTAGTTTCTTGAAAAATGCGAACCGTTTAAAATATGAAGAAATTTTATCACCACATTGAATGCTAATTAATATAAATAATGTTTTCAAACTTTTATTATGGGCTTTTTCACATCTCTTTTTACTTTAAGACACTAAGATGATTGTTTTCTTTTTGTATTAAAAGTGTTAAGTGATGAATAAAATGGTAAAATGTGACAAAGTTTTTAAATAATTTTAATCTAAATACTTTACACATAGGTTGTGGTCAGAATAAACATTTTAAAAATTTAACTTGGCGCCCTTAATAATACTTCATATAAGCCAAGCCATGACCGTACAAATTGATGAAATTGTGAATCATACTGCCGCAAGCAAATATAATTATATGCGTCGATTTCCTGAAGTTGGTGGGTTTTTTATTCTGCTGGTAACATCGTGCGGGTTGGGGAGGGCGCAGTAGGCGGAGTGCGGTGCCCCTCCACCGATTTTTGGCTTCACCGCGACCGCGAAGATATTTGTGCGTATGATGCGCCTTCTGGATTACTCCACAGATCATATACTAAATAGATGGTCGACATCAAGCAATTGTGCGAGCGAGATAGCACTTTTGCGTTTTAAAGTACTAAGCCTCTATATTCCCCTATTGCCCAGTCTAATGAAGTTGCAGCGAATACCCATTTGCCGAGCACTCGCTGCAACATCATTAGAGTATTTTTGACAGGTGTACTTTCTTACTTTTTAGGTTACAAAATACCTACAATTGAAACTACAATTCTGAAATTATAAAACTTTATTAGAAAAAAATTCGCCAGTTCGAGCGACATAACTAAAAAGAACCAACAAAAAACTTAGTGGCCACATACAAACCTATTGAATGAACGTTTCTATTTTACAAACTATCTGCCGCTTTTACATATCAAGATGAACTTAACCAGCTTCTATCATTAAAATAATATACTAATACTTTCAATTTTAATTCGAGTTTTCATTAAATATATTGTTAACTCTCCTTTTACTGTTTACTGTATTATAACTAAGAGTTTTTAACATCGGTTCATTTATTTAATTCGACGTTTACATTATTCGTAAAGTAATTCATAACCTTTATAGTGAAAAAATAATATTATATATCTTGCAGCTTTATTCTATTTCTTAGTAACACAAAATTATTGCCCTTCCTACTATAAATTATACTTTACTTTTATTTCTTTATTATACTTAAGATTTTGAATTATACTTCACGAAGAGAAAAAATGCTGTTATCGTGGCACTTACTTTTACAGTTTTGTGCTACTAAATGTAAGAAAATGCTAAATCAGGGGTATAATTTCTATTTTTTTAAACTATTTCAAAGATTGAAACTATATACTGAATAAAAAAAAATAAAAAGGTTACGGTTCAGCCATAATTGTTGATTTAAAAGATTTTTGTACTCATTATAGGCTAATTTCTATATCCTACTTAATCTATCAATACATTCTGTTTAATATCCCCAATGTAAATAGTCGACAACACTTAAAGAATCAAATACAAAAAGTAGAATATAAGAATGACAATTATTCCTGTGTTGTTTACACAATTACAAAAAATTGTAAAAAACAAATCTAACCTAATACGTATTAAATAAATTATTTTGTTGAAAATTGTTTTCTAAATAATCTTTTATGCAATTGGCACATTGGCATACATTGACTACATCTTCAGCTGAACAAATCACTTGGAGCAGTAACAACTTATTTTTATCTTTTAAATCAATATGCTCGTAGTTGTTGTATACTATATTTTAGCATTTTGTTTTAGTCAGAAGCCTATGCGCAACCTAATACATATGCAGTATTTGGTATAAATTAACAAATTTGTCAAATTTTGAAAGCGAATGCAATATATCTATCAATGGTACAGCGAACAACTTTTGTAGGAACTTGTAATTCGGAGCTATTCTTAAATATTGACTAACAACTTTGCATCCATACAAAATCTGTGCCATTTCTTCTTCAAGTTCTGATTCAATAATTACCTTTTAACAAATAGTCTCTAAATTACTTAAACCTTCCAATGACTTATAAAAAAAAATATTTAATCTCTCTTCGTTCAATTTTCGTACCAGTTTCTGTTTTGGTTGTTTTTTCCACCTCCAACTGCAAATAAAAGAACAAATTATTTAACCAACAATATACATATATAATATTGTAAATTTATAAATGGATTCTTTTTTATTTGTAATAATTACTTCATCATAATTACATACTGTATAGAAAGTTTGTTTCTTTAGAAATCAGTGGGCTATCTATAAATCTTAAGCTAACCGTCTAGTGTAACTTACTTATATAGGTATATTACTATAAAATTAATTGATTCGCAAAGAGAAAGCTTTCAACTTAAAAAAATCATAAGTAAATTTATTAAATGATAATTTTATTAATATTTAGCCTTTATTAGGTGTCGGGCCGTATCATGTGATGTTTTTTTAGTGTGCAGGGGGCTAGGTCTGCTATTCTTCACATGCCGTAACTTCTTCAATCCGCTTGTCTAAAAAGAAAATTCAATTATTAGCAACTTCTTTGTAGTTGATTATTAAAACGCGAATGTAATTTTGATGATGAGTTTGAACAATATTAACAATAAAATGTATAATTGATTCGATGCTATTTTCCAATGAATAATTTTCAACTTAACATGAAATGTTTACGGCTACGACCCAATATACAAGAACGATCTTTAAAATAATTTCCTCTTATTATGAACAAATACAACAAAATTTGAAAAATGTAACCAATTCCGTAATTTCCTAACATCGATAAGCTATTTTAAGTACATTTCCTTTGATTTTAATTAAAAACATTTTTGGTGACACCGGTGACAGCTTTGTACCAGTACGTTTTTTTCTTCAGTGCCATATGACAGAGCATATTATTGTTTTGTGGCCGGTATGCGTCACTAATGCTCACTTCGTTATTATCTCATTATATCGATAACGTCAATATGTTTGAGAGTGTGATCTTAATAAGATAAAACTTTTACATTTTAAAGCAGTTAATTTTTAATACTAAATCTACAATTAAATAATGATGTTAAAATAAACTGACTACTTTATTATTTATAGATTTCACAAGCTAGATTAAAAAAACAAACATACGTACTTAGTAATGACAAAATTTTGAAGTATATGTTGTTTGAATAATATAAATAGCAAATTAAACTAGTTATGTCTGAGCAAAAAATAAGTGCATATACGCGTGACAATTCGGGACAGTGCAGAATTTAAAAAAAATTTCTTTTTTTTATTTTTTAGCGAAATTTTTTCAGTCGTCAGAAAATTTGTCAGTATATCTTTGCTCTAAAAAGTGGTACAAAACTATGGACAGTAATCCAGGCTTTACTAAGGAGTCCTTTATAAAGTTAATGTATAAAGGCAAAAGCAGGAATTACAAAATTTTAACTAAACTTGTCATGTTTGAAATGGAAATACGTCGCCGCGTTGAGTGGGCAAAAGGGGTGAAGGGAGTAAATATAATAAAACAATTCTTAGAACTTATCCATGAAACGGGAATCAAAATTATTTTCATGACATAAGACGGCTTCGCAGCTAAAGTTTCGATGGCAACCAAATTAGAATACTCAATAAAAAATAAAACTGCCATTCTGTAAAAGAATAATATTTGTAACATGCACTATATTTAAAAGCAATGAGAATTTTTTTGTATATTAATAATCATAATTTAGGAAAAGATCCAAGAATAGTTTTATTAAGATAATATTTCAATGTATCCTAGTATCTCGAAAAAAGTGATTTGTCTAAAACTTATTTCTTAATGTTTTACGGAATAAATTGTTGATGGTTATTACAAAATATAATTATGGTTTTAAAATTTACTTTTGTTGTGTTTTAGACATTCAAATTGTCATAACATTGTTTTTGTATTTTAGACATTTGGCAATTGTATTAAATTAAGTTATTAAACTATTATTTTATTTATTTTTATCTTTGTGGCTAACTTCAATCATTACATATGGGACATATTGTCATTTCATTAAACTGAATTCATTGTTGTTCTTCATTTTTTGCTAAGATACAACGTGCAAGGGCACGTTGTATCTTTTAATTTCCATTAAAAAAATTAAACATTTTCTCAAATAAAATAGTAAAATTTTTAATTATTACAATTGATCTGGAACTGATAAAACTCTATTGGTGGACATTGTATTTCTATTAGTCAGTTTCTTATATCACGTATAGATAATAAATTAATAAATATCCATATATAATACGTACGTAAATATTATAGTTTGGTAAAATTTAAGTTTTCTTGAAAAATCAAATTAATTGCATAATCTTATTTTTACTTCTATAATATCTCGATATCGTGTTGAGCGGTCGATAAATGTGTAAACAACGCTAAAATATTCGAACGATTTTAAATCTATGGAATATTTGTTGTTAGCGAAATAAATAGACATGTCTTGAGTGTGCGGAAACGGGAAAGGGTTTCATGATTTTGGGCGTACCCTGAAAAGTGATTAGCTTGTTTGAAATTCGTTCATTTTAAGTAGCAACACGAGTTTTCATACATTGAGGAAATATATTTAAAATAGCTTATCAATGATAGGAAATTCCGGAATTGTTTACATTTTTTTTTCTCATTTTTATTTTTGCACGTAATTATGACACAAAACGGCATTTTTGCACACTAATGACTAACGAATGATGGAGCTCTACGACTTATCACATTCGATGTACGAAGAAGATATTAGTCAACGCGCAAAGGAAAATGTATGCCATGTATATTATGTGCTCGGTGGGCGGAATTACGTATCTGTTCTGTGGACGGAATTGTTTTGTGGGCGGAGTCATCGCCATTTTAGATCCTTTTTTGGCACGCTATCTACCAGGTTAGGGCATGTCCTTTAGTTTCCATGGTCAAAAACCGCTCCTGATTACACGGCCTTCTGCTTGATATTCAGTATATGATCTGCAATGACTTTGTAATGTATAGACATGCCCCTATGCCATAAAAGTGATCCACCGAAAGACGACCTAAGTTCGAAAGTCTCTTGTCTTTTCAATTAGTCCTTCCTTGTCCACTCATGCGAATAGACATTGACGTATAGAACAATATGCCATCGTGTGTAAATGCAAACCAAAAAAAAAATACTCCGACAAGTTTAATTTACAAGTACATTATTTTTATCACGAACATCTTATTAAAAAGTCAGTAATTATTTACTTTAGTCGTATATATCTTTATTTGAATTAAAAATAATTAGTTTCAACATTGCTTTTGACAAGGACACTAGTGATTTTCTGTTTCATTCTTCCATGATAAAACTGAAACAGAAACGATGTGAACGTAGGTCGGGTCGGTTCTTTTGTTTATAGTTACGACGGCGTATAATTCTGCATATTGTCGATATCGACGTACATATTTATGAATACTCAATATAATAACATTATTAATCCGAACGCACTTTTCTTGCGCACGATATTTTTTCTTACTGCTATACAAGGAACCCTTTCGAGATTCATCAGTATTTAGAATATGTTATGATTGCTAATTATCGTAGTATTAACAGTAATATCTATACATATACATTTAAAGTATCACCGCTCGATATTTGGGTTAATCACTGAATGATTTCCGAATATATGCATTTTTAAATTTAAACATGGATGCAGGTTCCTCAGAGATGAAACTCGGAAAAGCTGTTGGACAAAAATAGTGGAAGGACATCGAGGTGACGAAACATAGTGTGCTTCAAGAACTAGCGTTTTGTGCTGTAAACATTTTCTCACAAGCGACAACTATAATCAAATCCGGTCAAAAGTTATTTAAAAAGATGACGTACACGTAATATGAGCTTCTGTTAAATTTTGCTTATTCCAAACACTAAGAGCACTCTAATATTCATTTAATTTTAAGTGGCCGATATTAGTTTCTATCAATAATATCGACTTTTTATATCGTCGTAACACACCTCAACTCACTTGATTAATAATCAAGGCGGTGGGTCCCACCCCATCGACTCGTCCCGCCACAATCTGTGGGACACATTTTGCTCACTTACAATATGAAGAGCCTTAATATATGACCTGTGATGAAGAAAACATATCTATCTATATTTTATTAATTTAATACTTTTGTTACTCTAAGATGTGCATTAATCGTTGGTTTGGTTCGGTCATGCGCAGAGCACGCATACAGTACGTGTCGCTGACGTAAATGTAAACATGGCGGATTAGGGTAATCGCGTTGATCGAAATAATATTTCACCGTAAATTGTAAATACCGTTATATTGTAATCTATCTCGCGAAATTGTAACCTGTTGAAAAATTGTGATCTGTAAAATACTACTTACAATTCAACACATTATTTTTTGATAGCATGTAATCTATCGAAGTCACACACCTCGCGCGCTGATTGGTTAAACGTCATGTAGCCCCGCCGCCATATTTGGTTGTCAATTCGTTGGTTGTCGAATGTAAAGAAACAGTGTTTTGGTGATTTTAAATAGATTTCGTGTTGAAAATAGCTCAAAGTTTTAGAATTAGTTATATCAAATTGTTGCGGAAGTAAAATGAATCAGTAATTAACCAAAGAAATGCAGTTTAAATGATATATAAGTGTTAGTCACCGAACATAACCAAAGTTATATTTTCCATATTTTAATATTTTTTTATGCGTGAACCTGTGTGAACTCACCTGATATATTATTTTATAATATTTACAATATCGGATATTGAGCCTGTCCATCAACAAAGCATTGAAATACCAGTTATTGTTAATCAGGAAGAATTTGCCATAGAGTTACAGAGTAGGCATAATAAAAATAGAGTAGGCATAATAAAAATAGTAAAAAATTAGAATGGACAAGTCAAAGAAAACAAAGTGTAATAAAATTGTTAGAGGAGTATAATACAATAAAATCTCAAGGTAGGCGACCAACAAACAAGGATTACCATCATGCAAGAAAAAACGATGTAATGAATATTCGTAACCAAAAAGTTGTAATAATGAAAAGAAAGGATATCTCAGATTCTGTAGTAGTCAACAAAAAATACTCGACGCACATATTTTTTCTGGACATGGACGACAAGACAAAATTGTTCACGCCTTGAAAGATAAATATGTGGTACTAATATTTGCGGTTGCGGTTATATTCCTTAATTTGTGTAAAACACGTCTATCAAAGAAAAGCTTTCCCAAAAAAGGGATTGTCGTAAAACCATTGGTTTCTGACGACTTCAATAGAAGAGATCAAATATATCTTGTAAACTTCCAAACATCTTCAGATCAAGAGTATAAATGGCTGTTACAATATCAGGATCATTTAAGTAAATTTTGTTTTTTACGACCATTAAAAAGATAAAGAAGTGGCAATCGAAATTCGTAAGATTTTTTTGGAAGTTAACTGTCCTAATATCTTCCAAAGTGATAATGGACGCGAGTTCACAGCATATGTACTAAAGGAAACAGCCAGTTTGGGGCCTGCTTATAAAATAATTAACGGAAGGCCTAGATGTCCGTAAAGCCAAGGAAGTATAGAACGTTCAAACCAAGTCTTAAAAAATATGATTCGAGCCTGAATGACAGATAAATCTACCAGTTGGTCCATTGCGTTCTGTTCCAGAAAAATTCATCTGACCATTCAACAATTACTCGAACTTCTTATAAAGCCTTGTTTGTAGCGGATCCAAAACTCGGACTCATCCACCTACTTATATAAAAACATAATATCACAATAAACATAACATTAGAAATCGAAAAAGATGTGGAGAAATTTTTTGAAGAGATTAATAACAACAAAAAACAACATTCCGAAAAATATCAAGAAGGGGAAGAACAGAAAAACGTAACTTCAATAAATATTCCAAAAATTGATACTCAGACGATTAAACAAAAAGAAATACCTACAGCGAGGCATGAAATAATTATCTTAAAACAAATTAACGTTGCAAACAATCCTGAAATACTTCCTGATTTACATGAGAATTTGCCATATGTAGTTGCGGATGTCATTATTCATAAACCATATAATGAGCAAGAAAAAATATTTTTAGATAGTAAGGAAGCCGTCCTCCCAGATCAGGCCAATAATGACATATTTCCTAAAAACTACGAAAGTCTTGTAATCAATTCAGAAATAAACATTGTAAATAAAATACAAGGAAACTACACGAAAATATTGACAAAGATCATCACTCTAGAAAAAGCCATCGCACCTAACAACTCTGACGTACTGCCTAATGTAGGTGATATTGGTGTAATAATTAAAGAAATGAATAATTTTGTATGTAACATATGCAACGAAGAAGCATCTGAATCTCATACATGTATAAAATGCAAGAAAATCGTTCACGCCATATGTGGAGGAGTTTCTGAGGAAAATGAAGGCTATGGATGGCAATTGCTTTGCAATTTATGTGTACATGAATATAACATCGTACAATAAAGAACACAATAGCACATAAATTTAAAAAGAGTGGGAGATAAAATTATAGCCACATCGTCTAAGAAATTTAAAGGTACCAGTGTTGGTTCATCTGTATTAGTTGAAGTCCCAAACGTTGACCTGTAACGTTGACGTGGACAGTAAAAACTTGATTGGAAAAGTTTTAGAAAAAAACGAATTGTATCAAGTTGGAAAGGAGTGCCCTTTTGGCACAATAAAAGATTGGATGCCTCGAAATTCTGTTCTTTCCTCTCCAAAAGCAAAACTACTCAGTAACATTCCAAAAGTCAGTATTAATTTACTTTTCAATATCACATTAAAATACTTCTTAGAAATATATTTCATATTTGCTGGCTAACTTGCCCTTCAAACCGGAACACAGCACTACAAATATTGCTGCTAGGCGGCAGAGATAGGCAGGATAGATTTTGCAGAAAGTCCCATCACGTATTATGGGTGGCTGTTTTACTTTATTTTTTGTCTCAATTTTTTTCAGGTCACATTGCCGTTAAGAACTATTAGCAATGTCTTCATCAATGGCGGGCAAGGAATGAAACAATGCAATTGCAAAAAAAAAACAAAAAAGGACTATGCGTTTCCAATAAGTGTAATTGCAAGAAAGCCAATGTTCTTTGTACTCCAGGTGCCACAGCTCTTTAACATGTAACAATAAGTGAACATTTTTATTGCTACATTTTTTTCACATTCATTTTTTAATTACTCTTATAATAAATAAAGATTTTGTTATGTTAAATTTTTTTAAGAGGCAATTTTGTTACGTTTTCGATTTTTATTTTTTGATTTTAATTTTAGTTTGTGTTCGATTTGTTCCGCACGCATAAAAAATATTAAAACACGGAAAATGTAACTTTGGTGATGTTCGGTGACTAACACTTATTTATCATTTAAACTGCACTTCTTTGGTTAATCACAGATTCATTTTATTTCGGCAACAATTTTATATAACTAATTTTAAAACTTTGAATTATTTTCAAAACGAAATCAGTTTAAAAATCACCAAAACACTGTTTGTGTACATTCGACAACCAACGAATTGATAAGCAAATATGGCGGCGCGGGGCACATGACGTTCAACCAATCAGCGCGTGAGATGCGTTCCGTCGCATGCCATTTCACAATTTTACGGTTTGGCTTCGATAGATTATATTCAATCGAAAAATAATGCGTTAAATTGTAAGCAGTATGTTACGGATCACAATTTTTCGACAGTTTAGAATCTCGCGAGATAGATTTTAATCTGACGGTAATTTACGGTGACAAATATATTAAGGGCGTGTTTACACTTTTGATGAAAAACTTAATTTTTATCAAGTTTACTCTAATCTCTGGAAATATATAGTATAATGATTTTGATATGGAAAAATAAATCAAACTTTCATTATAATTTAATTTGATTACTTTTTATTGGTTTTAGTTATTAATTTCGTGAAAATCGGCTTTTAGCAACTCATTCCTTGCCAAAATCACTAAAAAGAGGATTCATTCCAAAAAAACATACTTTAATTTGAAATGCGAAAAGAAGCAGTAAAATGCTTATCTTCTGCTCATGCTTCTTAAATTTGATGAAAAAATAATTTAGACTGACGCAATAGTAAAAGAGAAAAAGAAAAATATTTGGTCAACAAAATTATTTCTTAACACCAGCTTATCATTCCGCGATATGGTCTGTGGTACCATCGCTATCACACGACACAGCCAACGTTTGCGTCAATATATTCCTTGACACTATTTTCTGCTTCAGTGGCGTAGGAGATGTCGGCTTCTTACTGCCTGCTGTTTTTTTCCACAAAATGTTATGAATAGCAACGGTTTATAGTTTAACTGCTGCTCAATGCTTTGGGTCACTCCAAACGTTTGGTGACAGTTGCATTGAACGCTTTCGTGATGTCCGTCCATGCAGCAGCTCTCCCTTCTTCTATGGCGGAGTTGGTTCGTCGGTTTTTAATTATATTTTTGCTTTCATCTACCAGTCGCATCAATATTTTTTTTCGTATTTCGAAAACGGAGTTCTTTTTGTCATATTAATGGATGTTATGTTTGCAATACAAAAAACAAACGCCTTGTACCATGTTAGTATCACTTGACGCTTTTTAACCAATAGAATTCACATTTGGTCAAAGGACTGGCATTCTTTCTCAATGCAAATACTGCCTGAACGTCCATTTGATCAATAACAAAATTAAACTGACAACAGAATGCCAATAACAATTTTAAAGTTTGGATTTTCGCAAGTGGGGAATATATATTATCAATACATACTCCTTTTATTGAAAACCCTGCCTAATAATCCTGCTATATATGTATTATTATTTTTTTAATAATCCTGCTATATATGTATATTTATATCAATAATTCTTTGATCTCCTGGCCTGTCAACTAATTTCTACGCGTCATTTTTATTTAAGTTTTCTGTTTATTTGTTCCTTGAATTTATCCACCCTTTAGATTCACTACTGTTTATTGATTCTTCAAATGTATTCGATGTTTTAGTTGAGCAATAATTTACATAAACAAAATAATTAACTCATCATTATAATAGAAGTATTTGGCTTTTTAACTTTAAAGGATCTTCTTAATTCACTCTCAGTAATATAAATGAAACTGAATGAAGAAGATCTTTCCCTCTTAAATTACCTTGTTCATTTTATCCTGTTCATTATCCGACCCTGACTTAGTATTTTGACATGGCTCGTGTATACCTGTTTCACTAGAATTATCTAACACGCTTTCTTTATCATTGAAACTTATACGTTTTCTATTTTAATCAAGTATATCTACGTGTCTAGCCTCAATTATTTCATTTACAACAATACCCAACATCTCAGCAATCTAACCGTATTCCCATTTAGCTTTATTGTTCCATTTTTACTTTCTTAATTTTTCAGGAGTTCTCACAAATACTTTACTACCATATAATCTTATGTTTTTTTAAATTGACCTTTCTTTAAAAATATCTCGCAAGGAGTTTTCTTTTCCATAGGATTTAGTAATGATCTTTTTGTTGTATGATAATATTCAAACATCTTGACATGTCCATACTGAATCTATTAAATACTTCTGCTATACTATTTAATTCATGAACACGACGTGAACAATAGTAGGTATACCTTTCTCTTTACAAAATCTAAAAGTATTTGAATTTAAATACAATTTTAAGTACATACATTTCACACAAATTGTCACATCTTAATACTTTAATTTCCTTGTCTACTAAGTTTTCTACTTTATTTACATAATCAACAAAATAGTTATGTACATCAGACGTCGATTGAATAAATAAATAATATAGAAAATATTTATCTCCATCATAACCTTTCGTTGCATGTGGCCCATTTAAATCGGTATGAACCATATCTGAAATAGCCTTTGCACGTTTTCTATTATTTTCATTTTACTTTTAATATATGTTGGATATTTCATATAGCCAGACTCTCTTTCGGTAAACTAATTAATAATTATTTGTTTATACTGTATTTAAATAATAACAATTAGTATGACCTAAAACACGATACCATTTTTCTTGTAATGTTATCGTACCTTTATTTTCTTTATTTAGCATATTGGAATTTATTTCACCACTTAAAATATTTAACATACAATACAAATTGCCTTCTTTTACTGCCAATGATATTAATTCATTATTCTTGTTATACATTTTAGAACTGTTACACAGTTACTGTACTGTTTACAAAGGAAATTATTTTATTATTAACTGTTATTCTAAAGTAACTAACCAAATTCCGTTTCATATCTTTGAGATAAAATACATTAGGCATAATTGTTTCACATTTCTTTCCAAAAACATCAAACTCTGTGTTTATTCTACCTAACTTAGTGGATTTTAATATTTTCCCGTCTCCTAATTTAAAATCTATTGGTCATTTTAAAGTTAAAAACTCAGCAAACAATTTATCATCATTTACAATATGATCTGTACAACCACTATCTAAAATTCAACTTACTCGATATGTTTTACCAACATTAGTCAAAGGTAAACTTTTGACGCATTTAGAAGTGTTATAAATGAATTTGTGTTTTATTTACTTCTTTTGATTAGTCAGGATGATGATATGATGTATTGGCTGTTCCTTCGTAGTTGTTTTCTCTTCTATAATTTTCACGATAATTTTCTCGTTGATTACCACGTTGACTTCCTCGTTCTCGGAATCCTTCTCTGAATTGTCCACCATGTGTTTGTTGTCTATATTGATTTAGTTGGTAACAATTACTTTTAAAATGTGCACGTTTCCCATGCTGGGAGCATTTGCTTTTCATTTGTGTTGTAAAAGTACTTGATCTTGAGTTTTCTTCATTATTTTCATGTTGACTCTTCTTCTCGGTTGCTTTGAGCTTTATTTTACTCTCCAAATATTCATTGGTTCTTTCGACTTCCACCAACATGTCTATTAAATCACCAATTTGGCTATATGATTGTGGTAAAGCTCTCAACATATACCTTATTTTCTCTTGTTCATTTATTGTTGCTTCGGCAGATTTTAATTCATTTGTCGTCTTTCCAAATCGTCGAAAAATAATATTCCATCAGAAGATAATTGTATCTTAATACTTTCCAGATAATTTCCTTACGCTATTTGTAATGCTGTAGACTGTCTGAGGTACATTTACATATGCTGTGTCATCAATATATTCCAATTGTTTATTCAAAATTGCGCTATATATGTAATTCTTGCTTTCACGTTTAACTTATTCCATTCAACTTCATCATTCTTAGCAATGGTCTTTATGGCAACTTTATGACTTTCTTTATACTACAAAAATAATAAAATTCTCTTCTTCCATTTCGAATAATCTGATCCATCAAATATTGGAAATAAAATATCATCAATCTTTATGTAAGCCATTATGCATATTCTCGTAACACGTACTTCACGTTATTTAATAATTCTATTTATATGCAATACAAGGTAAAACTTTTTAAATTCTATTAATCGCGGTCTACTACCATGTTAGTTTAAATTAATATTTCTTTATTTCGTAATCACACAATTTAGTCAGACACAATTTAGTCTTATACAATTTAGTCAGATAGTAATATAACAGATCTGCATTTTAACTTTATCACTGTTTGGCCATCTTGAAATAGTCGATCTTCAATATACTCGTCCTATTTTATCTAACTTCCTGTTTCTCCTCATCATACATACAACGTACTTACCACTTACAGACTAGATATCAGTAATCTATAAATGTATTATATTTGACAAGCTATGTACTAGATGCCACCACTATATAAACAATTAAGTGTAAACAAATTATGCTTAACAATTCATAGCAAATATTATTTCTAAAAATTGTATTTCTAGTCTCTGTGATCAAATTCTTTTTAACTACTGTTTTAATTTCTATTGGTTTATTTTTATTATTTATTGATCTCGCAGACTCTACAGTAATACTACATACTACTATAGACTAACGAGCTATAATATTCCCTGTTGTTTTTGAGAAATCGAAAATAATTGTTATTTCCGCCAAATCATGGACGTTTAAATCCATTTTCCCGAGTGTTCAGAGAGTCAAAAATATCAAAAAGATCATTACGAATTGAAATAATGCTACTATAGATGCGGGTTCCTTAAATTAATTTCCACTTCATAAAACTTTATGACATGTGCAATAATTTAACTATCATTACTTGATTCCTAAAGTATACATAACGGGTTGACAGTTTATTAAAAAAGTTAAGCTCTAAGTTGTCTTACAATTTTTGGAGACTTAGAATGCAATTCTGTTTAATCAGTTCGCCTTGGCCATTTCAAATTTATTTTTTTGCCTCCAAAAGTATTTCGCACCAATTTCACCATATGTCAGACATATAACGAAGCCACTATATCCTTCCCATATGTTGTATATGGGACCGTTGTTTTTAAATTTATTATCCCAGCCTGCAGCCAAATATATTTGCAGTATTTATAATTTTCACTGTATGCATTAAATGTGACAAAAAGAAACAGTCTCCCCTATGACATTGCACTGTTATAAACACATTTTATAATACTTGTTCTTTATTCGGCTGTCACACTATTGATGAATAAATAACCTAAAGGAACCTTCCAATTTTCTTTTTCGGATACAGACACATGTAATACATACGCTTGCAACGCCCGAATTACACCCGACCCAACGGAATGGTTATGCATTCCAGTGTCAAATGAGACATGTATATATTCTCCATTCCAGTTTTTTTATTGACGAATTGTCATTTCGTCGACGGTTAAAGGGCAAAGTAAATTGTTTGTTGCGTTGTTTGCTTTTAACTTAAGGATATTGGATGATTCCGCGGTGAATCCAGGTTGTCATCGACTCTTTCATACCACTTACTCAGGGTTCTGGGATGTGGTAAACACAAGTTGAACTTTTTTCCAACAAATACGTAGGCGGGTGAGTATAAACTTAAAGTCAAACTTTCTCTGAATGTTTGAAAGTTTTCTTATCATTATTTTTCTTCAAAACAATATTATTACACAAACCTAAAAGTCTTTTGTAATTGCTTCATTTTGTCAACATTTTTTTCCTTAATATGTTTTACTCGGTGTTGCGAAAATAGAATTGATATCCGATGCGGCGACATCATACAACATAGTATATCCGTCGACCTCATGCGTAAACGTCTTGATCTCTGATGTGTTTGTTTTGACACTAGATCTACTATATTATTCTGGTTCAAACTTGGGAGTAACTGTATTCGAAATTGTTTATTGATCACAGTGATAATAATTCATCAGTAACATGACTAACATTAGCGTAAATAGCATATACATAGCAACTTGGTAATTCACGATATTTTAAGTATTTCTTTATTTTACGAGTAATTAGGCATATTATTCTGTAAATTATCAGAAACGAAATAATAATTTCTCTGTGGGTTTTTGAACCAAAAAAATACCAAAAATTCAATATTAATTCTTTGAAAAATACCTGTAAAATATGCATTTATCTGGATTATATCGGTGTGTAGTGTTAAAGTCCAGAACAAAACACGTTACCATTGTTATAAACAAACTTATTGACAATATAATGGATAAATGTACAATCTCCAAAAAACAGCGAACGCAATACCTAGTAGACATGGTGAACGCAATTGACAATATAATAATGGATAAATTTACAATCTCCAAAAAAATGCGTGACATCATGTGCCTCTTGCGTAGTAAAAACGGTTCTAATGGTTTTAATTAGCTATCTTTTCCTTACACACAACATTGCTATTATGCATAATCGCGCTCTCTGTCATCTTTGTTCGTCTATTTTTCCCATAAAAATTCTGTGCCAAATATATTAAATTATAAAAAAAAGTAGTAAAGTAGAATTGTTAATTATTCTGTTTTGATATATGCGTTCACATCGCTCCTGCAAATTTTTCGCTTTGAATTTTTTAAATAATTATTTCTAATTTGATTACTTTATTTTACTTTTCACAATTACGTAATTTTATTTCTTGTCTGTGTTTTAACATAGAAATATTAACTTTTTACGAGGCGTAAATCATATATATTAATACGCTAAGGTTAAGATGTTACTCTCCCTTTTTAGAAAAAACGTCACAACTAATCCACATAAATTATATATCATTTTATAGATAATTGCTTGCTCTACCGGCATCCACAACTAAAAAATTTATTATTGCTATTGTTTTTGCAAATTAATTAATTATTAAAATTATATACACAAAACAGCAATGCTGCCATCTAACGGCTCAACGTCAATATGATTGACGGTCGGTAAAATTTTTGTTTAATTTCAAATCCACTCACGTATAAATAAAGTGACTCTTTAGCTCAATGCTTTTGATACTTGCGCCTCTATATGTCAATTTTAGTAAAATATTTGTTTGATCTGTCATCTGAGCTTCATAATGGAATATATAATGCGAAGACTTCGCACGGGCACGCTAGTATCGTAATAATTTTACTTCTGTAGTGCTTCTCAGACACGAACCTATTAGGTTTTTACCTATTTAAAATAATAAGTGATTGTAGTAATGAAATACTATAATAGAAATGTCGAACAAAGGGAGACGTTATTCGTTGGCTATAAAGTAATAAATTATCGTTGAAATAAAACGTAAAACACAGTCCTTTTTCTAATTGAGTGCAAAACAAATTTTATATATAACTCTTTTTAACACATCTAATACCACTAACGCACGCACACAGGCTCACAGTAGCCCTGCGCAACCACTGAATATACTCTATTATTCATTGTATAGAACAGCTGATATTATTATTTCACCATTACCCGCGCCATTACGTACCTAAATATCGGTATTCGGGTACATGATAGAGCAATATTGTCGTCACTGGATAGGGCGCAGTGGTCCTGTACCCTGGCCTCCGAGATCTCGAGATTTAACACCGCTCAATTTTTTCCTTTGGATTAGCGTCAAATCCCATGTATTTTCAACTGAATGCTCGGACGAACAAACTTTACGAGAAAGTATTACCGACAGTTTTAATAAAATTAAGAGAAATGCTCAAATGGTGGATAATATTACTAATTCATATTCATAAATCATATCTATAAGGAGAGCGCGGTTACGTTTAGAACAAAACGGAAACCATTTTGAAGATATTCTTTAAAACTTCTTAAACAAATAAGTGTAATAATTTTATCTGAACATTAAATTAGTAAATTTTTTTGTGACATAATTGTTACTAAAATGACTTATTTCTATAATACTTTATAAACGTGAAACAAGTCATGGATTAAAGGGTTTCCACGGAACTACAAAATAAGTGAGTACGTTAATAATATTATTTATTAAATTTTTAATAGTTATATTTCATGTTATTTAACCAATTAATTAAACGAAATACTCGCTACGTATAAATTACTTTAAATGTCTCGCACGGCGGGTTCGCGGTCATTAACCCGAGCGATGCTGATTGACGTGCGCAAGTAGCGTGTGTATAAAAAAAAATTACAAATAATTTGAGTATTATTTTGAATTTTCTGAAAAGTCATCTTTTAAATTTTATTTTGACGACAATCAATTATTTTTAAGTCAACAAATAACATCTTTCTTGGTCCGACACTTTTTCCCGGACACCGTATATAAATAGAATTATTTTTTTGTGTATACAATATCTGGAGTTACGCGAATATTTCCAAGCATAGTTAGAATTTAAAAACAAAGAAAGTAAAATGTGAATTCTGAATATATCACTGGCTGAATAAAAAAAAATATGTCCCTTCCGCCCTAAAAATATGATTTGGATAAACTTTAACTAACATGTATAGCTGAAAAACACTATCTATTATATTTTTGTATATACAATGTCAGGAAATGAAGATTCCACACATCAATTGAATTTAAAAGCGAAAAAAGTAAAATGTGAATTTTGGATATGTCACTGGTACAATAAAAAAAATGTTTTCTTTCTGGACCCAAAATTTTATTCTAAAAAACTTTATTATCAAACATTTATATCAGTTAGATAAAGGTTTTCAGTTAACTTTATCGAACTGATATAGTTAACTAATATATTAAATTAAGTCTTTGATGGAATGGATAACTAAATACAAACATAATTTTAAGCATGCTATATTTAACAACTGAATAACAGAAGTATGATAGCTTTGTGAGATAAGTGGGTAACCTAAAAAGATATACACTTTTATCTTGTTTTTTTCTCAACAATTCACAGTGATACTTGCAAAATAATCCATATAGATACATTTTATTTCAACTTAAAACCATTTGAGTACTGATGTCGACAGCATTTTAACATATTCTCTGTGAAGAGCATTATACATTAAAAAAGTTAACATAATAGAAAAAATAGTGTGAGTATCATTTATGTCGCCATTTTAATTTATTTTTAAACAAGCTTTTGAATTTTTATTAAATAATTTTATTGTCACCCTTTTTATTAAATAATTGTTTGGCCAATTTTACTGTCACCCGATGCTAATAGTAAAATTTAATACTTCCTATAATTGTTATTCGAAATAATGCAGCTTCGCTTGCAATATTTTTTTATTAAATTCGTTTCAATTTTATTTAAATTCCATTCTACGTAATCAGGTGCCGTAATATATATATATATATATATATATATATATATATATATATATATATATATATATATATATACATACATACATATATTGGCAATTACGAAAATTACAAAATTTGAACTGTAATCGTGCGTTACGTATTTAATATTTGTCACCAATGTTGTTACTTTTCAGGTTATATCGTCTTAACTCATCCTTACTTTCATCGCCTGTGTTCTGTGTTCATCGCCTTATCCGAGCCATAGATTAAAGATAACAAGGTGAAGGGATGTGACAGGGGCTAGGACAGCGGTTTCATTTAAATTTTGGGCTCACGAAATGCAGATGATAATAAATATATTTAAATTTATAGTTGCATTTGGTAGCCTTACAATTTTAGCAAAAGAAATAGTGGGTCAAAGTTTGTCCAACAAAAAGTACAAACCAACTTGGAACGATTTAGACAAAAGAATCCTGCCAAAATGGTATGATGATGCCAAAATTGGCATATTTATACATTGGGGGGTTTATTCTGTTCCCAGCTTTAGTTCTGAATGGTTTTGGATTAATTGGGAAAGTAAGTATAACTTCATAATTTTTTAACTAAATTATTTTACAATTTTCGCATATGACTTACGACTGAAAATTTTATGTTTAGCATGCAAATTAGTTTTCATTCTATTTTTCAATGAAATTGTATTTAATAGAAAAGGAGAAAGTAATGATAATGACACCCCATTAAATACGCATTGTATTTTAAAAATATATAGTTTGCTTTTATTTAATCATGTATATTTGAACATTCATAAATATACTGATACTGTTGGCGTAGTCATTGTGGGTTTAACTTTATTATTAAATTGTATTATGTTAGATGTTTTTGTTTCATTAATTAAAATCTTATAGAAAATTAATTCGCTTTTTGCCCTATTATATGTTCAAATATATTCTGTCAAGAAAATAATCTGACATCAGTGATTCAACTAAATTTGGTATATGGATTATATTAATAAATTTAAAGATAACATTAGTTTTACAAGCTGTATTCTTGTTTTTCAGATAACAATACAAATATTATAAATTTTATGGAGAATAATTATCCACCTCATACAACATATCAAGATTTCGCCCCACATTTTACAGCAGAGTTCTTTGATGCAAATAAGTGGGCTGATATTTTCGAAAATTCTGGAGCGAGGTAAGGAAAATGCATAAATCAATATACCATCTATATTAATAAAAAGCTAATAAGTTGCAAAGAAGAAGGAACAAATATTTTTGTGTCAAATATATAATCCTTTCTGAATCTGGTTCGCACACAGTGTAAAAAGCAATTTGTATGTAAATAATAAGAAATAAGTTAAGCATTATTGATGTTAAATGGATGGAGTACAAATACAGTTTTTGAAGAAGGGGTAAAATTAATAAAAAAACACAATTTAGAGAAAATTAAAAATTTAAGTATATAATAAAAAGTACCAGAACACAAAAATATTGTTCTTCAATTTTTCTTTGTCCATTTGTCTTTTGGCCTGTTTATCGAGTATCACATCAGAACTGCTGGAAAGATTTTAATGAGGTTTTTATTAATGAATTTTGTAAAGTCTTGGGTAATATATAGGCTTGTTACTTTGCATTCGAACCATTAAAAAAGAAGATACGGTAATTTGAAATTTCAGTATTGTATTTGAAAATTTTTTTTTTATAATGATTATAGATAGTGTTAATTGTATTTTAACCTTCAATGTCACTTTTAATTTAATAATATTACCCAAATAACCATGTGAAGAAGTCATAGGCTATTTAAGAAGAATTCATTGTGGTAATTAGAAGCAAAAAATAATGAGCGCTCACTGAACTGCTGAATATGAGTATGTAACATAGAATATTAACATAGAATACTCATATCCAATCTATTAGATGGCTGGTTTTCATAGCAACTGTAAATTAGAAAATTCCTATCCAATCTTTATTTGATATGGAAATGAAAATAGAGAAACTGTTACGCAAATAAGTATAATGAATATAATTTAAATGAAAGAAAAATGTAATGCTCTATATCTCCATATTTTATAATCGACAAATTTTCCTTCTATAATGCCAAATAGAAATTCAACCTTAAAAGGTGTCATGGGAATTTTGTTTAAGTTTCAAACAAAGTTAAATCAGTCTAATACTAAATTTTGAGTTATAATTTATTATGTTTTCTTTTATAGGTATGTTGTACTAACAAGTAAACACCATGAAGGCTTCACATTGTGGCCCTCAAAACATTCTTTCAGTTGGAATTCTGTCGATGTTGGGCCTAAACGAGACATCGTAGGTGAGTTAGCGATGGCTGTACGGGCTAAAGGATTGAAGTTTGGTCTATATCACTCCCTATTTGAGTGGTTCAACCCTATGTATGCGGACGATAGAGCTACCAACTTTACAAGCAGGATATTTGTGGATCAGAAAGTTTGGCCTGACATTCAACAATTAATTAATTATTACAAACCGTCGGTGTTATGGTCTGATGGTGAATGGGAAGCTCAAGATGAATATTGGAGGGCAAAGGAATTGTTGGCCTGGTTGTATAACGATAGTCCCGTGAAGGATGAGATAGTAGTTAATGACAGATGGGGTATTGGCTCTCTTTGTCGCCATGGTGGTTTTTACACATGTACTGATAGATACAATCCAGGTATATTACTGTGTATACAATCAATTGTATTATTATTTTCGGAAACATTTTGTTAAATCATGCCTTTAATGCAACATAAATAAAAATAATTTTTATAAACAATTTGCAAATTTGTAGTACCTATAAAATCGTGTCATATTCTTAAGTAAATTTTTTTAGAGTTATAAGTAAAGTTTTTACATAATTTTGTTCAAGAACTATGGTTAATTATATTTAGGATCATTAACTAAAATGTGTCAATACAAGGAATAATAATTTATTTAATTATTGCATCTATATTTAGTTATTATCTATGATTGAAAAAAGATCTGATTTACTTTCTAAAATACTTTTACTATAAAGGATACAAAAAATAAAACGAATCAGTGTTTTTGGTAGAGTATAAAAATAACTAAAAATTTTTCTTGTCTTGTGATTCAGTTCAGTAATGGTTATGTATGATCCTCATAGAAAATTATATATAATGCAATCCTTTAATAGCCTAGACAAATTTTAAGCAATACTGCCACTTCTAAAATGTAATAACATTTATTATATCTAATTTATTATATTTAATATGTAAATATGAAGAAATTTTTTTTGTTTTATAGTCGATGATAAGTTGTGTAGAAATAATATTATTTTTAAAATTTTATGTACTGTGTTGTGAAAACATAATGACATTGTCAATGTCGATTTTAATTTATTATAAACATATTTAAAGAACATTAACTATGAAGTATATGAAAAAAAAATTATAACGGAAAATAAGCTAAGCTAAGAATTCAACTTTTAATATTTTATCGATACAATCATAATATGAGGAATTTTATGAAATTGCCTTGTGATCCAAGGTGGTTTAGCCCAATTCGGAGAAAAGAATAATTTTTATAGATAATTTGAGTAATCGTAAAAAATTATTAAAAAAATGTTTATATCTTCAAGGATTTTTGGAATGAGAATGAAAAAAGTTATTGTTTATCTTATATTTAAAGAAAAGGAATTACAGAACATAAAAAAATATTTTATAAAATAAGATTTCCTGGATATTATTTCCCCGGGTATAATAAGTTTGTTAACTAAAAACATCCCAATATGTAAATATAAGCTAAAGCCTCTGACAAGACGTTGTTTTATTCTATATTTGAAGGTGTTCTTCAACCACATAAATGGGAAAATGCCATGACAATCGACAGAAGATCTTGGGGTTACAGAAGGAATGCTGAGATTGCTGATTATAAGACAACTCAGGAGTTACTGAGGGATATTACCACAACTGTGAGCTGTGGTGGTATGTGCTATATTCAATTTTTATTTTAATTTGTCAAGTTCAATTAGCTTTCTTAATTGTGTACTGGTGCATTTCTCCTTACCTATTTTCACAGAGCGTAAAGTATTTTTGGTAGGTGAAAATTAACCCAACTATTTCCCGGATAATCCTCTTCAGGTTTGAAATTTTTAAAAAATGTTACATCAAACTTACTACTCCTAGAAAAGTAAAACTAAAAATGATCAGAAAACCCCTCTCCAAAAATTATATATTGAAAATAAGATCCGCAGTGTTGACATGACATGTTTTTTCTTAGTTTTTATTATATGTATATATAATAAAAATTAAGAAAAAACATAATAAAAATATATAATAAATGTTTTTTCAATTATTAAATTTTTTCCTTCTTTTCATTAAGGGGATAATTAGCCGAATCACTCCTGAGAAAATATGTCGGAAGGCATAATAAACCTTCAAGTAATGAAATGTTATGGAATAAATTGTGACAGGAAATTTAGATCACCTGGTAATTTTGCTATTGCTATTGACTTTGTTAAATGATCCTTGAATGATAGATAGACTGTTGCGTTTATATGTTTGCTTATACTCTTAGAATATAGAGTAATCTAGAAGGCGTGTACGCACATATCTCTTGGCGACCGCCTGAAGCCAAAAACGTCTCCCCCCCTCCACCGTGTTCCTTCTACTAGCGCCCGACCCTATGCACATAGTGTTACCACTGTTTGTGTGTGTACGTGTACATTGATAATAATCTACTTCGATACTTTAAAGTTGCATAGTTAAATGAAAATGAAATTAAGTAATAGTATTTACGTATGAAAAGTAATCCCCATTTGTTTCTTTTACAGACCAGTGATATATTTTTTTTCGTTTTATATTGTCACATACAAACCACACAACCCTTCAGAGCTGTATCTTAAATTGCACTGACCGCCGGATTTTGATACTACACATTTTATGCATAGTTTTTCTGTACACACCGTCGTGCGTATTCTCGCCTTCTGGAGTACTCCTTATTTTAAGTTTATACTCTTTATCTCTAATAAACAGAAAGTATTGACTTTGTTAAGGATAGTGTTGTGTTTATATGTTTGATTACACTGTATATCTCTAGTAAACAGAAAGTTTATTGCACATACCTAGTTGAACTGTCAGTGAACTAGAATTAATGGCCTATTTGAACTTTTGTATGGCATTGGTGAGGTGGCCTTGGAATGAAACAAATTTGTGTGTACTATTATTTCGTCATTTAGAAATACAGGTGCAGTCATTAGATGTAGTTTACGAATTTTATTTCCAGTAGGACTGAAATTAAGCCCTCGTGTTCATTTTCACAAGGTTTATTTTAAAATATGGTTTTATTGTGGTACACATAACGTGGTATTCAAATAATTAAGTATCAAGCAGTATAACTAGCTAATACTGGGTGTTTACACGCTGTATGGCAAGGGCATTGTGTAGCAAAATTCGAAGGGACAACGAAAGAAATTCTGTTGCTTGATAGCAACAGAAACAGCATACTTTCATATGCAGTTTCTGTTGCTATCAAGCTTTCTACTGATGCCGTCGTAGGAAAAGTTTTTGTGTTATTTAATTATATATGTCACTTTTATATATAACTTAATTATATATGTTGAGTAAGCAACATTTCGCATAATTATTGCAGCGTCTGTTGTATAACTTTTATTACAATATTTAAGAAAATTTACCTATATATTTATATATATATATATATATATATATATATATATATTCTTGCAAGTTTGCGCAAAACATTGGACAGGCATATATATCATAAATACAAATTGTTTAAAGACAAAGTATGATAAAAATAATAAACGAAGAGAATAGAAAAAAATTTTAATTGAAATCAATGAAGCAGAAAAGAATAGTCAGACTGACACATCTTGCAATAGTGTGTTGATCAAGATGTGCACATGAAAGACAAGTAACCTTGCGGAATGTTAGATATTTTAAAATGTGCATCATCACAAGCAATTCCCATCAGATACAAGAAAATGACATCCGATCATTCCCATTATGATATCTGAAGGGAATGAATAAGTATAGTAAACATACATTTTATATTACAAAAACTTATTAAACTTTTGTAATATTTTCACCAGTATGGGGATATAAGTACATAATAGTACGGACTAGAGAGACTAGGTCCAGAATAGTACGGACTAGAGAGTTAACAAAGTCACAATACAACCAATGTCATGGAAGTAGTGAGAATGCCGCATGACAAATTTGTTCACTAGTGCTTATGTATAAAAACAAAAAAAATATTTGTTTAACAACTAATAAACTGCCATCTCAGTTAATCAGTTTTAGCTCATGTAGCCAAACATAATATTTCCACTTCTTTCTGCAGAAGGTTGTTTTTTATTGCGGCATGAGAGTAGCTCAGCCAGATAATGCAAATTTGACCAGGGATCAGTTTCAATAAAATTTTGTAATATTTCTAAACATAAGGTAGGAGGTTGCCTTGGATTTTTTTTTCAATCCTTGCTTCATTTGCTTTATTCCCAAACAGAGTTCATGCAGTAAAAGCACTCAAAGTTTTCTTATATAATATATCAGATTTATTTAATAAATATTTGTAACCCAATAGAAATCTGGGGAAAAAACTGGCTGATTTATTAGTTGCCAACCTAATAAATTGTAACTAAACTCAGCAAAGGGTAAATATATATTTCAACAGTAGTTGAAAAGTCCCATGAAACAATTTTTAGCCCACAAAAAAAATAATTTATTAAAAAAATAAATTTCTTAAAACTCGCATGTAAAATTAATAAAACACTTATTACTTAACATGATTTATTTAAACGGTGTATTTTAGGTAATATATTAATGAATGTGGGTCCAACCAAGGAAGGCACAATATCACCAATATTCCAGGATAGACTGTTAGCTGTAGGGAAATGGCTGAATATAAATGGAGAAGCTATATATTCTTCTTCACCGTGGCAGCATCAAAACGACACGTTCAATGGTAAAGATGTCTGGTATACTTGCCGCAGGTCAAACTATGATGTGAAGAATCCTACTGCTCCACCAGATGTTGCGGATGTAGAACTTGTGTATGCTATTCTGCTCAAGTGGCCTAGGAAAAATGTCATAAAATTGAAAGATGTGGATACGTTAGTTGAACATTGGAAAAAGGTTAAGGTGGAATTGTTAGGCAACTCTGAGGAATTAAAAGTAAGTTCTTTTATTTAAAGTATATTCTTAATGTTTTTGTTAGATTTTTAGAGTTCTGTATTCAAAGGAAAAAAATGGAATCTTTATAACATACGTAATGCGTTCCCCGTCTGTCACAGCCATTTTCCTCAGAAAATGTTCAGTGTAGAAACTTGAATTTTACTATAGTTAAAAATTATTTTCACCATCGTATATTTCAATAGTTAACTCAAAAATACTTATGTGATAATGTTGTAAGGGACAAATGACGTATTGAATAATTTTTTAAGTCAAGGACCTCAAAATTATTTTTGTTCGAGAATTTTATGTAAG
Organism: Druceiella hillmani; assembly: GCA_039881145.1. Lineage (NCBI taxonomy): Eukaryota > Metazoa > Arthropoda > Insecta > Lepidoptera > Hepialidae > Druceiella > Druceiella hillmani. Next base: position 44,756,796 of record JAYKKI010000012.1, on the reverse strand, counting down.
ATAGTTTTAGAAATATTGCTAAAAATGTTTACAAAAACATACTCCCTCCACACCCACTTCTGAAACTACTAAAGAAAAATTGGGAAAAAATAATACTATAAAATTTGTGCAATGATTCTAAATCTAATTATATATATATACCTAACGCTCATATTCATAGCAAATGGAATTTGTATGACAGCTATTCACAAACGTCCCTTAAACTTCACTTCGTTATGTGTTTACTTAAGCGAGAATACATGTTTCTGATTGGTCAATTAGTAACTCTTAGTCATTCGTGCCGACTTCACTGCAGTTAATTTTGTCAATATATAGAATATATACAAAAAATTCTCTTTCGTATAAGTTTTTCATGAATGTTTGTTTATGAGGAATATTATATAATGTGATATTGTTTTTAGTTAAGATGGAAAGAATGATCCGTTATTAAATTTTAGCAAACAATGTAAAGCGTTTGTTAAAATTTAATAATGGATAATCATAAAAATATATATTGTCAAAATGGTATAGATACAGGAGAAAAAAACAATTAAAACATTTAATCTAGTTTATTAAAATTGTTGGGATAGGAAAAGTATGTCCAATGCAGAAAATACTCTTATAAAATCATGTCTTTTTTTTAAATTCTTTACCGCTGTATTTTTTCCAACTGATTACAAAAATCTCAAATAATACAATGACCAGTGGTCATTTCCTGTAATGTATTCTTCAATATAATTATCGAATGCTTCGCAAACAAAGTATTCTATTTTATATAAAAATTGTTAAAAATATTTAACAATTTAATACTACAACTTCGGCGATACCGTGCGTTGCATAATGCACCTCCTTCCCTTATTTAGATTTTGACAGATGTAAGTTCAGACAATACTAGAGAATTTGTGCTATTCCATAAATAGCCTCTTTAGTATTTTCTCAGCGGGTCGAAAATTTTATAAAATGTTTAATTTTCAGGGAAAAAAAGTATTAAACTTTCTTACTATTTTTGACACTGTAGACTGACTCATAAGTCCGCTGCTAATGATCTGAAAAAATTAATAATAATGATGTTATAGTTGTTCCTTTTAAGCTGGTAAAGTAAACTTCTCAAAAATTAATAAAGTGATAACCATAAAAGATTCCGAAACGTAAAACCTTAAGGCAATCAGTAATTGATACATGAGGGCACCGATAAGCCTCTTGTTGGCAATTTTCCGAGATAGAAATAATTAATGACAGAAGAAAACAAAGCACTATATATTTACAAAATTTATATCTTTTTCTGAATTCTTTGGCACTGTAATAATTGAATGGATTTTGAAAGTTTACTACTCATACGTATACTTCTCCGTTCGTTTATCTTATCATTTAAATAATTATCGAAACCTTCTTCATTACTGTAATTCATTGCGAAATGCTTGCGAAAACAGATTACGATAAAATTATCATTTGATGATAAATTTAGATGATGACATAACTTTTTGACGTAAAACCGACACTATGCGTTGCGTAATACACCCCGTCAGCTACCTAAGCTGTGCATTCGATTTATTGAACGCATAGTGCCGTTAGACACTCAAGTGTCCTTTATGAATAGATATAGGCAACCCTATGCCATCTTGCACACTGTGAAGTGTCGTAGTATCATTTGTGGTTGTCAGTGTCTACAGAACTCTCAGTGGAAGTTTAGTTTGTACTTAACATGTTATTACCATAATATGATGGATGAATTTATTAAAGGCTACACCATTTTTGTAAAAATTATATCAATGTCTTTGGCGTAGTCATGCGAGTGATACTGTATGTGTAGACCTTTTGGAAAATGTTAATTGGGTAGAAAAGAAATACAATTGTTTTTAAAATAGGATTTGCACAAAGCGTATAATATAACTATAGATGGTTAGTAGGCATGTAATTCGCGCCACTATTTTGATCAGCATTATATATGACCTTAGTTGTACAGCGATAAGTAGTAGAGCTACTAGAAGTAGAGTTATGTTTGAACAAACAATAAGTGACTGCATGTACTCGTGTCAAAGGGCAGAAATTTTCACTTTTTTTTATTTTGTGCCTAGTATCGATTAAAATTGAAATGAATGGGCTGTCTAATTAAAATACAAATGCGAGATGAGGAATTATATATTTGAAGAACACAAATTGAAAAGTAAACAATATTTTCAAGGGATTTGGTAAATCTTATTCAATTTCATCGTAGACTAAAATCATTTAATTGTTTTATAATTTGCAGGTACTTCACCTCTTGTTTGGACAAATTACAAAGCTAAAATTGGTAGTAGGTATAAAGCAAAAATATACACCGGCAATGAGAAGCTTTATGCTGACTATCCATTATTTTTCTGCGAAATTTTCTAATATGTCAGAAAAACTTTCAGTATATGTTTGCTTTAAAAAGTGGTATGAAACCGTGGATAGTAATTTAGGTTTTACTAATAAGTATTTTATAGTGTCAAAGTATAAAGCCAAAGGCACGAATTACCAAATTTTAGCCAACCTTGTTATGGATGAAATATCGGTACGTCGTTGTCTCAAGTGGGACAGTAAACAATTTCATAGCTACATGGTTTAAGTTGTGATTATCTGGAGGAAGCTAAAAAGGCTCTTGAATTAGGATACTTTTTAATTGATGGTGCAACAGGGTGCAAATAGTAAATATATTGAAACAATACTTAGAAAGTTATGCATGAAAAGGGAATCAAAATTATTTTCGTGACATTCGACGGCTCCACAGCTAATGTTTCAATGGCGACCAAATTGCAATACTCAATAGAAAATTCTAAATTGGTATTTCTACTTCCATTAAATAAAACGGCAGTTGCTGCCATTCTGTAAAAATAAATATTTGTATGATACACAATATTTATAAGCAATGAGAAATTTTTTGTATATTAATAATCATAATTTAGGAAAAGATCCAAGAATAATTATAATATTTCAATGTATCCTAGTATCTCGAAAAAAGTAATTTGTTTCTAATTTATTTTTTAATGTTGTACAGAATAGACCCTTCATAGTTATTATAAATTGTAGTTATGGTTTCAAAATTTATTTTTGTTTAGACATTAGACATTCAAATTGTCATAACATTGTTTTTTTAGTTGGGACATTTGGCAATTTTATTACTTAGGTTATTAAAATAATTAATTTATTTATTTTTAACTTTGTCACTAAATTCACTCATTAGATATAGGAAATATTATCATTTCGAAAGCGTTTTATATTTGCAATATCAAATTAAAGTATACAAACCTATTATGTCAACACGGAATTGTTATCTGATCAATGATATTTAATTTTGAAAAAGGTTTTCTTCTAGTTTTTAAAATCTTTTTTTTTACTGGTAGTGTAGGCTTTGCAGAGTAGTAGATTTTCCATGGTACCACAAATTCAGATAACCAGATAGGAACTATGACATTACCCATGTTGAATTGAGACAACTTAAGGATGAAGAAAAGCTATAAGGCTTGCAGTTTTTTCTGGTTCAGAACGTTGAGCTACTGTAAAAGTACTGCTAAAGTAGGTGCTGTAATGGTCAGTGGATACTCTAGATAAAATTAAAAATGAATACATAAGAGGAAACAAGGAGTTGTTCCCTTAATAGATAAAGTAAAAGAAGATCACTTCCAATGGTTTGGACACATTCAGATATGTGTCTATACCATTGGAAGTGATGTTCTTTTACTTTGTTTATTAAGGGGATTGATTGATCGCAAATATTGGTAATTTTTGTTTTTATTTTCAAATTTTGAAATTGATTATTATGGAAATGGTTGAGTTTTTTTTACATTTACCACAAACTTTTTACGTTTAGAATATTGAGAGAAATCAGCCTTGTGAAAATATAAGGAAAAATACACCTGTGTTTTTGCTGTGTACAGACAGAGATAATGACTGGTGATGGATGAAGTATCCTTGAAGTGCTAATGTAAACGTTGATAACGTGTTGTTTCTTTTTGAATCTTCTTTGTTATTACCACAGCATTATTTTTCCTCGTAAGAAACAAAACATGACATATTAGTTATGGTCATCTACGTTTACATTTAGACGAGAAGTAACTTTTTCGTTGTCAGTTAATGTTATGACGGTATCTTACTGAATTAAATGGCATTTATCTTTATATAACAGAATTGTTTAAGAGAAATATCAGAAATGTAATGGAAAATAAAATTTCACTAGCAGTTTTGTCAGAACTTTTCTGAATATCCGATTACGATATATTTTATTGGTTTTGTATGAAGCAAATACCACAGAAAATAAAGCATTTCCTCCGTTCTGAAAATGTTGGTCTTATAATTGAGTCCTATATGCATCTGCAGAGGAAGGATTGATAATAATGACCAATGATAAAGGTAATGGCGAAAATGGATTTTTCATGGTTGGTTTTGACACCAATATCAAAACATTGAAGCACGAAAATTGGGTATGAATACAAGTGAGAAACACATGTTAAGGCATTATTAGCTTTGTTGAATTGCCCAAAAAATTGAGTTTCGTCATTGAATTTCTGCATTTATATTTGCAGGTTAATTGTTTGCAGTTATTCTAAAGCGATTACTGTTGGCAGCCATTCATCGCAATAGTCCAGACATCCAAATGAAATAGTTAACTAAAGAAAAAAGCTAATGGTTAAGGTTTGATGATCCCATGCTTATGTTACTCACTAGAACTTTGTGGGATCTGGCACAATATTTGCAGATGCACGGTGTTAATATTGCAAGCCATGACAGAGATGCTTAAAATCAAACAAATTAAATTAGTTACTAGTAGTTTCCCACTACTACAACACGGCAATGGATGATGCCATAGCATAAATGACTTTAAACTTTTAGGAGCTATAGCTGAAAACTGTTACCCATTAAAACTTGTTAGAACTGATTAATATTTTTTTTCAGAAATTAAGCATTTTTTCAAAAATGAATTCCTATTCATTAAATTTTTACCACAATCATAAATCAGCTTCTGCCTGTCTATATTATATTATTTTGAATTTATTTATGTGGAAATAGCATCTTTATGGATACAGATTAAATAATAATTTTGATAGTGTAACTAATATTTACACAGTAAACTGAAATTTACATAAATTGCTAAGCACTTGTTTCAGTAATATTTAATTTGTGATACACATTTTATTGCAGTGGAAAATTAGAGACGATGGATCCATCAGAGTAGTTCTACCAGATAAGGCTACAGTTACGTCAGAGATAGCTTGGGTCTTAAAATTCAGTTCATTGAATCGTCTACAAAAGTGTGATGTTGAGAGTGGAAATGAAGAGTGTGAGAAAAAAGAGGATATTGAATAGTTTCTCTTTTTAAATTAAATTTAGCCAATTCTTTAAAACCTCACATGTTCTGAATTATTTATTCTGAGTAGTATGTGTACATGAAATCATTTAATATTTAATAAGCTCTTAAAATCTTTATGATGTAAGTTTCAAAGTATATAATTTAACCCAATACTTGTAATTGATGTTATATTATTTCAATAAATAAAGGTCTTATATTGGATATAAAATTTAAACTGATTTATCATTCATAAATAGTGGGTTTTTAATGTATCAGTAATTAAGTACTTTAACAGACCTTGTATCCAAAATGTATTTAAATAATGTCTGTCTAAAAAATCTAGTACTGTGAAAATCCAATTTTGCTTATGCAAACTCTAAAAATTTCCTGGAAAATCCGGAAATCAGAAAACTTCATACGTAAGGGCAAGCAGGGAAATTATTGGAATATTAAGGAAAAAATGTCACCTAATACATGTAATCATACCTGGAATTATATAAGTCTCGGAGAAACAAGAAAAGCCAGGGAAATTTGATTCAGAAAAAAGTGGTCACCAGTGTTATAAAAAATCATACAAGTTATCGTAACTTGTACATTAAGTATCTTTAAATAAGTAATTAGTGTTTATTTTGAATATTATTTGAAAAAACAAGAACAACATTTTGTTGAAATTGAAAAAGCAAAATGTTTTTTACAATTTTGGACTGTTAGAACAGCCGGCAAAAACTATTGAGAATGGGGCTTTCATTCTCATCTCAGGTTATCTTCTGTCACGATTGAATATCATATAAGGGACGTCAAATTCTGTTCTTACTGCAATGTTTTGTTCGTACATGACGTGCGTGTGTGTTATTAAACAAAAATGAGTGATTTAGTGCTTTCCCTTATTCTCTTTTTAGCAAATAGCCACTTTTCACACTTTAATGTATGTGTAACACCATATAGCAACTTTACAAAAGAAGGAAAAAATAAAAAGAAATAGCTTTAGTTTTTGCCTATAACTTTTTGTTTTGGTAGCTATAAGAAAACTTCGATTAAACGAAATTGTTAATTTTTTGTTCTCTTTGATTTTGTATGATAAAGGTTTGCACAGAACTTATAATTTCAAAGGGTGTAAATACCAAAATTATATATATATTTTTCATTTACAACATAAAAAAATTCATATCCCAAGAGTCCTACACATGATGTAAATTTTAGATCTAATAATTTTTATTCTAAAACTGGGATTTAAATTCCTTTTGAAATAAATAGCTTTGAATAAAATATGGTGTAAGTACACACATAGCAATAAAACATCATAATAATGTTATAACAGTAAAATAATGAGTTTGAGTTTCACTATGATACACAGAAAAGTTATGTGTCATTCCTTCTGGCAATAATATTTTACAAGAATAAGCTCTCGTCGGCGTAAACCGTTTAAACATTTTTGTAAATCAAACCTTCTATTAATATAGTTAAGTATAAAAGGGATGTTAAACAAAACAATTGTCGTTAATAATAGCATAAACTAAAATAATTTCTTTCACAAAATACAAATTGAGACGTAAATTTTAATGGCTACTTTTTAAATTAATGAACAAGAATTTCTTTACTGCAGGTGGGGCTGGATTGGTGTTATGGCTGGTTGTAAGAGATTATCTCGTAGCAATAAGTCCACCATATGTATCAGTAAATGAAATGTTTACATTATTTATTTATTTACTTTAACATATACATTAAAGTAAGTAAACAAATAAATAAATATAACAAATACGTACTTCTACTTATATAACATTCAATTTATAAACAAGTTATGTAGGCTTTAAATTTATGCACGCAGGATCCTACTAATACTGAGATCCCATGGGATCGAGAACATTGGTACCACAAATACAGGAATTGTAAATAGGCTGTGAGACTGTAAACCCTATCTTAGATAGAGATATTTAAGACATTTGACAGAATATGGCGTTTGGGTCAAATGATATGGAATATGATAACAAATATAAACAATAGTACAGCATATAACATAATTATATTTATGACTTTATATATAAACTATTCTGGGCGACCGATTGACAATTATCTCTTGATACTCTTATATTTATACTCAATTTGCAAGGTTGAGACAAACCATTCAATATAAAAATTAAAATGTGTGGTTACCGTAGTACTATATGGATTGAATTAAATGTTATAATTATTCTTGCTACCATTTTTTGAAGTGTATTGAAAGGGAATGTCTGAAAAATAAGCTACTACTTATTGAAATATATAAATAGTTATTGTTATGTATTTGTAAATTACTTATAATTTTGTTCGACTCCTAATGAAAACTTTGTTTTAAAATGCTTAACTACACAAAAAATGCAATAATTTGTTTACAATGAAGTTAAGAACAAAAATGTATCGTTTCATGAAGGCGGAAGTTGAAAGTGATTAGAAAATTTACCTGATGTAAGATGGAGGGCTATCCTTAAGAACAAGGATTTTAGAAGAAGAAAGGGTATTGTCAAATTCAATGTTCTTGTTACTTTTTAAAAAAACATTTCAATTTAAACAAAATTGGCATCTGCTTATACTCTCGATAGAAATTCATGGATAACTGGCGTAACGTTTAGTACCTAATGCAAAATGTTTGTACCTGAAATAAAAAGATATCAAATTTTTTGAAAATGAAAAACCTACATAAAAAATTGGGTTCGACAATTATATACCGACGTTTCGAAGTATGGTCCATAAATTAGAATTTAAATGGCATAAGACTAAAGCAATTGAAAAGTGCTTGTCGAGCGATACAATAATTAAAAAAAAAACTATTTAAATATACCTCGCAAACGTTTCAGACTGTCATGGTATCTTGAATGACGTCACTACTCGTGAAACAAATCAAAACAAACGTGTCTGTATGGCAGTTGCTTCTTTTGTTTTATTACAAATGAATTCGTCTTATCACTTGGGCTGTGTGGTGCCCCCGTGTAAAAGCACGTAGTTTATCTACAGATTCAAGCACGTATTTTTGTGAAGATCATTTTAATGCACCAAGTATTTATTTACAGTTTAAGTACCTATTCGATAAACTGTGTTTTAACTAAAAAATCATTGTGATTGTGGTCCTGACTTACAACAATGACTTCGATTTATATTTTATATAGAAAAAAAAAACATTAAAGTGTTGAAACTCTGAGTTAACAAGTTGATTACAAACTAACAAATTAATATGACTCACACACAATCTATTTTTAAATCTAAAGCAATACTGATGAATTTTGTAGTCACTATTTTTACAAGTTTATTGATATAATAATAATGTACGAGTTGGTTAAGATGTTTTGGTTTTATGTTTACACTCCACAAATCTAACCTTAAAACCAGTATCAATTACATCCAATACGTGTGCAAAAACCAATAGTTACTGATTACGCAACTAAAATCATACATATTTTACACACAAATGCAAAATTACATTGCAGTTTTAACATTCCGAATTTCTGATGAACGAAAGTCACGTTTGACGCGAAACATTTATCAAGCAAAACGACGTCAATTTTCGGAAAATTGATGTCGTTTTTTTATTTATTAATTGAAGAAAGTGGACGTACACTCTTTACCCAGTGTCAACACTGCTAAAAACTGTCAGTCGTTTTTTGTAAATTAATGGAGCTTTTCACCTTCTCCGTACGTTTGGTTGACTGCGTACAAATATTAACAGAAGCGACCTTCTGCGGCATAGAAACAGTAACAAGTAACTAGAAAGAGTATAACATAATTTCAGATACAAGATTACATCACATTAGGATAAAATAAAACCATTGCATCCACTTATCAATTTTTGAGTCCACGACATAAATACCTACATATTAATTTTATCTTTAACAAAGTTAGACGTTTCATCAAATGCTATAATATAATTTATGGTTACTTTTTTAATGCAATGTTGTACGCCAATGTTAACTTTCGTTTTCGACAATTAGCATATTCAAGCAATCGTTTTTTGTGGTAGGCTTCAATTGGTTTTGTAATAAAGTCAATTAAGGTACATTCAGTGAGCACAACCTACTAAGTGCATTAAGCTTCATAAAAATTGTGGCCTCTGTTCAAAATGTTATAACGGTAGGACAGACACAGTGTTTTTTAATATTATAATGACTGAAATGAAATTCATGCCATTTCCAAATATTAGTAAACAATTTTTATTTTGCGAAACTCTATAGAGTCTTTTAGTAAATTTTATATATGTAATTCCGGCTCTTACTGTATTTCCCTACATCACAGCGCGAAAGATTTGCACTATAGCTTTTTTGTTTGTGTTGTTCTTTTCCAACATTATTTTCATTTCGCTATACAGCCAACGCCATAGCGCCTCGTTAATGTGTAAAATACATAGCAGTTATCAGCTGTTTGGAAATACAGATCTTAATGCATTCTTCTCAGCTCTAATATAGTCTGTCATTATTACTGTCGGTTGAAATGACTTATTATATTTTTTTAGATTTAGTTTTCTCCCGAATGCTTTCAGCGTATCGGCTCTCTGTTTGGCTTGTGTGAAAAATAATTGCAACAGGCAATGTGCCTCCTTTTGTGGCATCACATAAATTTCACACAAGTGTTCCGATCATATGAGCTACTTGTGTCGATGAAAACCATATCATCTGCATGTTCGGCCATAAAAGCTCTCCTCTTTATTGATGTAACGATCACACATGTTGGAGAATTTTGTAGTAAACGTAAATCGGTATCGAGCTAATTTTTTTGTTTCTCTTTAACCCGCCATTGGTGACGTATGTGTTTGAGGGACCGGGTGATTCGAATAATTTTTTCACCCCCCGTCCATTCAGGTTGCGATTTCGAGGAGCTGTCTAATTTTAAGTCCCACACCGTTAATACCGCTCGCGACTTCGGCGCGGACGCACGTTCCCGAGTTTTGGCGCCAACCCGGTCCGTGAGACCTGCGTCACCAAACATGTAAGTAACATATTTACAATTAATTTAGCACAGAATTTTAAAAACCTTAGAATAACATCAAAAGTTAGTACTACAGTTGCTGTTATCTTTATTATGTTATGTTATTGTATTTGATTAATGTGATTTTTTTATAATTTTATGGATATTTTTAAAAAAAATTCACAGGTTTGATTATCAAATATGAATACCTTGTTTCAGAATGTCTTACGAAAAAGAACAGCGTCGTCTTCAGGCTCTTTTACAAGACGTTTTAAAATCTGACCGTGAAAACACGTACGTGGCCGAAGTGTCAAGTCTAATATGTTTGGTTTTGGCAGCAATATGGTTTTGGTTACACATGTTTCTAAGACTGGCAAGAATGTCATGCTGATTAGTACTATGCACAATGATGCTCAAGTTGATACATAAACTCAAAAACCTGAAATAATTTTGATTTATAATGACACCAAAGGTGGAGTTGACGTAGTAGACCGTTTATGTGAAAATTACAATTGTGCCAGAGCAACAAGAAGATGCCCTATGGTTGTATTTTACGCTATGCTCAATGACAGCACAATTAACAGTCAGGTGATACATACAGTCAGCTAATAATCAAAACTCAAAACTCCAACGCCGTCATTTTATTGAGAATTTAGCCATGAAACTTATTGAACCTTATCTGAGAGAAAGACGTACACAATTGAACTTACCAAGGCTGATGAGAGAAAGGTTTTCAGAGATTTTGAAGATTGATGATGAACCTGGTCCTGCTGGTCCTTTACGTAAAGGTCGATGCCATGAGTGTGGGTGGCGGAAAAACAGAAAAACTAAATTTTTTGCCAAAAATGCGAGAAATACTTGTGCCTTGAGCATGTAATACCATGTGATAGAAGCTGTTTGGCCTCTCAAGAAGAGGGATTTTTGAAGAAGAGTGATTTTTAAGAAGAGATATTTTTAGTGGCATAAGTACAATTGTTTAATAAGTAATAAACAACCTGTGATTGGCTGAATTTTTGTATTTTATTGTTAAAAATAAGTTTGTAAATAAACCTAAACTGACTAAAAGTAGGATAACTAGTTAATGGTTGGCCAAATCTTAGGTTGGAAACCCTGGTCTATGAGACCGGCGTCACCAATGTTGTAAGTGAAATTGACGTCACCAATGGCGGGTTAATGACATTTATTACACGTTCCTCGTGCCTGTGTTTAATCACCATTGTTCACAATGATGTTTTACTTGGCATATTTACCAAAATTACTCAATATATTCCGTTCATAGTTCACTTTAGCCGAAGCAGCTGTCATCCCACTGTCAAAATAAGATTCAAACGTCTCTTTTGTTACTTGAGAACAATGTAGAAGAGATAAAGACTAAGCGAGATTAATTCCATGACTATGTATATAATCAGTTTCAATTACAATATATTACATTTTTTTAATAATTCTGAACTTCGAAGAGTACTTTTCGTTTTCTTCAAAAATTCATGTAAATGTTTACTTTACACTCGTAATTTCTGTTGCTGCCTTTAGTTTAATTTTTTTTTTATTTTGTTGCGCGTTTGCTGTTTTCTACTGTGTTTCTACTGACTGTCAAGTCACCATGACAATGTACGCTAAAGTTTACCTTTGATGGTGTCCGATGCAATGGGTGGTGGCCATCGCGATGGACAGACCAGATCAAATCGGCTTCGGCCAGCCCGTTGCAAGTGTACACCAGACCGACAGGGAGAGGTGATAAGAGGTTTTGAAGGTTGTAAGAGTCATTGTTGTATACGATTGTTTTACATCTTAATTCCTATTAAAACTGTTCTGTGATGTCTACTAGTTTTAATGTTGTCTAAGTCAGAGAATATTAAAACTTACCTTAGCTCAGTGTAATAATTCTTCTTTTTTCACAAATGAACAAGAATTATTAGACTGAACGAAGCGAAGTCTTGAAGCTTTGCTTAGTTTTAGTAAAAACCATATGGAACTAGATGTGACAAATATGGTACCTTAGTATTGTAGTCCAATCATTTGTTGTAACATAACATATAACAAACCATCATAACAATGTAAAATATAACAGTAAGATTTCCGAGTTTTAATTAAGGAAAGTTTTGTAATAAATGCACCCCCCAGATTTGTGATTCATAATTATATTCAAGCTTTTAGCACATTATTGATTATAAAATGAAACCGTTTGATTTAATAAAAGCACCTTTAATTTATTTTTAACCTTTTAATATGCTTTGTTTGCTTGGTCTGATTTTATTATATTTATCCTATTCACTAAAATGTGACAGAGCTCCACCTTTGACTTCGCATATTTAATGAAATATTAAGCGTTTTAATCGCATTATTTAAAAAAATACTAGTTTGGAATAATAGATATATAGGACGTAAACTTCTTCCTTGTGGTTACTTTATCAGCAGATTGGCAAGTTTTGTAAAGTTTTTAAGTCACGAATAAAGGGATTTATGCAGGTCGTACCAGTGCGCCGTCAGAATTAAGGAGTTAAAACCGGGAGTTCAATGAAAAAGTCTCCGTTTGAAACGTACAATACTAATTTAAAATCAACATATCTTCAAGACTCACGGTTTAGGCAGGCAGTATCTCCGCGGCATCAGGGCTGAGGAATTGAAACCTGAGTTCAGTGAGAAAGTCTCAACTTGAGATCCACAATAATAATTTAAAACCAACAGATGCTAAAGTGTCACGGTTTAGGCAGCAAGTAACTCTGCAGCATCAGGATTTGATGGTTAAAGGTTGAAATTCATAATGTTACATTGTTATGGAACCGAATAGGTGCGCGAAATTTCGTGAGAATCGGTTATGTAGAAGTAGATGAAAAACAGATCGCCAGATTTGAACCAACAATATACGGAACGTGTAGAAAAATAAAACCGTTTATAAAATCTGTCACCATGTCACGTCTGTCAAGGTGCTGCGCTCTCATGGCAGCTTTATTAGCTCAAAGAGTAGTGAATATGGAACAATTAAAAAAGTGCAAGTGCCGCTCTATCTCGCTCGCACAATGTCGTCTGTTTATTTAATCTATTATTGGCGAAAGCTGCACTCACCACCATCGAACTCCTACACGTTTCGTACGTCGATCGCACCGTTTGTTATATGAAGCCCTAATTTGCCCACAGAGAGAAAATATTTCATAAGCTGTCTAAGTGGCTGCACTTTCTTCTACTGTTCGATATTTACTTTACCAATATGAACGGATAAGATTTTAATTACCTCTGTGTATACAAAGATTTGAAGGGACTCCAAATTGCTATGTGGTGTAGTATTATTTCTACTTCCTTTAAGTTCTTTACTTTCTAGGTTTCGGTGTATTACAAGATTTCCAGGTGGACTGTTAGCAAAGATTTTTGCTAATTGCCCACCTGAAGATGTTGTAATACAACGAAACCTAGGTTGTGGCAAAGAACTTAAAGAAAGTTGAAATAATACTACATCACATAGTTTCATTTAATTGTGAAGTGAAATGGAGTAAAATTTTGTTTCATTACGTTACAAAAAAATAGTAGATTTATTACTACAGTATCTGCTAGTTTAAGTAATTCTTGACTGTTCGTCTACTGTTATTGCTTATATCAATAATTACAACCTACCACTGTAATATTTTCCAGTTGTTGCATTGTTTTTGGTTGTGAGAAATTATTTTTTTAGTGAAAAGTTTGGTAGGGGAGGGCGTGGCTAAAAGTGCCGATTTTTAGAAAATGACAAATTAGTAACAGAAAATATTGTACTAAGCTTTGCAATGCCTATTCAATAGATGCAAAATTTAATGTAGATTATGAAGTAATACCTTGTTTTTTCATTATTCATTTATATTTTTGTACAGACTAATTTATTTGCAAAATTTCGGAAAGGAACAACTTGCCCGTTCTTGGGGTTAGTTGTTCCCTAGCTGGGGTAAGTTGTACCTTAAGCTGTGATGTTCAGTTTCCTTCGCATTTTTTACAAATAAAAACAATTATTCATTATATTTATCATTTATTAATAACAAAATTATCTTCTCATGAGTATTGCTAAGTACAACACTCAGAATCGCATTCAGATGAAGGTTTTTCTTGTGTTGTTCTAATGTTCTGAATACCAGAAGATCCAGGTTTATCATAGAATTCTGCAACAGAAGAGGAAAGATTGCAAACCACGAACATTGATTGGATGCTGTGCCTCAGATTCCTTGCTGCAGTCATCGAGAGATGTTGCTGTATTTTGAACTCCAGAAGTTCCTGGCTCGTCAGTAATATCTGTTAAAGCAGAGGGCTGCACATTTGTTGATTGTTCCGCTGTAATTCCTTGATGATCAAGATGTTCAGGACATGTCCGATCCGTGACGTATGATGGGATAAAATCTTCATCAGTAAAAATATTGGCATCATATGGATAAATTCCAGTCTTTTCGAAAGTTTTAATAATATTTATAGGTGTTAAAGCTAAAGGAAATGCATATTTTACAATGCTTGGAATTTCGTAGATGCTCATAGTTTTGCCAGGATTATTGCGCATCCAGTTGTCTTGAGCTTTCGAACAATAATTTTTGAATGGACCGTTCACCCCTACGTCTGCAACCGTGCAGGCGGTGCATACAATGTGGAGAGAAAGAGAGCATAATAATTGAATTCGCCTTTGCTTTTTCAACAATGTTCATATCAATGTGGGACTGATGATTGTCCAGAAGTAACAAGACTGGATCTGATGGTGATGGTTTTGTATATTTAATAAAATGATCCATAAATAATGAAAACTCTGTTGCCGTTATCCATCCAGAACTATTACCTGCACCAATTTATTCTGGAGTCTTTCTATTGGGATACTATCTGGGTCTTTTATTAGAGATGCCCTCTAATAAACACGTCTTTATACTTAAGTCTGGGGAAGACAAACATCGGAGGAATTGAATTTCCAGCTGCGTTTACTGCTAGTTCGACTGTCACTAAGGTTCCCCTTTCTGCAGATACCATAGCCCCCACTTGCTTAATACCTTTTTGTGCAACAATTTTCTTTGGTTTCAATACGGTCGTTACACCAGTTTCATCTAAATTATAGATTCTCGATGGTGGGAAATGGTATTTATCCAAAACGTTGGCTAATTTAGTAAAAAACTCAGCAACATTGAAGGATGCTGTTCTTCGAGCACTTGTAGATTCAGGAGTTCTAATTGAAAGGTTTTTATTCCTTTTTATAAAACTACTCAGCCAATCGGATCCAGCTATTTTGTTGTTGTGCCATGAAGGTGGAATGTTGGGCAAATCATATTTCGCGGCAAGTAAGTAAGTTTTCGCACGTCATCTGGTAACAGACCGAAGAAGATAAAGGAACACTTCAATAAGTATTCAACTAAAGATTGTTCTTGTTCTTCATTAAAGACGGATCGTACTTTTGTATACCCAGATGTAGGTTCTTGTCCTGCCTTTATTTTTAATACAAATCTTCGTAGTGTAGTATGACAAATTTCTAGGTCCCTAGCCACATTTTTCAGTTTTTTGCCTTCATTTATAACTGCATCTGCTGCTCTTTGCAAAACTTCACGAGACGTACTGCCCCTGCCCGATTTCCTTTTATGAGTTCGCATTCTACAACAAAAAACTAATGTAAATAAATTGTGAAACATAATAGGCACAACTTACTCCCACATTATGGAGCAAGTTGTGACGCGTAACAACTAACCCCAAAAAAAAGAACAACTAGCCCCGTTAGATGCTTTGATACAAAATTACACACACAAAAGAACACATGCTTTGATACAAAATTATAGGTTAAGTATAAAACATTGTTGATGAGGTGGTAGCTGTCCACATTCTATGTAAATTTTGCAATCTTGGGGAGAAAAAATTACAGACCTATCATATTCCATAAGCAAAATAGACCAAAACTAATTTTTACGAAAATATTTACTTACGTGGTTTGAGCGAGCGCACTTGACGCGTCTGTAGGACAACAGGTAGTGATCTTCACTAAACTGCCGGACCACAGAATAGATACGATACAGAATGGACACGATCCATACTAGCCCATATAAAAAAAGAGTACCATTTTTTCATACATGGCGAAACGCTGTCAAAGTAACTCCCCTTTCCCCTCGTCTCACTTCTCCTGTCCAAAGACTTGTCTAATTATTATTAAGGTCCATAGATGGCGTAATTTCTTACTCTCTGTTGATCACAGATGGCGTTATTAAAGAAAAAAGTAATTTTAATCCATAAATTTATTAAAATTATAAAAATATTTCACAAAAGACAAATATGAAAATAATATTACTATACAATTTAATATATTTTAAATATCATTACTATGAGTATATAATTAAAGAAACTTTAAATAAAATAGAAAATACAATTGTAAATATTATCAGGCGTCTTCAGGTAGCACTCTGGAATCAACTAGGTGGTAATTGCATAAATGAAAGTGGGCAGCTCATCAACAACTGGAAACAAGCAAAAACATACACAAAGTAGACATGATTATAGCGATATCTATTAGTGGTTGGAGTATATTTTCAAACTTTTGTCAAAACCACACGCTTGGCCAATAAATAATTATAAGTAAAAAAATAATTTTTCAATTCATGTTCAAATAAAAGATATGATTCTTTTGATAAAATTAGTTTTAACATTTGTTTTATTTTATTAATTTGTATACTTTCCATATTACTACGCCTTTCCATATTACTACGCCGCATAGGTTTCCGCAATCTTCTTAACTTCCATCTGAGCTGCTGAATCGTCTTGTTCTGTTGACGAATCTTCCTTATGAGTCCGGACCTCTTCAGCTTTCCGCCTTTTTCGCTCTAAATGTACGTCTTCCTTTAATTATAATAAAAGTTGTATTCATGACATGTGTTATTTCAAAATTACACATGATGTTTATATGACATATTCAGTTGTGCAAGCAAAAAATGAGTGAATAAGGATATTATGGTATTATCACTTAAATAACCTTAGACATTCTCCTACAGAAGTCCCTAAGGTCTTGCCGATAGTTTCCTGTCGCAACTGTGCCTGAGCTCGTGCTCGGTTGTTTGACTGCTGCTCTGGTTTCTTCAGTTGGTGTTGGCAAATACTGGCTCGGTGTAGCGTTACTGTATAATAATTTCCTAGGCTGAAAAGTTTTAAAGTTCTCATTAATTAAGTGTCGTCCGCAGATTCTATGTTTCTGCCACACAATTTCAGCCACGCTTTTGCCCTGCAAAAAAACAAACATTAAGTTAGGTATAATAATTTCAATCAATCCGCCTTTTTCTTTCTTTCAATTGGAAGAAAACTTACAACAAACAACGTTTGATTAAATATAAATGGTGCTCACATTATTTAGTAAAAAATTATATTTGGAAAACCAATTTACTACCGGCGAATACACCCAACTGTTTGTCAGAAGTAATTTCTCGGAGTTTTCTGACAAGAGAACTTTGTCACAAAATTGTAGTTTGTGTGGTAATATTTTTAAAATCCATTTTTTTTTATATAAATATCGTCGATAACTAACTAAAACATCTTTTAGAGTAAGTTTTCTTTTAAACAAAACAGTAACAATTCGTTTTAACCAAACTTTGCAACTCTTCGAATTAAATTTTGACAAACAACTGCAACGTCGCAATTGCTTTGCGCCGTTAGTGTATAAAATTTATATTAATTTTTGAAATGTTGTATAATAAGCAATAATGGATAACACTTACCGGCTTTCATTATGAGGCAGGGAAAAAAATTACATTTTGTCCTTTGTCCTATGTAGGAATTACACCCCGGTACAATATACGCCATTACAAAATAAAACAGAGATCTTAATATATAATAAAACAAAATAACACAGTTCTGAACACATAACAAAACAATAACTACAACACCTTTTTTACTTAATTAATATACAAAACTTATAATATTAAATGCGTGTAATATGTTTTTGCGCAGAAAATATCTGTCACTCGTTTTAAACAGACTCAGTGTTGAGCGGTTTCTGTCTGTGTTTTCTAGAGAGTTCGTAGCGTCTCTTGCATGGTGACACATAGCCGTAGCTAGAGGTCGCTGTACACATTTAAATTTGCCGCCAATTTCCTTAAGAGATGCTGTCACCAAATCGAGTACCTGCTTGACCACCCCCTGTGCCGGACGATCGTGCGCTATGTTCGCGGGAACCGCGCCACACTTCATGCATTTTGCTATCTTTTTTTGTCTTAGCGCTAAAGCCATCGGAACTACTTACCCCCGGCACTTTTAGCCCCGCCCTCCCCTACCTATGTACTAAGCTTCCTAAATCATAATAAAGATTAATAAATATGTAATAAATACACAAAATGTTATTAACACAACTAAATTATAGTTGTGCAATTAATTTTAAAGTATTAAAAGAATAACACATATTGTTTCCTTATATTTGCTAGAACTTTTAAGTGAAACCGCAGAAGAGATCGGTTGGTAAGCAGAATTTCAATGAAAACATATGCGCATAGTTTTTGTTTATTAAAAAAACACGTCAGTATAAATATTTTTTTATTACACAAAGTAACAAATATACAATCAATATTGTAATATAAACATGAAAACAAAGGTGCTGAAAACTGCGTGCTCTACACAAATTACAACAATAAAACTACCCATTATAGACGCATTTCATTCAAAAAACTTATGTTGCTTTCCTTCAAAATTTCGTTCCGGTCTATTTCATTCTACATATTAAAATAAGTGGTGGTGCAGAAAATGAAGGTGAACTAAAAAATGTGTACATAATCATTCAATCTCATTTTCTTTCTACTAAGTACTAATATCAAATAAACAAGGTTCTACCGGCTCTGCAAGTTTCACTGAATGGCCTGCGTGAGTGGGTGATCTAAATAATTGACAATAAAACTCGAATGAATAGACACAAAATAATATTATTATTAGGTGGCCAATATACCGATTAATATTATAGGCTTCGTTAAATAAACACGGGACCTATACTCATTTATTCCGCAGAACCCAACTATGATTTTGCCTTTAAATCTACCACACAACAATATGATTATTAGCAGAAACATTAATTAAAATTCACAGTGACGTGATCAAAATCAATCAAGTTATTAAAATTATTATAATTCAAACTCGCTTGAGTTACATACTTAAATCTTAGAGAATAGTTTTACGGTGCGTCTTGTAGTGAATTTATATTTTTACAAATAAATAAAAGTAAGCACGACCAAAGCCGTTTTCCAGGATATTTCAAAAGTAACTAATTGAAAAGTTTTAGGGATTTATAAAAAAATGTTAGTCGACATATTATGACTACACGGTATATGCTGATCGGTTGTACTTGCAAGCCACCGTCAACGAGTTTTAATAATCAGATCGACTTGAAAATACTCTGATGACTGTAGTATAAACACAATATCCTACTGCACCTATGAATATCTTGGACGGCGGACAAACCGTACTAGGTAGTGTATTAAATCTACGAGGCAAGCTTTCACGCTAGTTAGCGTAATGAGTACTACATGGAACTAAATAATAGTCAAAAAAGGATAAAACCAAATATATTGTTAGTTGATCGTATAGGGACTTAAAAACTCACCTTTTGGAAATACGTAACGACATGAAGTCGGAATAAGATTTTGGTGCAAAAGTGGTTTTCAAAATAAATTGCTCCTGAATATTTTGATTGTAGGTTAAACCTAAATAATAATGAAATGTAACCTATATAATAAAAAAAATATGAAATGTTACTCGTGTACTCCACTTCATTTATATTTCCGCAGCACACACTCGCTACCACCAGCGCTGACTATTATTTACATATTTGATTAAAAGTGTATATATTCTCAGAACCTTTCATTTAAAAAAAAAGCCCAAATCGCTAGAAACAATATTTCACTTAATATGTACAATTGTTCATTTATATCCACAATAGATACTTAATGCTAACTATTTATTTTTTAAAACTTCAGATGTAAAGAGATTTTGAGATCGTTAAAAAAATATGCTCCTATAGCTTACAAAATTGTAATCGTGGAATTGTTAAATATAGTATCGTTTAGTATCGTTTCAGTGCTAAATATGCAGATAGTTTGTGCAACATGTTTAGTGCAGGCACGTCTAGTCCGAGTATCATCAAGACCACTGAAACGTTTTGCAGTTTCGGATTTCTCCACCTTTAGTCATAACAGAAGTAATTATGAATTTTATGAATATTAGTTCTGAGGTTATCATTTTCATTTATGTGCTTTACTCCAAAATTACTTGGCCTGCCATTTTTATAGTAAAATTAAATATTAATTTAGCAATTTTTTTGAGTTTCTTATAATGAAAAAATTATGGAACGTGTAGACTATTAAAATACATATGCACTAAATCAGCTCCGAATTCACTTTTAACCGGCCAGCCTTTGTTTATAGACCCCGCCAAGCATATTGGCCCCCTTCTGATTGATCTCTTCGTAATCGTATTGCATCAATTCGGCCTTGGTTTTCTTGTACCACTTTTCTATGTCTTCGTATGGTGAAAGATCGAAATCCAGTGCCTGCAAATTTATCGAAATTGTGGTTTTTTATTTTTTGGACTTAATTTTCATATCGTCGATCGATAGATTTTTATTCTAGAAGTTGTTTTAATGTTAGGGGACAAATTAATCTGTCAGATTTAAAAAGAATGACCTTTTAAGTCTGTCCTTTGGACGACATATCTACAAAGAAGTTTATTGAATGACATGAAACAAAGCTGAAACGAAAATAATATGTAGCGAATAGAAACAAAATAAATGGATTTTCGGATGTCTATCACATTTTTTGATGCACGATAAGAAAATAGTGTGTGTGAAGTATGTGGAAAGCTTCGAAGAATCGAGATTCCTATTTTACTTGTTTAGAAATGACAATTTATTTAGTGATAGATTTAATAAATAAATGATCAATTTAAAATTAATAAACCACCTGTTGACATGATTTGTTTAATCCATATCGTTATAAATTTTAGCTTGATTCTAAAACGTTACTTATAAATAAAACTACACAAATGAAACGAATAAAAATTTTTATAAAGCTATTAAATTAAACTACCTTTTGTATTGTGACATCTGTAGGACCTACTTCTTGGAGTAACTAATTTAAGAAAGTACCCGATTCCTGAACATCAAACGAAAGACAGTGAGCAATAAAACTTTATATGACATAATTTTTTCATTTACGTATGTATGTGGAATTTATTAATCATTAATTAGCTTTTGTTCCGATTGAGTTTTTATGGGTGAAATTTTGTAAACCTAAAAATAAAAGGCCTTACTTCTAAATTAGCAATAGTCGGTATCAAAGAGAGATCCGCTAGAGTGAAATTGTCGCCAGCCACGAACCGATTTTTTCCCATGATTCCATTCAGCCAGCTCACGGCTTCAATTAGAGGCACTAAATTTTCAGGATCAGGTGGCAGACCCTGAAATAAAGTCGGTCCCTGCGAACATATAATTTTCTTTAATATAAATATACGACGTTTTGGTATGATTGAAATACTTTTCCCAAGTTAAATATATATATATATATATATATATATATATATATATATATATATATATATATATATATATGTCTATACATCGATAAATTTTGATAATCGATATACAGCAGTAGTACATCGATAATCAAAAATAAATTTGTAATTTTCGTGGCGAACGAGTTGGATCTTATCGTGCAAACTGTAACTATTTAATATAAATAATTTATCAACATTCGTTATAGGTGTATTTTCTCATGAAAGCACTTGGCAAGCACATTAATGACGAAGCCATAATAGGCCATTATATTGCAAAAAATAGTGAGTATTTTGTAATATTTGTACTAGTAGCCTGTTTTTTATAGTTTTTTATCGTGACGTTATCAGAATGATATATCAAGTAACTAAACGTTCCGGAGCAAAATTTTAAATATTTATAAATAAATTAAATATTTTAATAAAAATATTTTTTAACCAAAATCTCATTATTAAAAGTAACATAGGTCGTTTTAGAAAATTTCCATTTCTTCAGAAAAATGTCAAATAACCGATTGTTTAAGCATAGGCATTTATATTAAAGATCGACCTCGACTTAAGTCACATTAATTTATTGATTAGATATCTGCATGAAGACAACAGTTTGCTTTTAACTCGTGCACGTCTCGAAACAATATCGTTGTCCAGAATTCGGTACATAGATGAAACAAGAGCAATTCTTATTTGAATATAAGTCGTTCGTCCGGTGATTGTTCTTAGTAATTCCGATACACAAAAATCATTTCTTATAATATCGATTTGTAATAAGTGAGATTATACTTACATAATATGCTCCGTATCTGGCCATAAGTATACCTCGATCAAAATACAATATTTGGTCGATCGCCGCTCTTAATTTAGGATCATCTGGGTAGAGTTCATCATTTTTTCCGTATTGTTTGACCAAATACGACATGATTACTCGACTGTAAACATACGTTAAATACGCTTCGTCATTTATTGAATCGTTTTTTAATTAATAATTAAAATTCATCAATTGTGCGGAAAATAAAACTATCTTATCAATTTATGGTTTTAAAGCATTAAAAAAACTTCTATAAAATGTATATTGACATCTCATGATAAAGCTGCTCTAAATATTTACGCGGTAAACAAAGAAAATGGAATGTAGGATATCCTATACTTTAACGACCGTCCCGCAAAAAGATCGGAGCGACATTGGCCGATTCTCGCCGATTTGAACGAACGTTACGATTTAAAACATGCTAATGAAGAAAATGATAGAATATACGCTAACTACCACGCGCTGACAAAGACATTATCTGCAATGTACCCGCTTCGCTGTTTTTTTTTGATCGTGCAATATATATATATATGTATATATATATATATATATATATATATGTATATATATATATATATATATATATATATATATATATATATATATATAATGTATCATTTATTAATTCAGTCAAATTAACTGTGTCACGGTTTAGTACCAGACTACACTTCACTAGACTGACACTTTTTCTTTATTTATTAACGTTATGCCGCCGTATTAAAACGAATCTTGTGTAACTTCTCTTCTTTATGCGTAAAAATCTCATCTAAATTTATATACTTAGAAATTGTTACATGACGATAATACAAGCAAACAGATAGAAAAGAAACAGTAAAGTTTCTGTTTTTTTGACTTTTATCTATTAAACATTTTATATTACCCTGAACTCATTTCTAGTTCCGTGTGTCAAAAGAGAGAAAACAGAACCCTTATATATTTACTCATTTATCTGTCTGTCTTGATTACTGATCTGTCATAGTCGTTTTTTCTTAAAAATTGTTCAACGCTGTAGATTGATTGACGGCACAGTGATAATGCACACTAGCAACCAACATCCCAACGGGGACAACACACAAAAATATTTATATGGAAATTTTAAAATGGAGCAAATTGGGTAGGCACTTGACATTTTAGCATGTACCATGTGATTATTAAGGAATTTTTTATAATTTTATGTACAATATTTATTAAAAACATGTTGAAAAGACGCAAACAATTCTGTTTTATGTTCTGTGGTCTTCTCCATTTCCGAAACTACTGAAACAAGAATTATGAAAATAACATGGTTTCTAGAATTTATATTTGTAAGTAAATTAACTGAAATATTTAATAACCTTAAGGTTTTAAGCCTTTATATAACGCAACTATGTACGGAACCCACGTAGTGCGAATTTTACTTTGTATAATATTAAACATATTTCTAATATAATACTTATTTTTTATTTTTACTCCTTAACTATATGTATAGATTAAAATTGTTCTATGATGTATGATATCATTTACGTGTTTTACTTATAATTATATAGGTTAAGTGAGCAATGTTGAAAATAATAAAGAATAAATGAGCCAATGAAAAGAGTATGAATATATTGTGTATGTCGCGAGGAGTGTTCGATTCAAATAGCCCCTCACTTATTGTAACCAACTTAACTGGACATATGAATTATTTATTCACTTACCTCTCCCATAAAATAAACTCATTGTCGACCATCGTGGGTATGGTGTGCATCGGGTTTATCTGTAAATAAACATCGGCGTAATAAATAATAAACTGTTTATAGTAAAGATTCATATCATAAAATTGTAACAGAGTGAATTCTGCACATTGAAAATATTTAAAAAAGTGATTGATTTTGCGTATAGAATGATAATATTAACAATAAAAACTCTTTCAGAATCTTTGTCTGTCTGTGTGTATGTTAATTTGAGCAGGTATTACTCAAAATCGATTGGACGGATTTTGATGAATATTTAATAATTTAATTTGGTATGGTAATAGTATATACCCAGGAGCAATTAAGAGAACAGAAAAACAAAAAAATCCTAATTATACGCAAACGAAGTCGTAGGCGGATCTAGTATTTCCTAAAATACGATACCTTAATGTTTATATTTATTTACCTGTCTACTAAATTTCACTGAAACTGAGACAATTTGAACAAAAATAGTGAACTTATTGCACGAGAAATTCCTCACAGACAACCACAATGCGGCAAGTACAAATATTAGGGCAATGGTAGATTGTGATGATTGATACAAACAATTACAGTAAACAACCATCTATCGATAGGAACATGTACAGACGAAAATCGGTGATACAAATCAATGTTAAATAAAAAAATGCAAGGACACATAAGGGATATGGAGGTAATGAGACACCAGATAGCGAGGTATTTCGATCCGTAGATATTTTAGGTGGTTTTCATTTCAGACGAGATTTGCAACAGTCACTAAGGATGCACTTAGTGAGGTAATTCCCCCCCACTTTGCGGCGGGGGATTAGGAGGATCTTCTTACCTTTCGTCCTAAGTACCGAGCTGAAAAGTGTTGAAATTTGTGAAGTCGGAGCGGAAGAGAAAGTCTTGAAAGTCGTGAAGTTGGAGAGGATTTTTAAATATGTCATGCAAAAGTGATAAAAGATGTCGGTTTCGCCCGTCGCGAAAAAAATTTATTTGTTATTGATACTTTTATTTATGGTTGTATTTTTGAGGCGGAAGATGAATCGATTACACAGATTGTGTTGTTGACATTCAGTCAATTTTTCTATTGTTTATTGTTTAAGGTTTGTCTATTGTTTAAGGATTTTATAACCGATTAACCTCAAGCTGCAGATTTTACTCCTTAGGAACTGATGGCATTTGCATCATAAACTTAGTATGCACGTAAAAAAAATAAAATAAAATGTATATATATATATATATATATATATATATATATATATATATATATATACTTTAACGATATTTTAATATAAAAAATATATTACAGAAATATGCTAAATTTTATGAAAATGAACTTGCTTGTTTCATAATTTATTAGCTCAATTATTATTTTTAAAGCTTTACGAAGACAGAGCGGTAAATAGAAAACCGAGCGTAAATAATCTGTTTGAAACTGTTTTAAATAAATAAACGAGAGAGTAAGTCTTTTTTTTCAAAATCATTGCTAAATTATGCTCACCTTCAAAAATTCTGGCGTCATGTGCTCTTTTTCTAACAGATTGACGAACTTGAGATTGAACTCGACGCCCAGCATTTTGGCCAGCATCAGCACGGCGCGGCACGGCGGCGAGGGCGGAAAGTAGTACAGGTCAATAGACATTTTGGTCGTCTGCTTCTCGAGCCGAGCTGCCGCGTTACTAGGAAGGAAAAGGAATAATACACGTTTAGAGTGTGGTTATGTTGAGCTTTACGGTTGTATTAGTTTAATAAAAAATCTCCTTTTTCTTGGAAATGAGATCGTCTACATTCCGCATTTTAATTATTTTTTCGCATCGTGCGTAAATAAAACATAAAACGATGATCAAGTACATGCCGAAAGTTTATAAAAATGTGCGTCCTTCAAATATATTTACTTTATTACTAATAATAAGTTATAATTCCGAGCATGTCTTTGTCTGTGTCAGCGGCGTATTGTGTTAAATTGCGGTGCTGAACTAAATTAACTTAGTCTTTTGTCTCCAAAAGCAACCGTCGTAACGTTGGGATATTTTTACGTAATCTGTTTTAATTATGTACACTTACTTTATACTTTGTATCTGTTGTGGCTTTTCGTCCACTAAATTGTCCATACACTGACCCAGTTTGAATTTTATCACTTATTATTTTACTGAGAAAAATATTTTTTTATTATTTGCTTGCTATTTTATGGTTAAGGATAAACTATTATTGGGAGTTAAATCTGATAAATTTAATGTTAATTTAACATTATGTTACGAATTTTGAATTAAATATATTTTGTTTCAATGTAAAACTTAAACGTATTTAACCGAAAATTGATAGGATATTTTCAATTTATGCTATTTAATTAAAATTCAAGTTATACCTGTTTATATAAATTGTCAAATGATCTTAGATATGCATAAAAAAAGTGAAAGGTGCTGCTTATAACAAATATTTTTGTTCTAATGATAGGAAAACTTTTGGTAAACTATTTAAAATTACAAAATTAAAGTCGCGTTTAATGCCGTCGGTGTGTGAAATAATTTCTATTTATTTCCTTATATTCAGTTACTAATACAAAGCGATCGGAAAAAAACAGGTTCAAGCTTTTGAAATATTTTCTTCCGTGAGAGTTGGAAAAAGGACGTAATTATAGTCTATGTAAACCCCTTAACATCAATACACGATTGAATAATATTGAACTGTAAACTTTTTCTCGTCATCGGCGTAAAATTCGTAGTTGGACTCTTCAGAATTAATTTTCTTTCATATTTTTTGCATTACTATTACGTCTGATATGTATATAAAATGTAATTTTTACTTAAGGATATTTACGATAAAGAAAAATAAGGTTTACAAAAATTAAATGAAAACTTTAATATTGTATGAAATATTACTTTTAGATTAATTTACTTATGATTCCATTACAATTTCAATCAAATTTAGATTCAAACTTCGAGCTTTACATAGGTGACCTTATACATAGAGCGGAAGGTAAATTGCGTCCGCCCAACAGGGACAAAGACGAATGACTGAAGTATTCATGCAATCCATAAAAAGTTACGTCCAATTGATGTGATGTAAACGTTGCCAGGACGACCGTTAACAAACGCGGCTTTCGCGCCTTCGTCCTATTTCTTTATTCTTGATTGACCGTGAAATAAAATGGCAACGTTGATGAGGCTCGATTATGTCATAGTGTCCGATTGTCGCAAGACATATATCGATTTTGTGGCTTATCTTTTTCGCAGAAGATCTACTCTATTATAGCTGTTAAAAAACCCTACTATTATTTTACCGCATATATCTCTTTTTCAAAATCAATACATAATCATTACTGTAAATGGGGTTATGAGAACGGAAATAATGATTGGATATGTCACTATAACGAGTGAAATATTCTACTTCATGTGTCCAAAGGAAGTCATTAAATCTATTTAAATACGTAATCTATTAGAATGGTTGCTAATGTCTTTATTTGTACCACCAATATATGGTCAACGAAGATGGCGCAGGATTAAAACTGATGTAAACAGGATTCAGTCGGTAATTTATTTTCTGAATTAATTTATCATATATATGTGCCACACAAACAAAATATTTGGATCTAGCCATCAGGAAATTTTACATAACGTTGATATTTTACTTCCATTAATCTCAAATTGAGATTTAGGATTGAATGTCAAATTTAGCAATGTTTGACACATCTAAAGTATATAAGGATACAAATAATTGCAGAATTGTGTTCTATATCTGAGTCAAAAAACGCAACCTATGCAAAATTTCATGTGTGGTAACGAAATTCCCGATCGAGATGAGGGTAAGATTTTTTAAAAGTTTAAATCATGCATTGCGTTAAGTTAACGACAAAGGCATGAACAATGGTGTTTCCTAATTCACAATATGATGATAAAGAAGGCAGGAGATTAGTTGGTGTTTTAAACAACAAAACAACAATGTCTTAAACAACAAAAACTTTTGTATGATGTTAATTTCTTGAACACGTAAAATATAAAATTTTTGAACACGTCTCTCAGCTTCAACTAACAATGCAGTTTTACTTTACTACATAAAATTCGTTTGGTACAAAAAATAGTTCGCCTTAATAATAAGTTCAAGGTATTTTGGACTTGCCATTCAACCGTAACATACTTCAGGGTGCCATAATGATCACACGCACACACACACACACACACACACACGCACGCACGCACGCACGCACGCACACACACACAAACGCACACACGCACACACATTGTGTGTGTGTGTGTATAGAAAGCAAGACAAATAGTAGCATTGTAATGTCTCGTTATATTTTTATTAATTTTGGTAACCATCAGCCATATAATTACATACATTTGATATAATTAATAATTTTTTTAAATACATGAAATGTCCATATTGTCAGACTGATTTGAAATTATGGAAAGACACCTGTCCATTTTAAAAGTATGTATTATTTTAGAAATAACAAAAATATATTCTTCTTCTATTCTAAGTAATTGCTTTAGTAATCAGTCCTTATTATTAATTCTAGTTAAATATTTAAATTTTTTTGGCATCAAGCTTTGTTATTTTTTGCGTCTGGGACACTAAAAACTATCCTCATCATCAGATATAAGTCCTACACAGTATTCGTGAACATACCGTTTACATTTATCTCAAATCCTCATATCAGCTATTCGATCATTACCAGTATCCCTTTGAAACACAACCTTTCTTTTGAGTAACTGTCTTTTTTTGTAATTGTTGTTGAACATTTATTGTTACCTTGATGCTTGCTTCATGTGTTTTTTATTACTGTCCATCTTTTGAGAAACTTTCTTTTTCCGTATTTTGTTTTTTTGTCACTTTGGTGCTTTCTTTATTTTCTTTTTCATTACTGGTGTTATTCTTATCTATATTCTGAGATTTAACAGTAACATACATGTTTTTAGCTCCAGTGCTAAACTATTTACTGTTTTTTTTCTAATGACTGAGTCAGATAAAATATTATCTGGTGTTTTCATCATATTGAAGAAAGAAATATTTACAAGTTTATTTTCCTTCTCTTGAGTGAAGTAAGGCCAGTGGAATATTATCTTCGTCTGTTGAATTTTCTTGGGAGACCCCTTGGGATCCTCGACGCTCCACCTGGGATGCTTGACGTTCCTCTTGTGACACGTGGGGTCTGTCTTGTGGTGCATGTGATCCCTCTTGGGGTGTATGAGTTTCTTCTCGGGGTGCATCTAGATGTGATGGCAAACTTGGAGCAATTGTTTCTTCAAGTATTTTATCAGATTCATATGCAAACATTCCTGTAACTTCAAACCCTGATTTAATATTTTCCGGTGTTAATGCTTTGTCCCAAACAATAGAAAACAGTTTTCCAAATCTTTATTTTGTGAGTGCACTGTCATTGTTTTTGGACCAATACTTTAAAAATCCTGCGTCCCAGTGGTACTCGAAAGAGCGAAAAACTTTTTACTTGGGTTGGAGCTCATGAGTAGTATTCCTGGGGAGGCAACATGGAGTTATGTTTTGTTTTTCTGTAGTTTCCACAATAAATATGCGGTATTTGGCACCATTAAATATCAGTAAACAGTTTCCTGGCAGTTTACATTTCACAAAATGTTCACAGATTTTTGCTTCTTTCTAATTTTTTAAAATTGTTCTTTTTCCCTTCTTTTGTAGTTTCTTACATGGTTTAGACCATGTAAGAAACTAAACCATGTAAGAAACTGCAAAAGACAGGAAAAAGAATAATTTTAAAAAATTGAAAGAAGCAAAAATCTGCGACAGTTGTTACCGTAACTCGCAATCGGTGACTATGAAGCCTGCGAAATCATTCTCGTAGAACCCTTCCCTATCATGAAAGACGGTGACGATTAGGAATTTACTATAGTAGATATCTATTGTTGATATACAGGAGAATTAAAGAATACAAATATTATCAAGTGACTAATAAAGAGAGCTAACCTCTGCCATATATCTAATGGTTCAATTCAAAGAGCACTACATGAGATGCAAAATTTAATAAGAATTAATTTGCATTTTTGATTGGGTCTCGTATATCAGTAGACAAATACATATTAAACCCCAAAAAATTAATGTTTGTTTTTCTATATATTTCTTTTCTATATATATTTTCTCTACATCTGAAACATTATGGGTTATAAAGTATTGTATATTTTTATTCATAATATGGTATTCAGTTTAACGCGCCTCTTGAAATCAATCTTCAATTTGTCTCTTAATGAAATTATTTCCATGTCCTTAATCTTAATGACGACTTTCTATCACTGGTAATATAGTTAGTAATTTGTTCTACATATGTCGAGGTGATTATTACGAATAAGCGCCTGTAGATGTTTCGATGAATTTAATTTCCATGGTTTTGAATCGTACTAATAGTTTGGCAAGCTAAAGCTAACGAATTTCTCTTTTGCGGAAGAAAATAATATTTATGTGATGTGTTTTTGCAATAGTTAATGTGGCACGAATTAGGTAATGTGTCACCAACTGATGCTGTGATGATCCATTCTGTCGCTGATGTGAGTAATGAGGATTCAAGCAATAATTCATTAGTACTAATTTGTTGGTTCAACAATTTCTATCGTTTGCACTTTCCATACTAAATAAATGTTTAAATACTTATTCTCTCAATATTTTAAAAGTTTTCAGTCTCACGAAGTTTTAGTCTTGGCCACGCGTTTCATTCCCAAGTCATTTCAGAATTTTATGTGACAATCGGAAAGGCAGTCACCAAAAGAAATCCGAATATCATTCTAATTAATCTAAGACTGCTTATTGTATTGTATATATACATATATAATGTATATATGTATATATATGTATATATATATATATATATATGTATACACATATATGTGTGTGCGTGTGCGTGTACGTGCGTGCGTGTGCTTGTACGTGCGTGCGTGCGCGCATATTTAGTTGTAAATCCAAACTACATCACACTGAGGAGTTGGCGAAAGAGAATAATATCAGATATTTTAATAACCGACAAAAAGCTGTATGTTACGGAAGGAAATATGAGAAAAGTATACGATGTGATAGTTTATACCCTAGTCTTATTTGTAGTTGGTAATACGCTAAGCAAATGGCATAAAATTACAACCCTCATTCTTTTAATGTTTCTACAGTTGTCTGTTTACATCGTAGATGTACTGAATGCTACAAATTACACGCATCTCCCATGTGTCATTCAATATTGTTCACTTTAACTTTTATACGTAACATATCGGTACTTTCATAAGCATGTCATCTTTGAAATTGTCTCACTGTCCATCGGATTATAATTATTACTGAAGATTATGTACACAAATGGACGACAGGTTCTCTTCTAGGCATTAAAGGCTAGACGCTCCATATCAGAAAATAAATTTGACAATATTTATTTTTAGGGCATTTTTATGAACGTTTATTTAGAACAAAAGGCATGAAATCCTTCTAAAACGATCCATTTTATGATAAACGTTGAAAATAATTTATGTCTTTGCTCTAAAAATATTATCATCTTTATTAACGTGAAACAGGTAGTTACTTTTATTATTTTTATTTTTAGAGCATCCTAAGAATGAAAAAAGACTAGTTTAGATAGTTAACAGATATATTTAGTTCAAAGTTAAATTATTTTGTATCTGTGTTATACTTAGTCAAATAAATTATGACAAAATCCTGAAGAAAGGTTGGACATGAAGTTTTTTCTTCTTAGTTCTCATCTTTTTAGGGATTTGCATGTATTTATCATAAAGCGGACGCCTCGGTAGAAAGTGATAAATGTCAATTTTGTTGTCGAAGAGTAATATGACTTTTCTATTTAGTGGAAAAATAAGAAAGATTAATTTTTCTCATTGAAATGTTTATATTAAAAAGACTTTGTTATTTAGTGTAATATCAGACAATTCCGTACAATAAATCTTAGGTATTTTGTTATATTCTGTATTAGAATTCGACAAAGGTAGCCTTCACTTGTACCTAATTCGTAAATATTGTTGCTATAAGTAAATCAACCGTAATGTTGCTTTGATGGACTCAGTCTGCTTTCCATTAATAATTAAGAATATCTTGTTATTATAAAGACCAGTATTTTGGTATGCTGTACCAGAAACTGAATATTTAAGAAATCATATATGCTATCCATTCATATGTCTGTCGCATGTATTTTTCTTAGCTACCTTATCCCAGACGGTGAAAGTTTTCATATTTTTATGAAGTGGCCCAATTACAGAAAAGAAGTGCAATAAGTTGCATTTTTATTCTGGGAATCAGTCTGGGGATGAAAGAAAAATAAATTTTTTTAGGCCTTAATATATGGTACCGTATAAAAGTTCAAATATATTTAATGTCAACGAAAAGGACGAGCTCGAACATATTTAAGTCATAAATCAATTTATTATCATATTTCATAAGAATATTTCGAAAAATAAATCACCTAGAAATGTTTGTTCCCTCACCAGTATTCAAGTGTTTTTAGACATAAAAATAACTAGTGTGAGAACTACGACGTCCACTTATCCAGTTATTTTTATTAAGATTTTAAATGAGGCGTATCTTTAAGCTGCCTAAAGATATGAACAAATTGTTAACATTTGATAATTTTTGTAGAAGATATATTATTTCTTTTTTCTGATTTATATTTAAGTCTTATCTGAGAGTTATTGGCTTACGACATTTTTGTACATGAATAGCTTTTTCAATGCCTTCGTGTGGATATTAGTATATGATGATTTTATTTATAGAGAGAATTAAAGACGTATTGTATAAAATGAATTACATAATTTTCTATATAAAGGTGTAGCACTGTTTTACTATACAAACTTTTTCAGTTGCTGACTAAATACAATTTTTATTCCGCGGATCAATGTTTCGATACTCTAAGTTTAACAAAAAACCTGTCTTTTGTTATGCGATATGAGCTGAAATAAACAAACAAACGTACTTATAAACTTCCAAAATTTAACAAACTGTTTATTTATATCGTTCAGTAGCAATCTATTTTCATAGGAAAATATTCATTATGTAGATTACGATTTCATTAACTATTGATAAATTTTGTGTTTTATTTCCAAAATATAAGCAATATCTGTGAAAATAATAAATTTTATTGTTTTAATTAGTTCTTTCAAAATTACGTTTATCGGAATCCCTTTTTTGTACAAAACACTTTATTATATTAACGTAGCCAGATTTGACCAGCATGACAGATTCGTGGACATGGTTTTTTAATTAGGTCAAGCTGTAAGATGAAGTGTATCCATACGTCAAAATAGTTTCATCGTTCAAGATAGTTTTTCTTTTAGAAACTTTCCGTTTTTCCTTTTGGCGTGTAAAGCCTAAAGAAGAAAAAATAGCCTTTTCAAAAAACTGAAATTTCAAGTTCGAAATTTGGTGACTGTAATTTTTAGTAACATTTTTCAATATTTCTATGAAAATTGCATAACATTATTAGTAAATTGCAATATTTTATTTTTACATCTGAGTCAATGAAAAGAAAGCACACTTAAAAGTTTATTAGTCTAACAATAAATGACATGTAAATATATAAATTACATATGACGGGAATTTAATGATGCATTTCGTAATGAATGCACAACGAATATCTCGCATTACGTCATCGGCAATTGTCGATAGCCTACGCAATGCGATTATAAAATGTTTAGTGTTTACACTAATTATTTAGAAAGTTGAATATAAAAGCATTTCTTTATTTTTATTTATCATTAAGAACATTTCTGCCATAGGAATCCCTACTTATATAATAATATGTCCGCAGCAAGCCTTAAACCCAAGGTAAGTAAATAATTGTAAAATAACTATTAACATCTTGTAATTTAATTATAAGTTAAAATATTTATTTATTACTTTCTGGTTTATACTCCCACTTACTAGCTCATAGTGGCAGCCGGTACAAATTTCGCTCAATCCATAACAATATTTTCTACATTATAGCAATTCTCAATTACAATTTAACATTGAACTGTTTCGACGTATCATTGTCATTTAAAATGGGTTTACAAAGCAATAGTCGTTTTAAAAATTGCTGTTCCGACTAGTCCCAGTGATAGGGGGATACTATAAAAATGGGAGGTATTAAAATTTAAAAAAAAAATTCAACTCCTCTTACTGTATGAAGTTTGGGATAGAGCATTGCTGTGTTTCCACTATTTGTAAAATAGCTCAAGTGGTACATATCATCAGTTCCCACCAATATACGAAAAAAAACGACTTTGATAGATGCATGAGTATAATGCTATAAGAGTCCCGTTTTAAGTTTCCGAACGTCTAGCCAGTTCACAGTGAAAAATAACATTAATATTTGCAAATAGTTTAACAGAAACATTATGCATACTGAGATATAGTATGAGTTCTACTAGTACTTAACAAATTTACTTCTTTTTGAAGTACAGAGTTTTAAAAACTTGTAAATTTAAATTTTCCAATGTTACATTTAGTCTTTCTTTATAGCATAGTAACACTATGTGGTCTTAAAAGATAAGTAAATGGTTTTTATTAAATTTATTACAGATGGATCAGAAAGGAGTGCTTATTTTCTTCGTCGCCATTTGTAGTATCGCTGCTGCAGATAAAGAAGCGGTCGAAATTTTCAAAGGCCATGGTGGTATTCATAATCTTCCCATCAGCAACGTACGTATATATTAATTTATTGATAGGAGAAAAAATCCTAAATGAAGTAATTCTTATTGAAATTGCTTCGTACCCTAGCTTGTGTAAAGTATGAAAAATGTCTCATCACAGCTGTTTGTATTAAAATGTTTACAAAGTATTGGTTTGGATACAACGTATTGTGCTGGCTGGTTGATTTTTGACTACGATTTCGTGACGTTTAAAGAAACGTTGTTCACAGTTATTTTAATGTATCAATAGGACGATATGCCCCGATTAATGACAGACAGCGCTAAGCCTCATTATTTTACTGAAAGTACATTGTCACTGCCTAATAGATGACAACGATAGATAAATGTAGTGCACATATAGCCTTATTTCATCGTGACATTTAACTTTTAAAACATGTTTTGTAAGAATAAGTTTATTATAAACACTTTTTAGGTAACTCAGTATACGGTGATGGAACAAAATATCACATATTCACGCGGCTACCTTACCTCGTCATCTCGTAAAGAAGTCCTCTTTGTGGAACGCTGCAAATTGAGACAACAACCTCCCATATAGCCATATTTTAATAGTTTCTATTCTATATATAAATGTATAATTTAAATTGTCTACCATAGGGATGGACTGTTCCTACTTCTCACGATGTTCATCATATTGAACATGTCTACCTACCAAGTTACGCACAGGAAACTACCTACGCGTATCCGCAAGAGTAAGTACTATTTTTATATAAACGAAAATATTGTAATATTTATCCTGTGAAACGTATAGTCCAATAATGATTTATCCTGTTAATTTACAGATACGGTTACGATATAGACAAAATTGCTCTTAAGAAGTCTTCACTTATTGCTTTACTGTCACTACTGCCCATTCCCAAGGTAAGTTGATATCAATGATAACACTGCGAAAAATTGTAAAATTCAACATTTTTCTTACAATTCCATCACTTTAAATGTATCGCTGTGTGTGGTGTTAATGACGATCTTTACGGCCTTAACGGCGCGACAAAAGTCTTTGTTTACAATGGAGTAGATAAAATGCCATAGACTAATGACCGGCAGCAGTGCCATTGGTGAGATAAACTATACACTGTGATTGCTAATTCGCCTGCCTAATGTGGCTGATGATGGTGAAATATTTTGACAATAATTTGTTCCATATTTTTTTTACATATTGTTTCTTTTTCTCATTGACAGACTTTTATTATTGGCCTGACCTCAGGAATCCTGTGGGTGTACTCAAACTTGATAATGTTAATCCTCGGAGTTGGATTAACCGTAGTCGTTTGTTCTCACACCACTATTTGTCATATATCCTGGAATCCGATTCATCATGAATTCAGATCATTAGCAACACCGGATAGAATTGATGCGGCCGCAAATTTTCTGAAGAAGGCTATCAAAAAGTTTAAGAACATGCAATTTTCGACTGAGGAAAATGAAGGTGTTCGTAAACCCTAATTAATGTATAAATTTCAGACTAGAAGAATAATTAATATATTTGACGATTTTAATTATGGATATTAATTAGCCTAATATTTGTATATTTATTTGGTTTATAATATAATATATTTGAGATGATATAGAAAAGTGAAATGGTTATGTTAACCATTTGAAATGTTTAATAAGTAACAATAGTAAGGAAAAATATTGAATATTAATAAATAATTTTGATACTATCGAATTGGATTTTATTTTATAATTATGGCAAGTGGAAAAATATTCATCACTATTTGCAGCTTAAAGCTGTGGCAACAAAACTAAGAGACACATGTTTCAGTGAGAATACTTAGGAAAAATACGTTTGCCTGCATGGTCTTGACTTTTTTTGTCTTATTACGTTTGTATCGCGATAAACATGACATAACATAACGGTATGACGTTTAGGGAGATAATGGGTCGACAAAAAACAATATTTCCTCAAATCGACTATTCATTTTTATCAATTATATCTTTAATTTCAGATGAACGCAATGAAATTTTCAAATAAATTGTTGTTAGTCGTTAATCGATGGAATATTAAAAATGTGGCCGAATATACTGAATATTCATAGCAACTTTAGTCATTACGAGACAGTTTATTGTTTATTTCGGAAATTCATTATCGAAGAACAATCACTTTGTCAGTTCATAAAGTTGACAGAATGAATAAAGTCTCTTGAAAATAGCGAAGAACAAAAGCTTGTCGAAGAGTATGGGAGTAACTGTTTATATGCAGGTAATAGCGCATTAGCTAGTGTCAGTGATTATTTGCAGAATATTTATATACGGGTAAAATATAATAAAATAGGCCAAAAATAAATTGAGATCATGGTGCAGTGTGCGTAGTATACAGTTCACGCGATAGAGTTAAAAGTGCAGCTATTCGATGGGAACACGATATCAAAGATCCACACCGTTTGATTAAATCATGCTTTAGTTAAGTAGTAATAGTTATTATTATTTGCTTCAGTAAAAGTAGTCTGCTTGTATAAAATCATGTTATCGTAATATGTAATGAAAATTGTCGAGTCCTGTGATTCCACTTCGAATGTAAAGGACATTAAGTGCGAAAAAATGTGATATTCATATATCACTACGACTGAAGATATTTTTTAAAATTAAGTGGTTTGAATAACAAGTCAATCAAGTTTTTAATAAATTCGTCATAAAGACATTGAAAGTGGTAACATAAATTGAGGAATGGTAATCTCGAAGTTCAGAAAGAAGCAGGCGATAGTTTAGATCAAAATTTTGAAATGAGTTAAAATGTAGTTATATAATTGTTTTTTCAGCACATTTTAATTATTGTTTGCCTTGTTTATGTTTCCGATGTAATCGCCTCTATGGCAATAATGCCGAATACACCTAAGTAATGCCGGAATTATTTTATGATTATCTAATATTATTCAAGAATACAGTATCATCAAATATTGTTTATACGATTTTTTAAGAGCTAAGGGCAATAGACTTGCGACCACTAGTACTTACAAAATGCTTATTACTCACTATTACTTTTAGTATTTACACTAGATTAGCATAACGAATACCGCCTCGTTTTAAATTACTTTAAAGATATCGTTCCGAATGAATTTTAGAATATCTCGTTTGAGAAAATATTTATCACCAGTAATATTAGCTTTTATTATAGTATCCATTATGTAATTAAGAAAACTCAAATAGAAGAAGATCCACGAAAACTTATTATTATCAAAATATGTTTGCGGGAGAATCTATTTTCGAGCCTAAGTTTTTAAATATTAATTAAAATTTAAAATGAAGAAAAATTATTAAAATATAAGTTTAGTTTAATTTCAGTTATGTCATATTCCATAATAAGAGTTTTTATAAATATTTCAATTATTAACTCCAATTCATAGTATGCTTAGTAATAAGCATAATAAGTTGTAATATTTTCTGTGGTATCCACGATGTGTATCTATATGAAAGTGGTAATTTCTTGTAAAGGTGACTTCACAGAAAAAAATCTTAGGCAAATATTATCGACTTAAAAGTTAAAATAAAATATTGTGAAAATTTTAATCTAACTTAAATATTTTATAGACAATACGAGTGTTCAATAAAATGCAATAAAAGTAAAGTGTGTGGCTAGCATATTTTTATTAAATATTATTTTATAAATATTTCATATTTCTAATAATAAAATTATTTACATTTATGTTACAATAAATAATGTGTATAATTCATACAATCAAAATCAAATATTTATTAATACCTATTTACAATATTTCGTTATCACACACGTACTAAAGTATGAAACCAGAGAACAATAAATAAATTTACTTATTCTATAAATGATTTTTTATTCTAATGTACTTCCTCTTGTCTTTCTACTCTAATTCTTATCTGCCTTCTTTACTTCCACCGAGTCTTGTAAATTTGTGTACTTCTCGATCGCCTTCTTTAAGAAGTTAGTGGCGGCATCGATGCGCGCCGGTGTGGCAAAAGACCGAAACTCATGGTGGAAGCGTGGTTTCCAGGAGATATGGCAGATGTTAGTGCAGGAGCAGACGGCCACAGTGAGACCAACGCCGAGCAGTAGCATCTTCACATTGCTGATTACCCACAGAATTATGGAAGCCAGTTTAAGAGCTACGACCTGGTGATTGAAAAAATCATTTAACGCGTGAAGTAAAGTTAACGAAATACATGCAAAATAAGGGCTAAAGTAATAAAAGTATTTGAACATTTTGGCTTCCCTTTCCGGTTCCCCTTTGGCTCCATTCTTGTCGCCACGAATACAAATAAAATAAAAATTAAACTTTAATACCTTACATCTAGGAAATATGATATTTCAGGAGATTTTGTCACATGACATTTCTTGATTTTTTTGATTTATATGAATTTTAGGCATGATCCCTATTTTGGGAAAAAATTCTTTAGTTTCAAAATAAGATCTTCAAATATTTAAGTAAATAAAGTTTTTATTCCAAACATTATTTACTTACCTTGGGAATAGGCAGTAGCCCCAACAAAACGACGAGGGGTGACAACTTCAATTCCTGCTCTACAGTGTCGTAACTGGAAAAGAAATTTATATTTATTAATTCAACGTGCAAAACAATATACAATTTAAATCAGTTAATCATGAATACAATTTAATCAAGCATCATATTTAAAATAAATTACAAAATCGATCGACCACTAAAAGTTAAACTTACTGTTGTGGGAACGCGTAAGTAGTTTCCTGTTGATATGTAGGCCAATAGACGCTGCTGACTTGATGACCATCGTGAGAAACAGGCGTTGGCCATTCCTGTTGTAAATTAAGCGATATAAACAACTTTTCTTTTTGAATTAAATGCATAATAAATCAAGTAAAATAGCCATATTAATAATAATAATCACAAAATGTCAACGCGAAATACTTACACTAATTACGGGAACGTGAGACACGCTGCCGTGCCCTTTTAAAGCTTCAATAATCTCTTTGTCCGCAATAGCAAAGCCGCAAAGGGCGATGAAAAGTGCGAAGACAATTTGTCGATACATCTGTAGGAGAAAAATAAAAAATTACTATTGGCAATTTAAAACTATTGGCAATCTTTATTCATTGATTTAAATATTTTTATAAAAACAGTAATTACCTTTTTTCTTTCAAATTAAAGCTAGTAGAGACAAATATTTATGAAATTTATCATATTTAAATATAAATTAACTCACCTTGGTTAATGATCCGTAGTTACTTTAAATACAAGTGTGGATGATATGATAGCTAGGACTAGCTATTGAACAATGATGTACAAGTTACAATTGCAACCCTTTATATTGCAAATATCATTTACAAATTGAACCTGAATAGTGATTAGCGTTAATTGCATTACTAAAGTTAATTTTGCGTTTTAACAAGAATTACATATAATCTGAATGTAATTATCACATTAGTTCTAAATGTGATGAATATTGATTATAATGATTCAATAATTATAA
Source organism: Druceiella hillmani (assembly GCA_039881145.1). NCBI lineage: Eukaryota > Metazoa > Arthropoda > Insecta > Lepidoptera > Hepialidae > Druceiella > Druceiella hillmani. The sequence continues at coordinate 44,716,563 of JAYKKI010000012.1, read as the reverse complement.
GTATATTGGAAGGTATAAACATGATTTTAAATGTTTTTAGGGATACATCAGAAGTAACCCTATTATAACTTTAATTCCAGCTGTTATTTTCCGTTCTTAAAATAATGTCTATATTAATAGTTATTAAAAATGGAATTTTTACTACTTCAAGGATATTCAAAATACTTTGGATTTTCAGTATAGTACATATTAATTTTCCTACCTTCCCGTTGCTGTAATTTAATGCAAAGTATGCATCTTTTTTTCAGGTTATTAATAGAGGTCCGCGATAAAGTTAGTTAAAGTTGAGAAATTGCTGGAGCAGGTTTAATTGTATTATCTAATTACAAATATGCCAACCCTAATATGACAGTTAGCGATTCTTTTGTTTTTTTAATATGTTTATGTAGTTCAACAGTAACAAAGATGAAATTCTTTTTCCCCTTTATATTTTAAGCACCAGCTATTAGTACGTGAAAATTTAGGTGAATTAATGCAGCAGTTTTCATGTAATAGTGTAGTAAACAAACAAGAAAACAGATTTTCACATTAATATATTTTAAATCAGGATGAATAAGAACACATGCAAATGATAATTTAAAATATACATATCGTATAGGTGAAGTACTTTTGCAAGCCATAGCAAACTGAAAAATTGTCATATCTGCTCATGAATAGAATGGGGATAACAAATGAACTGACATCGTTTGGATTGATCTTTTTCTGCCTGGTATCTAATCTATTATCTTTTTTTGCCTGGTATCAAAATTAAAGGTATGGACTTTAAATAGGAAGTAAATATATATATATATATATATATATATATATATATGTATATATATGTATATATATATATATATGTATATATATACATATATATATATACATATATACATGTGTCCAGTGGCAGATTTCAAAGTTTGAACAAACATAGTTTCTGAACGCAACACATAAGAGGGGCGCGGGGGGCGTCGTTAGAAGCGCAAGTGGTGCGGATGTTTTAGTAGCCATGGAACAGTGGAGTGGAGAGCACCGCGCTTTTACCGTCGAGGCGTACATTTCGAGTGGATTTTCGCTGTCTGTAGCACGCCGTCGTTTTAATAATCTTTACAGTATTCGTCGATTACGTGATGGACCATCGATCAACCTCATTCAGTCATGGGTAGCAAGGTTCAGAGCTACAGGATCAACATTAAGTAGGCCCAGGCCAGGATCTACACCATTGGTAGCCACGGATGAAAATGTCGAGCGTGTTATGGTTTCTGTCGTTGAAAATCCCCGTTTATCACTGCGTACACGTTCATCGATATTGGGAATTCCGAAATCAACTTTACAGGTAATAATGCGAAAAAAGCTCAAGTTTCATCCATATAAAATTCAAATTGTTCAAGGTTTACACGATTCTGACTTTGAATTAAGAAAAACTTACGCGGAAGTGATGTTGAGATTTCGTACTGCTACCCGGATGGGCAACATATTCTGTAGTGTCGAAGCTCACTTTCACATTGGAGGATATGTGAATAAGCAGAACTTTCGTTACTGGGATGTCCACAAGCCAAGACAAATACATCAAGAGCCTTTACATAAGCCTAAGGTAACAGTCTGGTGTGCCATGTCTGCATCTGCAATCATAGGGCCTTATTTCTTTGAAAATCGACGTGGCCACACTGTAACTGTGAATTCGGAGAGATATGCCCAGATGTTAAATGACTTTTTCAGAGTAAAACTACAGAATAGTCCATCCTTCAACCAAAACACATGGTTCCAGCAGGACGGGGCCACAGCTCACACTGCTAATGTGTCCATGAATGCAGTGCGGCAGTTATTTCCAGAAAAAAACATATTATGATTTAAGCCCATGTGACTTTTTCTTATGGGGATACTTAAAATCCGTTGTTTACGAAACAAATCCGAGCACTGTGACATAACTTAAAGAAAATATTCGAGCCGAAGTCAGTAGGATACCCCAGTCGCTCTGCAAACGCGTTTTGGAAAACATGCGTGCTGGACTCGAAGAGTGTGTCAGACTCGATGGCCGCCATTTGGAAAACGTGGTTTTTATAAAATGAAATCCGCATTTGTTGTTATAAAGTTAAAATGAACCTACTTTGTATTAGAGGTGTAGTTTTTTTTTACAATTTTTAAAACATTGAAATCTGCCACTGTATATATATATATATATATATATATATATATATATACATAAATAGCATACATTTTTTGTCTTTGACATGGACTTTTTTATGTTATTGTATGTTTTCGGTAATTATGACGTCTTTTTTGTTGTTACAGTATTTGTATACTGTAATGCCTGAAATAAATAAATGAATAAATATACTGCAAGAAATCTGATGCATTCCGACATTTATAAATAGTTGCACGAAGATATTTTTTAAAAATTGTAGAACTCATTACAATGTGGGTGTAGGAAGACTTGCTAACATATTTAACACAAAATGGATTTATATGGTGTATAAGTTATATCTGCCCTCGCAATATGACGAGATTAGTTTGGAGTTTGTAATAGAACTTTTTTTTTCTAAATTGCTAAAAACGGTCGATCGTGATATTTAAAATAATTGTTTTAAAAAATTATGTGATAGATAGTGATATATAAAGTGGAAAATTTCTTCTACAACATTCACACTGATGTAGGTTTAAAATTACATTGATTTTAAGTTTTATAGATTTTTAGAAACAAAATAGCTGCAGTTTGCAGCCATTTAGTTTCTGAAAATTTTAAAAAATATTTAATTACGCTACAGCATCCAGAAGCCAAGTAATAATCATTTAAAATTCCTGCCACATAGACTGGAGAGAAGACATAGCAGGAAAAAACAACACACGCACAGGACGTATACATGTGAACTTTCATTTATAGTATGGTTCGTGGTACTATAGTTTTTAATTCTTTTTTACCACTCTACCACATTTTCAAGGTCTAATTTTTCCTTACAATTATTGTATCTTTAGTAGCAGTCAAAAAGATGAGTCATTTTATAGTATTATTATATTTATGAGGATAATAAAATAAATCGATAAAGCATTATAAATAATAACGCACCAAGATAAATACGTAATAACATGTAATAAAAATATTGTCATTGTTATTATATACTCAATACCTGTAGACGTTATATATTAATGTCTCAGAATAGCCATATAAATCTTCATGCCTTTAAGTTTCACCCTCTCTTTCTTCTATCTTATTTTCACAAAATATCAAAATTCTATTTAATGTATATACCCAAAGTGTAAATTTATTATTATTTATATGATACATTATACGCTTATTGATATTTTACACATCGATCAAGTTAATAATGCATAACGACAATGAGTCGACTAATAATTAAACGGATTGCAATTACAGTAGCACAATGGAAGGAACACAAAGATTAACAGATCTGAATACAATCTGAAAAGACAATCTATGAGGTTCATAACACTTCTTTGTTGATGTCACATGTAAATTAGTTCGTTGTTTTCCTTTAAAACTCGAAGGTATGGAAGAGGTGCTCATATCAAGTATAATAGAAAAGAGAAACTTAAAAGATTATTTATTTTAAGTAATAAAAAACAATGTTAGTTTTTTTTATTATACTACTAAAACAACTATCAAAAAGAAAAAAAAAGAATCTTTTCAATTGATGTGACACTGTCACGAAAACATAAATTTGTTCTCCCATACATTGGTTATAGGGTAACTTAAGAAAAATAAATGTGCCCATAAATAAAACATTTCAATGAGCTACAACGGCAAAATATATTTTACTCGCTTATATCCGTATTCGATTTATATTAGTCGTAGTTGTCTTTTATAAATGACATCATTAAGTTTCTGTGGCTAATGTTCCGATGTTTGTCTTCAGCTCTCGTCATTTCGAGCGATACCTTGTTTTCCACCATATAAACTGTCGTAATTTGATAATTTTATTAAGTTTAAACTAACTATATTTTGTGATGTGATATAATATAATATATTATAATAAAATATAATAGAACAAAATATAATACGGGAAATGTTGCATCTTTTTTTGCCAAATGAACTCGTATAATATCAAAAATCTATTATCGATGACCAGGGTTGTCAACGTTTCAATTCTCACAAACCAGACGGAAAGTTAAATGAGAAAGGATGAACTGGGAAGGGGATTTTACATTTTTGATGGTAGCAAAATTACATCATATCTTCTGTAAAGTAAAAATACACTAAGATGTTTCAAGCTTTATTTTGTTTAAATGTATAGCAAATCAGAGGTATCTTGCAACTATAGTTAGAAATATAATTTTTCAACACACAAATTACATTTATTATTTGTTATAGAGGTATCGTGCCAATATTTTTGGTCTTTTTTCTTGCGGTAATTAAAAAGAGAAAGATGAAAGAAACTCAATAAACACTATAACTAAGCTTGAAATGTTGACATATCCTAATACTCTGCTCTTATAATTCAAAAACCCAGAATCACACAGGTTAAGCATGTCGAAATTTGATGACGCCCTTAATAATGAGATAAGTCAACGAGCAATGTATAAAAGGTATAAAAAGCTATCTGATACGTATGAGGCCATGAAAACTGTGGGCGCTTAAGGGAAACAGCAATAAGCAATGAAATAAAATAAGTACGCTTAAGTAAAGTATAATATAAATCGAACTTTAATCAGAAATTTATCTTTCATGCGATTGTTTAATAAGAGGCAGTTGTACAAACATACACCGAGTCTACGCTCATTGGAAACGCATTCGAGACGTTAACTTTGGTAGATCTGTCGTTTCTTGAAATAAAAATCGATGATTTTCAGATTTTTTTGTAAAGCAAAGTTGACGTCTTGTGAAGAAGTGTATATTTAATATAACTGATCTGACTTAATCTGAGAATATCAGAAAAAAAAATTCAAGTCATCGGCGAGCGACGGTAAAAAGAAGCTGGACAGCAGAAATTGTTCAATATTTATAAGAATTTTTCATAGAGTACCAGTCAATTTTAGTATTGTAATGTAAATTTAGTGGAAGTACATATTTTATTGTTTAAAGGTTAATTTTTTATTCGAATTTTACATTAAATTTTAAGTATAAAGTATCCATCGAAAATAGTATCATTCGTCGATACTACAAGAAATTCAAATAGCGAACACTTTTTTTAACGTTAGGAATGTATTTGAAGGCATATTTACGATCTCCATGCAATTCGTGAACTAAGACTAAAAAAAGAACAAATCGTACCTAAGAGAGTTTTCCTATATCCGCTATGCTTTCGAATTTCACGCTTACTCTTAATAAATTCTTATGAATTAAATAAAGATTCATTGGTTTGAAAGTAGTGTTCGAAAAAAATTGTTATGCGTAGACTTCCGTATCTCAAAAACGGAACTTTTTTAAGTTCACTCACGTGTCCGTCCGTCTATCTGTCCGTTAGTCACATCTGTTTTTCTCTTACTGCTTAACGTAGACATTTGAAATTTGGTCAATTAATAAAGCTTGATAACCCGCATTTATCTCACTATTTTATAGTAAACAATAAAGCTAATACTTACAAATATTCATCCCGACATTTTATGGGAGGTAAATAAAGTACAGAAAAAATGTTATTATATGTTTAGTGTTCCAAAAGTATTTAGAACTTGATATAAGATAGGTGTAGAGCAATTGCCACAAATTTCCACAATGGTTTTCTCGTAAACCATTTGAAAGAGAAAATAAATGACATGCTATTTTTTATAATTCTTTTGTCGCACGGAAATATATTTTGAAAGTACAGAATTGTATGTATAACAGTTCCAGAAATATTGTTGTAATGGTCCAGAAAATCTGCCTCCTCTCACCTGTATTTTCGAAACTGCTCAAGCCTCAATCATAAATATAACAAGGTTATTAGAAATGTATTTGAAGTGTATCGGGAAAATATAGCGTCGCTTCCAAATTTCATAGTTTTTGAGAAATTCACGGTATTTTTCCGTCAGTAAACGATATACTTTTACATGGTAAAAAGTAATATTCATACTTGTAAATAATTCAATAAAAATACTACACGCTCTAAAATGTTTGTAAATATTTCAAAATGTATACAGAGTCCTTTTTGTACAATTTGTAATCGCACTTAACAAGTTTTTCAAGGCAAAATCCTATTTTTCAGATATTTCAAAATTTATAGTTTTTACCCATAATGAATAACAAATTATATTGAAATTTGGTTGTATTAAATTCGAAGAATACTTATTTCTACCAGGTTCTAATTAAAAGGAAAATTAGTATTTTATTTTTATAAGTTTTAGGTGTATTTTGAAGCATTAAATCAAGACTCAAATTAATTTCAGAATAACAAGCTTTTATTAAATATTATCATAAGCTACACTCTTAAATAATTACAATACATTTAACGTTTGCTAGTTTAAATTATTAATCTTTCGAAATTTGAGAAAAATAAATAAATACATAAATAAAAATCTAAAACGTTTCAAGTAAATGTAAACTTCTTAAGCTTCGTCTGCGTTCATTTCTGTGGAATCTTGTAAATTAGTATATTTCTGGATAGCTTTCTTCACAAAATTAACAGCGGCATTGATACGATCTGGCGTGGCGAGAGATCTGAACTCGTGGTGAAAATGGGGCTGCCATGAGATGTGGCAGATATTGGTGCAGGAGCAGACGGCCACCGTGAGACCGACACCGAGTAGTAACATTTTGATATTGCTAATAAACCAGAGGATTCCTGTCGCAAGTTTTAGGGACAGAATCTGTAAAGTAACGAAAAAATACCGGTCTTTAGAGACAATATTAAAAAACTTAAAATATTTCTCAAATTGTAAATTATTCTTATTTCATTCTTTCACAAAATATTAAAAAAATATTCTATTGAAAGTATATTCAGTTTGATTTATTGTTAAATTGATATAACAAGCCATTTTTTATAGGTTTCTAGAACAAAATGAGACTATTTTAAACAATGAGAGGTTAAATAAACGTGGTCCAGAAAGTCTACCGCACACCGAGACCCGCGCAGTAAACAAATTCTTGCTTTATGAATTAAGCAACATTCTGTATGCTAAGTATATTTGGGAATTACAATTAAAAATCTTGCTCACCTTAGGGACGGGTAGGAGTGACAGCAAAGCAATAAGTGGCGAAATCTTCACTGCATGATCTACTTCGTAGCTTTCATAACTATAAGTAAGAAAATGATATTAAAAATAACACTATGTAAAATTTAAATACTAAAATTTAAGTTTAGTAGTTAAGTTAAGTGATAAGGCGGAATTATACATTTTACTCACTGTTGAGGATATGTGTAAGTTGTTTCTTGTTGATATGTCGGTAGGTAGACATTATTAACGTGATGGACATCATGAGATACAGGTGGCGCCCATTCCTATAAAAGTGACTTAATTAATTATTGAGTCTTAAATTAATATCTTCTAAATAAGCATTATATCAATATAAATTCTTAAAAGTAGAGAGTTCCAGTTTTTACTTACACTACTCACTGGAAGATGATGAATGCTGTCATGTTTTTTGAGAGTTTCGATAATTTCTTTGTGCGCAGCCGACAGCCCACAAAAGAGCACGAAGTAGGAAAAAATTTTTTGATTCATCTGTAAAAGATATTACGTAGATTTATATATTAAACAATAAATTAATATCACTGCTATATAAAGTTTACATGGAAAAAGTTAAAATATGTATTACAATTAAGGTTTCTAAGGAATATACGAGTAAAGATCCCAGCGAGGAGTAAAAAGCGAATGTGATTTTAAATATTATATTAAAAAAAGTTTATTATACAGTTTAGAAATATATGAAAAAAAGGAAACTCTAGTGAGACTATATTGAGGAGTTTCATTCGTAAATGAATAAATTAAAAATTGAATTGAGTGTCAAGTACAATAGGTGATTGAGATACGGAAGTCTACGTCAAGTTATACATTTTAATGATGAAAATGAACAAGCCTATATGGCGTTGCTTATCTCGGCAAAATATAATGGGCTAATTTATATGTAAATGCTAACGGATAGCCAATCCCAAAATTGAAACAAAACATAGGACTGATGTAGTTATTTCACAAAATTTAATAGTTTAAGTAATATTTAAATTCTGCACTTACCTTAGTGAAATTTTGGAAAATTGTTTAATGGTAGAGAATATCCTTTGATGTGATGGCTAGGACTAGCTATTGTACAATGATATTCAAATGAAAATTATTACCCTTTTATTGCAAATTTGCTGCGTACAATTGCGTAAGAAAGTGGTTAGAGTTAATGCGTTTATAAGTCTAGATTAATTACGTTGCGTATTTAGCACGAATCAATCAAAACGCACTGTTAACTTAAAGTATGTACAGAGAATGGAGATTTTCTCATTACGGCATTTTAAACATTTCGCAAACAATAGAATTAAAGAAAGGCCGATGGCATTTGCTAGTTGTAAAATGATTTTTGTACAGTTTTTGATTAACAATATTGTTCATATTATTAAGGAATATAATAATATTTTTTCTTTAAGTTATCTAAAAATTCACCTTTGAATTGACACTATCATTTGCAAAACAATCCTCGAAAATATAGAAAATAAGTATTGCACTATTTAATTGATTTCTATATATATATACATGTATATATATATATATATATATATATATATATATACATATATATATATATATATATATAAATATATATATATATATATATATATATATATATATATATAGACCTGAGATTTGCTGTGTGATGACCGTAATCGATGAAGACATAGCGAAACTATAGAAAATAAGAAAAATAATTTTTGATTCAGGCAATTTAACATCGCCGAACACAAAGAAGCTGGAAATAAATACGAGCATGGAAAAAATAAGTACAAAACATCGATGATGAGTAAGAAATATTTAAAAGATATGAAAATTTATATAATAACAATCTAAGAGTTACTCTTATTTGCACCATTGGTTAAACATTAATAAAATAACTTAATTAAGATTGGCTGCATACATCGACATGCAAAAACTATTTTTCAATGGTATAACACTTAGGCGAATTATTTATCATAAAATGTATGCTGTTGTGCCTTATAATATACATATAATACTCCTATTACACATGATGTAAAAATAATTCTTGTTACATACATTTAATCGAATAGAATTCATGGTAATCATGATAAAGGCTATATATTTCATAGAATACATATCTCGTCGTCAGTTTACTTTATTTAAAAATCTTGTTTCTCTCAAGGATAAACGTTCATTGTCATGAAGTCGATCCCAACAAATTTAGTCACTTAGTTGATAATGGTCCATTCCTTAATAGAGTTTTCCAGTCTAGTTTTCTAGATTTTGTAAATATGTCCATTGATAGTTATGCACTGGCGAAGAAATATATTAAGATCGGAGCTCGTTTCTTATTTCTTGGCGTAGAAAAAGATTGTTAAATATTTATTTTTGTTTTATCTTCAAACTTAAAATAAATTGTTCGATATACTTTTTTCGTCTAAGTGATAACTAAACTAAAAGTCTGAAATATTTTTCTGTGAGCGAATGTTTTTATAATAAAATGATTGTTTTAGACAATTATATCCAATATGATACACTTGATTTTAAATAATAACGGTATACAATTTGTATTATTTAATTTTAATTACATTTATTAGTTGTCGAAGCTAAACGAAAATTTTGCACTGCGCTTATTAATTAACCATCATTCAACGAGCAAGATAAACATTTTTTCTGTTCATTTTAGTATGCAATATTCAATAACAACCGATAACTAACAAACTATTTGTAATGTTGGTCATATAAACATAAAAATGCTGAAAATAAATTTGTTAACGTTATATTTTGAAATAGCTTCACTACCTACAAGCGGTTGATCGTTTTGTCCAAATATTGGTTTGTAAAAATATTATGAAAGCTAACTAGATACTGAATGCAGAGAAAACAATAATATCCTTAGGAGTATTTTAATTTATTGCTTCTCATTTCAGTCGTCTTACTGATTTTATAAAAAGGAAAATTTTCTTTGTTTTTATGATTTGGCACAAAAACCGCGCATTCCATTGTCAAGAAACTTTTACTATCGTATAGCTTATAGTATCCAATACTATATTATTATATTATAATATACCATAATAATATACCATATAATAATATATTTTTAGAATATGTGTTACAAGAGAAACTCTCTTATAACTGAAGTAGGTAGGTGTACTTTTAACTAAAGTGTGTCAGGCGCATTATTGTCGGCTCGTTGTACTGCTATGTCTTTCCATACGTTCGCTATCGACGAATACATTTATCCGCGGCTCGATTAAAGACAAGCCGACCGATATGATTGTCGATAAACTGTTGAGAGCTGGTCATTGTACAAGTGAAAAATGTCGCTACTCGCACTTAAACAGAGGCCTAGAATTCTTTGCGAGATCTATTCACTGAAATGAAAAGACAAAAGCGGCAACCTCCAATATTATTTTTTTAGAAAAGTCGACAAACCTATCGATAATGCTTAGCCATCCGTATAGTTTACTTCGTAATCAAGCAAATAATCATTTGTAAAAGGCTTGGAAGGTGAATGAATGTGTATATCGAGATGATGAAGTGACGATCTCAGTCGATTTCGCCTAATAAGAATCCCATCGAAAGCTTAAATGTAAAAAATGGGGTCTAATTCGGTACAAAGAACGATTTGTCGGCTTCGCTAATTAAATAATTGAAACCCAAGTGTACCAAGTTCTATTAAAGTTCCATCAAAACTTACCTAAAGAAATATATAACATTGCGTAAAAAGAAATATTTTTGCATTCGTGTTTGAAATCACGTTAAAGGTTTAATAAGAAATAAGCAATAATATTTATGTTCATCCGATTTAAACAGTGCTATGTTTGCTTAATCTGAAGGAACTTTAGTAGAAGTCGGTACCCACGTAGATTCGAATTCTTTCATCGGCCAAGCTGACAATTCCCCTTGTCCTTTGAAAAAAAATTAAATAAAATAAAATTACTTTTTATTTGTCGGCTTTCAGACAGAAACTTATTGGGTTCGATCTTTTATAGCTATCGGTACTTTTTAACTTATCGTATATTTTAAAATGTATTTTTTTAGCAACCACTACCAGGACTCAAGTACATATTCTAATGAAACACTATCTATGTTTAATGAAAAGGCAATTATACAAATAACTAGTTTCAAATGTAATGTATGAAAGTAACCGCATCTATAAATCTGTCTTTAATTTCGAATATTCTCGATTTATAATTGGATGTTTTCCGATTGTTTCCTTTATTTATGTCCGATGACCTGAATTCAGACCAAAATTCAAGTTTCTAAGTCAACTGGAAATAATCTAGGTTTTTAACGTGGAAGTCAGTGAATCGGTGAGTATTAAAAGTAGCAATATTCGAAAGTCAACATCTCGAGAAATGTTTACTTCTTTTATAAAATTTGGACTCTGGGTGATCGCGGGGTTTAATATTCGTCCGTGTTAAAGTTCAGATTTTTAGTCATAGAGGAGTCTAAAGCAGCTCGAATTGGTTCGTGTAAATATAAGCACGTCAGTGCCCGCCTTTTTTTCCAAACTTGGCTGACACACTGTTATGTTTCTAAATATTTATATTTAATGTTTCTAGCATATTTCCTGCTGTGTGTTACGTAATTATTATGTAATTTAAATTTTATGTGACAATGAAAAAATATTTATTTCATTTTAAATAAATACACTAGTAGCACTAGGTTTTTCTTTGACTGAGTAATTATTTATAATTGAAAATATTAAACGTAAGTTGAAACGGCTACAGAGTCCATTAGGCCTGTTTTCGATAGGTTCTTTTTCGGTTTTACTATGAAAATGTTAATGCTACTATCTGTGGTTTTAGATATCCGCAGAAGATGGTCGTACCGAATCCTCTGAGATACCGACATCCCATTGTACCACTCTTTGAAAATGATGTTTAGATATTATTGAAGCTGAGTTAAACTCAAGATAATGTATAATTAATTTAAAAAGTGTTATATGGGACGTAAATTTGACAATATCTTTGCATGATTCTAAAACGTAATCATCGGATGTTCATAATTGTAAATAAATCGTGACATAACTCCCTTCGATATATTATTTTTTCTACTAGCAATTTCATACAACAAATTTCTTCGTGGACCGTGTCCCACTCATTATGTGACATAGAAAGTAAATAAGTCTTTTTTTACCACGATTGTTTATGTATTTGTAATGAATTATAAATAAACAAGTTAGTAAGTCTGACTCGAATCTAACTTAATTTATTTTTAAATATCATATCCCATAAAAAATACTTAATTGTGTCTGGGTAAAGTACAATTTTAAAGTAATTAGTGGCATTTATAATCTGTGAGTCATTATGTATTTTAAAAAAAGTGTCCATTTCAAGTCCTTCGCCCTGCTCAGTGACTGGAACACGTATTCTACCGCGAAAGGTGACACGTATTATCTGAATAATGAATGTGCGACCGGAAGTTACTTGTATTTGCTTTTGGTGACGTCTTTTCAGTAGTAGAATAATTAATTAACAATATGATACCGATTACTGAAACAGCAATAATTTTATGTGGCGTGGGGTGCTTGTGCTCTGTAACTGACTATTCGACGAAATGCTTCATTCGTAATCGAAGTGGTTGTGGTGGTAGAATTTCAAAGGTTATTGCGTAAACAGAATATAGATAGTTTGAGCTTATCATCTATCTCATTCCGATGAGGTGGTGTGACAGTATACACAACGTAAAGTATAAACGAGTAATATCATAGATTTCACTTTGTCTATATCATAGATCATAGACAAAGTGGAAATAGAAAAACATCATAACTGAAATTTTTAGGGAAAACATGTGTCAGTATTAAACGATGTATCGTAGTCTATCAGTACAGAAGTCGAAAGATAATTTAAATAAGATTATCACAAAGACTAAAGGACATATAAATTTAACCTCAATTATCCGGTGTTTACGATAAAAAATAACTATGATTAACCCAAATTCCAAGCGGCGTATAAAAGAAACAGGCCTCGTTAAAAAGAGCAAAACACAACAAAACAAAAAGAAAGTCAAAATTATTTAAATTTTTGGGAGACAGTTTCCATTAGGTCGGCTCCAAAAATTGATTGTAGAATTAGATTTTAAAAAGATTGTAGAAAAATTCGTTCCAAAAATACAGAAGGAAAGTATGTAGTATACTTTTTTATAGTTTACAATTATTTATTAAATTAAATAATGTTCCATATACATGTACAAAGAAAGCCTATAAATACGCATTTTTTGTTTGTCAAATATTTAAAAAATAGGGTTTTTGTTTACTTGTGAAGGCTTGTCAAGGTTTGGTTCCTTGAAATATTTGTAACTGCAGTTATCGTTGAGCAATTAAAGCAAAAACAATGTGCCCCATTTTGTTTTTCGAAGCGATGAAACACGATGAGTTGTGAAGTTTTAATTTTCAATAATGTGTTTTTATTCTTTTTATTTGCAGATATTCCTGAACTTGTTTTAAGCTTCACAAATTTTATCAGAAGAACTTTGTGTGACCTTATGCAAGAATGAAAGGGAAGAAAATTGACGAAAAGTTTTTGTTATTGTAAGATAAGACTGTAAATATTACTCGATATCCTGACAAGCGACAGGAACAGCGTTTCTTAAATAATAACGAAGAATGGCTAGCATCTTCTACAAAACTTTCGAATTTCGGCACAAAAACTGAAAAAAAATGTGGGCGTCCTACTAAAAGTTTTGAAGAATTATTGAATGTAGCAAGCAGCGAAAAATTATGGAATTACGTAAGCAAGTGTCTGCTAAAGAGTTGGTCAATGCAGCTAGTGTTAGCAAATGTACTAGTGGAAATACCGATAAATCTGTAATGTTAAAGAAAATCATAGAAAGTCAAACGGGAGCCACTAAAATCTGTAAAGCTATTAGTTTAAACCGAGAAATAGTGAATGTGAAAAAACATACCAGAAGAGGCATTGTCAATTTTCGTTGAAGGGGACTTCACAAGAAGGCAGTGGGAAATAATTCAAAGTGCCAATAAAAATATTTATACCTGTTATTCTCTGATTCAAAAAGGAAAGAATCAATGCTACCCTAAGAAACGTTTCAGAACACCACTGATAGTGATGCAAACATATTTCAGAGTTGTTTAGTTTCCTTGCGACCGGTAGTTAGAACGAACGGAAAGATTATATGGTAGAATCCAACCTCTTCTTCAGTGAGATTTTGTAGACCAGTTCATATAAGATTTATTTCGGAATCAAAAGATGTTACTAAAGAGGAAATAATGTATGTTGACAGCTAAGTTAAAAATTTGACGGCAACACAGGTACCAACCTCTGATGGGATAGCAAAAATTAAACACACAATGCTATTTACGACGATCGATGGCAAGGTATGCAATGGTGCTACTGACACCTCATCAACAATGCGCTCCTATATTTGTGGCCAAACTTACAAAGTTTTCAATAAAATAAATAAAGGGCAAAATATAAAACCGGAAGCATTACAGTTTGGACTATCTATTCTCCATGCTAGAATCCGCTTTTTTGAGCCTTTACTACGTTTAGTATATAAACTCCCAATATAATTGGGGCTACTGGTAGGTATCCCCAAAAGCTAGGTTTGGAAATGCCAATGATGGCAATTTAACAAAGATTTTATGCAGACCCAGAGACGTTTTCTCATCAAACGAATGAGGATCATACTGGAAGTTATTTCCAGTGAAAATCTCATAAATGCTAAAAAATTTGATGTTTATGCTTGTGAAACAGCAAAAATATATGTAAATTTATATAAATGGCACCGTATGTCACCGAGCCCAAATAATAAGTGATGCTTTATTAACAATTGGACAATTATCAGAAGAGGAGGCTTAGGCTCGCAATAAAAACTTTCGGCCGTATCGACTGAATTTTTCAAGAAAATTTTCAATAGTAGTTTGCAATATGGACATTTTAAATAGCTCCTGAGATCAGATCCGTATTTAAGCTCCGGAAGACCTAAATTACATAAGCAAAAGCAGCCATTTTCTAAAGAGGAGACTTAGATTTGATGTTCGCGGGGTCGTCACTCGAGTCATCACGAAATATAGGTATTGAGGACGACGAAAATGAGTATGATGAAGATGATTTAGAATAATATTTTTCCTGCTTTTAAGTTAACTGTACGCTTGTGTATAAAATGCGGTATTTACTTGTACTTTTACTGTTTTATTAGTAATGAATACTTTAAAACATTAAAGAATACGATGTTAATTAATAATAAACTATAAAATATTTTTGTCCGATTTTATTACACAAATACTCCTATGTGCAACGATGGGATATCGATCGATTCTTGATCACACAATAACACACACTATGTAGGACATAAGACTATTATACTGCACAGGAAAACACAGATTGATAGAACAATAATCTACATCAACGAGAAAAGCGAAAAAAATATATATGAAAAATGTGAGCGCTAAGCGGTTTATAAATAACTAAATAGGACACATTACTGCAGAGCTTCGTCAATGCATTCATGAATACTGTTGAGTTATGGCTAGTAGTTGTCATCAAAAAGTTTTTTACTTTATACAAAAGAAAAAATCACTCAGAGTAAACCGAGTACATATGGCCGAAATTTTTCATTTTATTACATCGCACCACTTCAAGCAAAGGAAATTTAAATTTGTCAGCAAATTTTATTAAAAACAATGGAGAGTTTACACAAGAGTTTAATACATCTGATATCAAACTATGATAAGCATATTGAAATTAGGTAGGAAAGGTGGAGGAGGAAAGGTAGTGCCTAAAAATAAAAGGGACGAAGTGAAAATTAATTTTGTTTTGTATTTCTGGTTCTATCTTTCAATAAGGACTTTTGTGATCATAAATATTTTTCATAAACTTACTTTAATACGAATATTTTGAAGATTGTAAAACGAATCTCTTCACATTAAAGGGTTGTAGAAAAACTCCGCAATCCTGTTATGTAGGGGAGATTCATACCGTTAACTATTTTCAAAATGTCCAGGTTAAAGTATTCGCATTCTCAACTTTTGCATACAATGCCAGACTGCAAGATCTCAAAAGCAAGATTTAGTAATTCTTCCTTCGAAAATTAAAATCTTATTAATGTTTAATTATGAGTATTTGCAATACGATGGTGTATTTGTAAATTCGTTGAATTAGACTGATAATGAAGTCGATAAAATGATGAAATATTTTAAACATTTCTGCAATTTAAATGAGAGAAACATCAAATTTTCCATTTATTTTGTGAGTAAATTATATAAAAAATTAAAAGTTGTCTTTTTTGTTGCTATTTTAACAATAAGCTCACGTAAGATTTTTTTAGTTTGTTGAGCAAATGTTAGATTTTCAAATTTTACATGAAGTGTAATGAAAATTAAGGAATAGAATTAGTTGTATTAATTATTCATATATTAACTATTTCACTCATTTTTAGTTATATAAAACACAATTGGGGTTAAAAAAATTAACATTTTATGTCTAGTTTATAATTTAAATACCTATCAGACTCTACAGAACAAACTATGTTTTTTTAATTATCTGTAATATTATTAAATGATTGTAAATCATATAATACGATTCTTTAAATGAAACCCATAACGTACTTCTTGAATGATTAATGCGAGACATTTTTAGCCACATCGCTAAGAGCCATATCTTGACTAATTTGATAAGTCATTGTAAAATATAGGACTTTATGTCAAATTGGACATTTTAGGAAAAAAGTTAAAGCTGAATATATTACCAGTCATCAGCAAAAAAATTATTTTTATCATACATTAAAATTGATATTTATAAAAAATTAAAGTATGTAATGGAAATTTCATAAATTTTCTATATTTTTAAAACTTTTTTATAACGGAAGTAACCAAAACGGTCTAGTCTCCAGTTCAAAATATCTCGTAGTATATAAAATTTTATAAACTATTTGAATAATGTCGTGCATTTAATTATATAATTTTTATTTACAACTTTGTTCTGTATAGACAATAGTTCATGAGATACATCAAGTCGGGGGATCTACAATGACTGAACTATGAAGAGGTACGTCTCAAAAATGACTATTTCCCTAAAAAATAAATTTTGGATAAACATTATAGAAAATTAATACAAAATATTATTTTATACAAAATATCTACTTGTTTTTTTATTATTTTATACAAAATATCTATTCTCTACAAAATATTATTTTATATTTTTACGTTCGATAAATACATAGAAAGATGTTGGGTAAAAACTATTTGACGAGATATTGTAGAAAAACTACTTTGTGCAATATTTTGCACGCCGCATCCCTTAAATTATTAATTTGACAATATGGTGTCTATGAAAAAACCAAACGGTATGAAATATTGATTTCATCCTTTACGATATTTTCAATTCAGATGTGGATTATTTCCATCTTTCTGTAGTAATTATGATTGTACAAATATACATAACATATATTTAAATGTTCTAAAACAGCTCTAAATATTTATAATGTGAGAACAATTACAAATATGTTAAACTAGTAAGTGTATAGACGGCACTGCAAATATGCTAACGGTATTATTATGTTTATATCACGTTTTTACAGAAAACTAAAAACAAAAACATAGAAAAGATCAAAATTATATGTATTATACGACCTTCAAAAATATTAAGCTGAAAAAATCTAGAGTTTCCTACACCTAGTGTTTAGTTACGTGAAGTTCTTAAAAAAAACTATTTTAGTTTTGAGGCAAAGATCGATTTTTGAGCCATGATTGAGAAGTGTAAATATTATAATATACATATATATATATATATATATATATATATATATATATACATATATATATATATATATATATATATATATATATATATATATATATATATATATATAATTTATTATTTTAGTTTCAATTACAATTTTGGGTAATATGTGAATAAACGATTTATTATTACGTGTGATTATGGAATGGTGTTTATCATAATTACGAGAATTAAATTCTTCTAAGAAAGTAGTGCAAGTATCTTATATTGAAACAGAACTATACCTCTCAGCATGAGTTCGGTTCTTATTTAATTTTATTACAGTAAGAAAGTGCAAACTTCTAAACAAACATTTATTTTTTAACGCTAACAGCATTTACAAAATTAAGCAAATAGTCATGTTTCATATGTTGTTTTTACAGGAGCATAACAAAGTGAAATTCGAATAACTTAAGGCCCCCGCCATTTATTAACGGTAGCTTCGTATGGGTTCTGATAATTTTTTGACAAATTATTGTAGTATTTATTACATATTTATAAAAACCTGTTTAAGATCAACATACAATTAATTCAATTGTTATTCGCCGGAATAGAATACTTTGTATCTAGAAAATCAGTCAATTATTTTTGGAAGTAATTTGATTATAATTATAAATTCATTTGTTCTAAACCCCAAGTTCAATTACAGGTTTATCGCGAGCGTTGGATATGTGAATTTATCATAAATACAAATTGTATAAAGAAACAAATAGAGTAAAAACAATAGATGAAGGAGATCAAAAAAACCTAGAAATTTAAATTCACAATACTCAATTTCGAGAAAATTCATAATTACATTCCTGAATCGATCAAAGGAGCATAAACATTTTCTAGACTGGGCGCGTTTCTCAGTACTGCACATATCATATCATCATTGCATACTTGCTCACATCAAAATGTAGTTTATGGCTCAGACTTCTTCTCATTTTATGATTTAATAATATTATATATTTAATACATATATAATATTTAAAAAAATACTTGATCAAAAAACTCAGTCGGATTACAACAAAGTGGAATTAGATATACTTTTTGAAACAATAAATAACATGTCATGCTTCCCTTATACATATGATTAAACGAGGTGCAATCTCAACCAATCGCTTTTTGAAATGAAAATTTTTATTTTTATTTAAAATATAAGTGTATAAAAATATCTGATAGTATGTCGGTTGATGCTGTCAGCGGTGCATTACTATCTTCATGATAAGGTAACTTGCAAGTTTGGTAAATATCGCCAAATGCAAAATTTGTAAAAACAAGACTTGACAAGATCGCCGACGTGATCTTGATTTATTTTTTTTTTAATTTTTAACCTCTACTTCCGTTTTACCAGAATAGAACACATTTGAAATGTAAACCGATAAAAAAAGTTAAAAAATTATTACAAACACTGCTTTATATGATAGGAGATATTATTATGAATATGACTGTTACTATTATGGTAAAAATATTGTAGATATTTGGCTGAATTACATTTTAATTTTTAATATATAGAGAATTTATTCTAAAAAAAGGTAAGTACGGGATGTAGGAGATGAAATTATACAATTTGACGTTTTTCTGAACAATGGTTTAATTGGGATAATCGTATGTCTTAGGTGAATTTCACAGAAATACATTGCCATTGCAGAGGACTCTCTTCTTGTAAAATCTTCATCAATCTTGGTCCCCAGAGACATAAAATCCAAGGTCAATTTGAAATATTATATATACGGAAATCGTGAAAGTGGGATAGCCATTTCATGATTGTTATAACTCCTGTTATTTTTATCTCTCCAATAAATTGTTTATAATGTTCAGAAGCATGATTCGTGTTGTTATGTTATTGGAAAACAAAATTGCGCTCAAGCAAGAGGGAGTAGCTCATTCTGGCAATAATTTTCCGAGCTTTTCGTTGCTTAGATTCTAATCTACTTCCCTTTTTCCTTTGAACTCACCACAAAAACTCTTTTATTAAAACCGAAAATGTTGGCCCAAAAGACTTCTTCTGTTATTCAAAATATAATTATAATATAATTATATATATATATATATATATATATATATATATATATATATGTATAATTTGTAGCCCGAATATTTCTTATGATCCAGTTCAAGACGCCTTTTTACGGTTGATGTTGAAATTGGCTTCTGAAGCGATTGAAATAATTTGGTGACTACCTGGTATGTTTTCAATTGTCGGTTTCATTTTGATAACACTAGTGTAATTATCCTCGGTATTTATAGTCGCTTGTGTTTGTTACTCCTTTTTCCGTCTTCGTTATTGCCTGTACCTCATATCGAGAAAGAGTAATGCACTGTTTTATGGGACACGTGGAATCTTTCGGTAACTTGTCATTCTGTATAACTTTCGTTACTAAAAACACAATAGAACTGTCCTGTTAGACATCGCATTGAGCGTAAGGGACAAAAACTTCGTCTGTAGATATTGAAATGCAACAGATTTTGGTGTAAAAATATAACTTAAAAGTGTAAAAAATATAACACAGAAAAACTTTTGTTTGAATTTCTTTGTATAATAAGCAATGGTAGTCCATGAACACCCGGCACCAAGGCAAAATATTTCCGAAAAATTATGTTTATAAACATACTGATTTGATATTGCTGCGTCGACAAATATTTGATCAAGGCAATCTCTTTGAAACGTAATTTTTCGGTAATCTTTTGTCAGCATTTCCATATGTATAATCAGTCTCTAAATATACAATCTTAATGACATAAAGAAAATAAATATATATATATATATATATATATATATATATATATATATGTATAATTTATATATAATAAAATATGTGTCTTTCCAAAGTAATAATTATTATCATATTAAATGTACAAACTATTTACTAATTGTTCGGACACGATAACCGTTCATCAAATTTTTCTTCAGAAAATTATGGATTCGATCTTCCCAGTACTAAGTGATTTAGTTTATAATTTATAAGATATGTTAATTTGTTTAAATTACCACTTTCCCAGTGATCATTTTATAATCAAAACTATTTGGATACCTACGGAATAACCTTTATTAACTTAATGAGTTCATTATTACACAAAAATGCGAAGGCACTTTAATATTTATCTCATATCAATATAAGTTCTTTCGGCCAATACTAATAAAATTTCATTTTGGTCTATTACAATAAAGCTGAAAGAAAATAGTAACAAATTTTCGCGACATCTATTCACAAAATACTGACAACAAAATCCACAGGAAGTAATTCAAAGGAAGAAAGAAACTATAGAAACTGGGATATTGATGCCTCCACCGTGATTTTGATTTATATTTTTATTCATTTTTACAGGTTTATGGTGAATATTTTCACGTAGTTATCGTTTACGGTCCCTCCTTTTAAATGTTTATGATTTGTGGACGTATCACAAATCAAATTTGGTGAAAGTAAGTTTTATTAGTATTTTCGCATCACTAGCAGAACTGAAAGGAAATTGTAATAAACGGCTTTAATATAAGTAGTTATAAATAACATAATTTTATTGAGAATACAGCATTAACTCCCAATGAAACTAAAATATATTCTCCACATACGCAAAAAGTGCAACCGAAATTTAGATATGTAAGCAACCGTAGTGATGATAAGTGATGTTGTAGATTAACTAAATATTAAATCAGTACAATATTAACGAAGTGTCCGGTATCTCTACTGCCTGTACCGCGTATATTACGGGAACATTGCTCGCATTATTATTGTATCACGTTGAACTACAAAGTTTAATAAATATCTATGTATTAACATTATTATTGAAAGTGATCGCATATTATACGAATTACTTTAAGGTTTTCAAATAAAAAAAATATTATCTTGTGCTTATATAAAAATTGTATTGTATATATATATATATATATATATATATATATATATATATATATATATGTATATATATATATATATATATATATATGTATATATATATATATATATATATATATATATATATATATATATATATATATATATATACGAAATTGACCTTTCCGGCGGACGACGGAAGAAAGTCAGTGGATTCCAAAAATATATGAGAACGTTTTACAATTTTAGCGCGGTTTTAATTTAAACTTTTTTTACTTAGCTTAAATACAGGAACTTTCAAATTTCTTTTCACAAAGTATTTTTAATAATAAATTTTTAAAATATCAAAACACTTGCCTCTGATATTAGTACAACTTTTATGTTTGTCAGCACGTCAGCTTGTATTTCAGATTATAACAAGAGTAGTTTATGAATGTCTATCGCTATAAAATATAACTTTGTCTCAGCCTTTTGCAATAAATATTATGAATGAAATAATAAATGTATTTGTTACATAGAATTAGGGTAACTTATGAATACAAATAATAATATTTCTTGCTGTTTATCTCGGAATGTTTCGATTAGTGACAAATATCGTGTACGGATGATTTATTTTTCTCTTTCAGGACACGTAAAGGCTGTAAAATAATTTGGCAAGATATAAAAGTAGAGTAAATGAACAAGTTTTATTTTATTTTCTGGTTACAGCATAATTTGAAATCGTGTTTATTCTAATTAAACTCATTTTTTTAAATATCGTGTTTTCGTTAATCGTTTCAGCCGAATAACTCCATCATAAAGATTTATCTTTCAGTTGTAGACATACATCAATCATATGTATATCGTGAACGTGAATAACGACGATATGCAAATTATTGTAGTTACAATGGGTTTTTTGGCCCTTTTTTATTTTATGTATTCTGATTTCTATTTGGTATTCTTATTTTTGAAATTGTGAAGTTTTCTATCTTCCTCAACTTCTTATTATAAAATAAAACATGGCAAAAATGTTAATACATCATCACTTTCTTATATTCAAATAATAATATAAATTGCAATCTTACAAGTTCAACTAGTTCCGAAGTAATTCCACATCTTTTCATGAAAAGTGGTTGAACGTGTGAAGACATTTAGGTGGATATGTACATATATAGGCAAATGTTACTAGGTATATATCATAAGAAACATGCTTATATATTTTTTTTATCAATTAAATTTGGTGTTATGACATTTTTTATTTCTCTTGCGGTCTAACTTCAGCTGTATACAGAGAGCAAAGACGTTTAATATCATATAAAATTTTCTTAGGTTTCTCAAGTTAAAGAAGAGTTATTATTGATAAGTGTATCTAAATGGAATATACTTAAGTCAAATCGTTATAATTCTGCCATGTAAGAATATTTCAAAAATTTCTATGTATTCGTTGCAAGATGCTTCGCGCGCCTTTTATATACCTTGTGCTGTGTATTGTTGTGTTTAATGAATATCTAAAGAATAGTCACTGAAACAGATATCCAACAATTTATTTTTTAAAACTTTTACATAATATCTCTTTTTAAATATTGAGTTTAGATAAATTAAATAACTTATTTTCAATAAATAAATAAATATATTAATATTAGCGGCAAAAATATCCCTTTTCTTCGATTGAAGCCCTCCGTCACGGTTTTATGATTTTTCTATTTTGTAAATTCTTGTATTTCTTTATGGCTTCGTTGACAAAACTGGCGGCTGCTTCTAAATGATCCGCCGTGGCGAGTGACCTAAAGCGGTTTATTGTCATTCGAAATTGGGCCATTGGTGGTTGCCACGATATCGTGCACAACTGTCCGTAGGTGCAGAGGGCGACAGTGGCGACCATTCCGACCAATAGCATCACGACGTTTTTATAAATCCACAGAATACCGGAAGTCGTAACAAGCATGACTTTCTGAAAGTTTTAGAGTTGTTACAAATTTTGCTCCTTATTTATTATTTTTTAGTCTTTAATACAATATTTGTAAATAAGGTGGCTTTTTGCTATAAGAGCTATCTATTCTAGACAACCAAGAAATATTATTAATTAGTTCAGAAGAGGACAGCAAATTATATTATTATAATTTTTGAGAAATGAAAAGGATGAGGCATGAAAAGGATATGAACACACGGAAAACGGTGCAGGTTAGTTCAAGAGAGTTATAAGGGTCCAATACACTTAGTAGCGTAAATAGTAAAGTCATTTTCATAAAAGGACAAAAATTATTAAGGAATGAGGAGCAAGGGGGAGTTGTCAGAATATAAACCTAGGCTTATCAATTATTCTTACATGTTAAAAGTGTGTTTCAAAGGAGCTTTCAAATTTATACTGCCACTAATAGCTTTAATTAAAATTTTTAAAATTGTTTTTTAACTTTTATGCTATTTTAACGTAAATTACCTTGGGAATATGTAAAAGTTCAAAAATTGTGGTTATGAAAGATTTGTCCTTATCCTCGTCATCGTTTTCTTCGACTTCGTTGTTTGGTTCATATCTGTGTAAAAAAACCTTGTATGTAAATTTAATTATAAAAAAATAACACGTACAGAATATACCAAAACCAACAAAATAAATAAGGAAAAAACCTATAAAACTACACTTACTCTGGGAATGTGTAAGTGGTCTCCTGATGGTAAGTTGGAATGTAAATACTGCCAATGTGATGTTCATCTTGGGAAGGCACAATTAAATCCTGAAAAAAATTTTATGTAAATGATTATATATTTTTCGTAGACATATCCAAAATTTGTAAAATTTTTATTATTTCCAAGTGAATTAATTGTTTTATAAATATTTTTCTTAATAATATTATTGAGAAATAATAAACTTACACTATTAATAGGTAAATAAAGACCATCTTCG
This sequence comes from Druceiella hillmani, assembly GCA_039881145.1. Lineage (NCBI taxonomy): Eukaryota > Metazoa > Arthropoda > Insecta > Lepidoptera > Hepialidae > Druceiella > Druceiella hillmani. Next base: position 44,692,099 of record JAYKKI010000012.1, on the reverse strand, counting down.
TCTTGGGGCACCGCATATTCGTGAGCTAGAGTTACAGACGAAAATGTATATAGGGTAAACGCGAAACCAAATATGACGTTCGATCTCATCTGTAAAATAAAGTAATTGCATGAACAGGCACATTTAAGCATTTGAAATGTACTTAATATATCTTAAGTATTGACAATGGAGCATTCAACATTTCGTTGTTTATTTAAGAATGCGAAGTCATAAAATGGTCAATTTTTTATTGAAAAACTTCTATTTTATAATACATTTTGCAATGACTTAACCTTGACAAGACTTCTTTTTTTCCCTTTGCTAAAATATTTAAACTATCGTAACGTGTGTTACCGTCAAGATAAACTACGATATAATGATTACTCTAACTACCGGCAAGGTTCTTATATTGAATAATTTGCCGGACATGGCATGCACAAGTTAAATGTACGAGTAATTAGTTAAAATTTAGGGATAAATTATAATGACGGTTATCTACTGGAAGTGACTCATCAGATAATTGATCGATTGATTTTAAATTTGGATATGTAATCTATTTTAGATAGCTTATGCCTTTGTAATAATTAAAGCTAATTGTTAACGGCTCAATTCCTAACGATAATTTTGCTCTATGCATATTGTCTATAAGGAATATTTTGGTAAGATTAACCTTATAGCTCATGAGTAGATAATAAGTCATGAAAGCGTTTAGGGAAATTTAAATATATTATATGTACCTAAATTTAATATTGTCTTTCTTTATTAAATTAGTATTAATTATACATACAATTTTAGGTCAAAACTTATAAATTAATATAAAATTATGCTAGATTTATTTGGAACTATAATATATTTAACTATAGTTTTAATTTTATTACATTAAACATATAGATTATATTAAACAAACATATACATTTTTGAATTTTATCTGTCACACAACAGGAGGGCTTTTGCTTATTTTTTTAAATTTATTTCTCATTCCTCAAAACTATGTTTCGAAATATGCATTTATGGATGTAACGTCTGTAATGTGGTAATTATTGTCATAACTATGGCAAATTTCGGCTTTCCATATTAAGTGGTTTTGTATATTTCTATGGCATAATATGGATTCGTGTGATTCTATGTTCTTACTGGAACGCATCACACAAATAAAAAGCACTAAAAAAATCACTCCCGATTTAGATATAAGGGAATTACCCCATAAACCTTTCTTTAAAATATTTTATTATAAATCTGAACTTCGTAAAAGTTACAAATTTATCTAACCGTGCCAAATTTAAGCTTTACAGCACTAACTGTCTGCGAGTAAAACAACTGTGACATATATATGAACAGACCAACAGACGATGGTGGCGAAACTGTAAGGGTTCTTAGTTTGGCTGTGGAACCCTAAAAATTAGAAATAAAGACTTATGTTCATAATGATATAAGCACGATATTTCACATTAACTTTGTAATTTAATAGTGCATTCACTATATTGTTTTTATGTAACCTGAAGCTTTTGTGTAGCCTTAAATGTGGATTGGAATTTTTAGCGATTAAGGTGTAAGGTGATGCAATACAAATGTGGTTACAGAGTACTTTTGGAAATAATAATAAGAAAATAACTTATTTCATATAGCGAATTTAAAATTAATAACCAATTTTTTAAATGAAAATAATTATGAGAGCTTGGTCCCATAATGCAGTAGTTAGAAAATTTAGAACTTGGTAAACTTTAATAAGGCAATTTAATATTACGGCAGTTATAAAATAAATAATGAACAACAGAAACGAATTATTACATTTATCCCGATAAGTCCGTTAGTATAATTTTTTCTCAGATCGGTATATTTGAATGTAAAAATAAATTAGTCTTGTAGTTTTAGTGAAATAGTTTAGTCGTTTTGTCTTCTGTGATTCTTCTTCGCAAAACGGCATTGTAGAAAAAAACAATTCTTCTCAAATGTCATCATTAGAAGAATTATTTCTTGTAGTTAATCAAATAAGATTGTACTCTTGAAAATAATTACATCAAAAGTAGTTCTAAAAAGGCGTCATATTTTACTGTTTGAACGGATCAAGTATGTCTTTATTACATTTAATCAAAGTAATGTATTTTTAAAAAATATATTATTATATTAATATTAATAGCGAAGTATAAAATGACCAAACTGAATCTTTATTGACATAAATATTACATTGGTGAAATTCTGTTTTAATATAATTTAAAAAGTCTAATGTCAATGATCGAGTTATGTAAAATTACAAGATCTTTTATCTCATAAAGAAGTTTTCCAACAAGATGTCTAAATTATGATAAGTATTATAAATATACTTGTCATATTTGTTTTATGGTCAATAAGAATACAACTCACAATTAAATGAAACTACGTGATGTAATATTATTTCTACTTTCTTTAAGTTCTTTACCACGACCTGGGTTTCGTTGTATTACAACATCTTCAGCTGGGCTATTAGCAAAGATTATGTAAAAGAACTTAAAGAAAGTAGAAATAATACTACATCACGTAGTTTCATTTAATTGTGAATAATGAATTTCTACAAAATTAATGCCAAATATATTCATTATTAAGACCACCACTCTAACGTATACACGACATGCGCGAACACTCTGTTGATGATTGCATTTGTCAGATAAAAGGTATATACTATTTAGTTAAAATCGCGTTTTGAAAAACAGATTTATGGAATTTTTTTTATGTGAGATAAAAACAGATTAAAATTATAAGTAAAGTAAATAATGTTCAATGATGACACCTGGATGTAATATTGAACTGAAAATAACCAGTTTAGATTATTTCACTACTCTTTTAACTTCAAGCAAATGAAATAACTATGGAAGTCAATTATAGAATACTACGGATTTCTCTTATATTAATTCATACCATATCCGTATAACCAAGATATATATTAATTCATACCATATCCGTATAACCAAGATATATATTACAATGAAAAAAATCTGTCCTGTTTCTTTTAATTCTCATGTCATCGTTTAAAAACATCTCATTACAGCTCTTCTGCATATAAAACCTCATCGCATCATGAAACGCTCATCTACGTATAAAAATAGCACATTACAGTTTTTATAGATAAAAATACTCCTTTGTTTACGTTGTTTCGAAAAAATAATTTCCTTCAACCCATGTATCTGTTTCAGCCAAGTTCAAGTAGATACACGGCCATTTACACGAACAACTGCGAGTCACGTTTCCCATGCCTCTAGACTTTTTTCGTAGAGCTTGAGACATTATTTGTACAGTTTATCAACGTTTATATAAAACCAAGTCCCTTGAAAATTTTAGCTTTTAGCTTCAAGCATACGAGAATATACTCTTATATGCTCTGTAATGTCTTATTTTATAACTCTCTGACTGACTCGTATCATAAAAATCTACAGATGAGGAAAATTTTAGGGAATGAAGGAAAAAATCTGAAAAAAGCAATTTACTTACCGAAACATGATTTAATAAAGGTTTATTAATCATCTCAATAAAGTATTATTTTTATGTTTTTATACATCAAATGCAATTGTTTTGACGTAACAGTATCGAAAATTCTTGTAAAAATCGATATCCACAATTAAATGAAACTACGTGATGTAGTATTATTTCTACTATCTTTAATTTCTTTACCACGACCTAGGTTTTGTTGTATTACAACATCTTCAGGTGGGATATTAGCAAAAATATCCCACCTGAAGATGTTGTAATACAACGAAACCTAGGTCGTGGTAAAGAAATTAAAGATAGTAGAAATAATACTACATCACGTAGTTTCATTTAATTGTGAATAATGAATTTCTACAAAATTAACGACAAATATATTCAATATTTAAAAATCGATATATTGTAGAAACTGACCAGCTGATCGTCACAACCTGCTTGCAGGAATGACGATGCAAGAAAATCCGAGTAAACCATTTTACAATGTTTGAAAAGTCTTCGAAAATATAAATTATTGTATTTAAGATAGTTTCGTTAAAATTTAAGTAGGTATTGAGTATACCAATTTAATTTTTTTACTACTTAAATTTGCTGATCACGAATCGTAGCTATTGCGTACCGAGACATGTTAAACAATTTTGTACCGATGTAGTTATTTGGGTAAACACTATTTCGAATTTAAGTAGCCAATTAACGCCAATTAATAAACAACACTCGTGACAAAGAACGTTTTCTAGCGTGATACCCGAGCGGTTCATTCAAATGGTATAAACTTATAATGAGGGCTCAACGATCACTTGCAACGGTCAGACTGTAGTCTCGTGATTATAATCAAACATATTTGAGGTAGTTACTGACAATAAACTAAGTAAGTAAACCATAAAAATGACAAAGTTTTAACATTTAATGTTATGAATGTAGACCACATTCATAACATGAATGATCCCTCGCATAGAATGAGTATTTCCTCATAAAAAGCGCAGGTGCTCCGATTCACCGTGGTGATTTGGCTCGAATTGAAAAAAAATTCGCCTCAAATATACATTTTTGTAGAAATATTGTACCTTTGTTTATTAATAATTCATTATTTTTAGTGTGTACCGTAAATACAAATAAATATCTAATAATTTTTGCAGCCCCTGCGCCGACTAATCATGAAATTTTGTAATAAAAAATACGTCAACAATCTGACTCGTTTTCGGTTAATTCGGAAATTTTGTGACTCCAGACAGTGGGATAATATCTGGTGGGCTATAACATGTAACACAATTCATTTTATTTGTAGTAACCCACGTAATTCATACTTTTTCTATTATTTTAATGGTACCTTATTCATAGCATTTTATTCTGTAACCCTGCCGGGTGGAAGCGTACGAGATATGTTATACTATTACGGTCCCCACTTTTGTATGTCACGGGTTCCTGAAGGAATATGTTACGTATTCCTCCGAAAACGGAGATGGAATATGGCTTATTCAATGATTGTTGAGTTTTCTTCCGGATTAAACCGAACATGTAAATATAAACGAAGTGTCTCTCTATGATTTTGAAATAAACGCTTACATTTAGGCTGACTAGGTTTCTTATAAGATACCTTAAATAAAAAAAACCGTTTACAGCATTTATTCCCGTTTTTCTATCGATCAACCTATTTGTTTGTCCAGATTAAACACAGAATTTGCACGTAGAGCAGGCAACGGAGCACAAACTGCATTTTGTTTCATCTTGGCATCTCAAAAGGTTTTCTTGAACAATTTAAAAAAGTTCCACCGTACAGATCTGACATGAAATAAACGCATGAAAAGATAATGCACTCCAGAATTCAATCCGGACGCATCGCAATGGATCACTGGATTCAGTATAAGAAACGACCGCAAGGGGAAAGTCTAAAATGAATATGTATATCCTTTCTATAAATAAACATCTCATAAGAAATAAAAATATTTATTTTAATTACGTCACAAAACTTACTTTCCGAAAGTAATTAACGCATTTTGTTTTAAAACGCGTTCAATGTAATTTTTATAATTGTGCAAGAGAGGGAAAAATACTTTAAAAATGACTTTCTATATTCTTTTATCTTTTAGGACATGAAAGTCGCTAAAGTTTTATTATTGTAATGACCTTCTTTTTTATTGTAAAATATTACAAAAAAAAATAATTTGCTCACAGCATTAACAACGGAAGCTTGCATAAAGCCTTTTTAAATAGGATTTGGCTGGATTTGAGCTTATTCTATATAATGAGACAAAATGTTATTTTGAATAAAACATATTTGAAATGGTTCCAAGAGCCTCAGTAGGTTCATATAATGTAAGCTGGATGATTTCACAAATCACTATGTAATAATATATCAATACTTCTAATATTTACATCTTGTACAGGAATACACTTTTTTAATTTTATAAACTACCCTCTGAAAGCTTGGAAACGCTAGCTTTATTTTTCTTATTTCGGTAATGTTGTTAATGTTGTACATTCAATTCCAATTTATTTAAAAATCTAAATAAATTGTATTCATCACTATAACTACTTGTAACCCTAATAAAAGTGATAAAGATTGTGGGTATTCATTTTAGTAGTTTTCATAAATTATCGCCTCTGATTTTAATGCCAAAGCCTCTTCTTAATATTGTTACGATTGTTAAGTGTTTTGTGTCCTTGAACCTCGTACCTAATTAATTCCCCAAACATTCAATAGAGGACCGGTTTGGTGACTGTTGAGACTAAATCATGATTTTCAAACCCAACGCTTTAATTTTTTCTAGAAAGATTTCACACATTCTTGCAGAACAAATATGGTAACGTAAAACTTTCAATATCTTTCTTTTATTATTACAATATCGTCAATTACAAGCAGGTATTCCACTTTGTTCCAGCAAAATAGCTCCAAGTTATCAAATTACAGTATCTATGTTGTGTTGTGGACACAAGACAGTCCGTATTAATTTTTTATTAGGTCTGCGGCAGAAAAATCCAGTCTCTTCGATTCATTCCTTTAAAATTTCGAGTCGTCAGTCTATTAAATTTGTTTTTCTTTGTTTTAACGACTAATTTTCATACTGATGTATCTATTGTAGATGTATTATATATTAATGGATCCTTAACCACTACATACCACGCATACTAATAGTTAAAGAGACGATTTTTACAGTTGAAACTAATATTTTGTTTTATGCAGTTTATTCAAGTTCCGTGAAATATCTGGTGCTGGGAGTCGACGATTACGCCTGACCATAATTATAATAAATCTATCCTCTCGACTAGTAGTACCTAGTGAGTATGTTAGATTTATTGTATATTTGGATATATTTATTTAAGTCACAGATATTTAATCCTCGTTAATATATTCTGAACACTACTTTTTTGGCAATGGATCTCTCAGAATAGCTCCATTTCGTAAAACAGTAAAACTCACAACGAATTAATGTTAATAATACAATGTGACTTTTGTGAAAGACATTTATTAATTTGTTTTGGTCTTATTAAGGACATTTGTTTAATCAGAAAAACGACCGCATTAGCATTTTTTAATATTAAGATTCTTTATTAGTCGTAAAAGTAAACAAATATTTAATACCCCCAAATGTAATTATATAAATAAGCTAAAATAGAAATATTATATACCGTTTAGAAAATATTTATCTCAATAAGGGTGCTTCCAAATTTTCTGATGGTAGTGTTGATCGTGTGAGGTATTAATTGGAAGATACATTTGTAAGGATCCCCAAAAAATCTTTTAAACTACTTACAAACATTGATAACATTTTTCACCCTTTAAACATTTTGTCTAGCATATCATCAATAGGCGTAAAAATATAAAGAATTTTCCAAAAATTATGAGATTAAAATCATACGAGTAGCTGTAGTTTTACCGAAAAATTCTAGTAGCGTTATTTTTGCACAATTTTGACTGTAGTAGTTTTTGGGATAGGAAGGGGTCACTTATTTTTGTCTTATTCCGTCTTATATAAAATTCTGAACAAAAAGTTTTGAATTGTTTACTAACCATATATGAAATTTTTAAAAAAAATTTACTTTATTTTTCCTTCTACAATTTCTAGCTGAATATTTGAGCGTTTAAATACTGAGATATAGATTGATATATAATATGGTGGAGATCTTTTGTCAGAAAAGTGGATGTTATTGATTCGACATGGGTACTGTTCCCGAAGGTGGGCAAAAACCGGGTCCGTTGGTGGAAACTCACGGAAGCCGTTTTGAAACATAACACGTAACTAATGAACTAATTGAGATATATACAGATTTGTGTACGTTACAACTAAGAGAAGTTTCAAATTTCTACATTAAACGGTTTCAGATAAATACGGCTCAGAAAGAAGAATAGACGGACGGACGCGTTAGTGATCTTAAAACGGTTGTCCTTTTTTACTTCTAAACTATGGGAACTTACCAAGACAACATATGTACTTGACAAATGTACTTGAGTACGTGGTTTGAATATATTACTTAATAATGCTATACAATAGCCGATATCGGGTAAGAATACTTATGAAGGAGCAATTATTTTTTTATGTTCATGTGGGACTTTACTTATGGTTAATTAAACGATTGCAGAATTTAGATTTGCAATGAATCATTTAATTTGCTACAAGTCCCATAAGAACACAAAGTTTGATCTATCTAGACTTGGACTTGTGTTTTACGTTTTCAACGGATTTAATTTTCACTCCAATTTCATTTGTTTGTAGATAGAAATGTTTCTAATTTGCTATTATAAAAAAAACGTAGAATAGTATTTTTATTAAAGTGCCTTTTTTGTGTTTGTACTGTTTTGTACCTTTTTTTAAATATGTTATAACAGCCTATAATAAAAATTGAAAAGGAATAATCTTTCACTTATTTAAGTGTTAAACCAATCAAGGATTAATTTGTACCAAAAATAGCGTTTTCTTATAAAAAGTAATTATGCAAATTAGAGGTATTCAATAAAATACAAAATTAAAAAAATATTTGGAATAATTGACACATAAATAGTAAATAATTCTGTTGGGTATGTATACATAAAATATAAAATATGTTAAAATTATGGGTAGGTACTTAAGCATTCAGGATTTATGTAACTATATTGGATTACAACAGATTCAATTTATAATTAAAGCGTAAAATTATTCGAAAAACTCAGTCATGGGTATTTTTATTTAATCCCCATAATACAATATCGCTGGAAAGCGATATTAGTGAGAATGTTATATTAAAAATTTAAGCTTTTTAAGAATTATTTATTATAAGTTAAATAAAAAACCTTAACTATAATATAAATTATTTTCACATCGTACAATATATTTTTCATTTTAATGTTTATCATTAACGTCTTTTCTTGACTTCGTTTTCGGCAATCGATTTCATGTCTTCATATTTCTCAATGGCAGACTTTAGGAGCTTGGATGCTGCATACAATCTTTCTGGAGTTGCAAATGATCTTAAATGATGTGTGTTTCCATAGCCGGTGATTTTCATGTGGCAGAGCGGTGTAAACGTGCACAGGGATATAACTGCTAAAGCACCGACAAGCATCACTGGCAGCGTTGCAATGAGCGATTTGGACATGAAGAAGATGAATGCAATGAGAGCCTGGAAAAGTAGAATGAATTATAGTTAATATATTGAAAAAAAAATTGTTACTATTTGATAACGTAATATTCACTAAACATTACGTTATCAAATAGTAACAATTTTTTTTTTAAAAAAAAATAACACCAAAATATATAAAGGTGTGGATAAGCGAAGTCTTAATATTATACTTATCTATAGTACGAGTAGATCTATTGAGATATATTTTTATCAAGTAATATAAACATCATCTACTCAATATTTTATCGGTTTTTGGTAAATTAATTATTTGTAGCTTATAATAATATATGTGCTTACAATTTTCATGGCAATCTTAATAAGTGTAAACATGGTGAAGAACGGCTTGATTGCTCCGAACACCGAAGGTTTGTCATTTTCTGATACGTTTGACGCAACTGTAACTTCAACTGGTTTTACAGCAATAGTCGAGCTGAAAAATCGGTAATGAATTAAGATAAGGATAGGATAGAATATTATAACAAACGACATGAGTTGGGTTAATTTTGAACACTTGAACAGCAAAAAAAATTAATAATAATATATTTCAATTTTCAAGAGACATGTCGAAAATTATAATTACCTGGGCTTCGGAACTTCATAAACAATATGGTGTTCTTGATGAATGACCTCCGTTAAAGGCGTATGCGCGGCAATTGACCCTTGTCCTGGTTTTGCTACTGAATTCTGTGCTACTTGAGGCTGGCCGGATACTATGCCCGTTCCGTAATTGTGACCAGGAATACCTTGACCCGTTACTATTGGCCCAAGTCCTGACACAATTTGAGGGCCCTGGTTTGATCCTATGTACGCATTACCAGTAGAAACTGGCCCAAATCCAGACACAATTTGTGGAACATGTACATTGTTGGGGACACCATATCCACCTCCAAGAGATACATGTGATACTCCGGATACAATATTGCCTCCTTGTACATAATTAGATCCACCATACCCAACTTGTCCTATTCCAGATCCACCATATCCAAATGAGGATGATTGTGGTCCGTGTCCGGTGAATGTATTGGAACCGGGTACTTGATTTTGCATAACTTGTTGCGCAGATCCAATATGTACGTGTCCTTGGCCGGACACAATGGGTACATTAGAGCTTGCCTGCTGTGCATGGTCAGATGTAGCCACTCCATTATTGGATGATGTTCCAGGGTTAAATTGAGATTGATCTACGTAATTAGGCATATGAGAAACATATCCACTTTTCTCAGTATCGCTTTCGGATCGGTGATTATTGAAGTCAGAGGTGGAAAAATTCGATTCATCAGCTGATTGCGAAAAAGTGTCAGATTGTTCTTCTTGTTGTTGATAAACCTGAGGTTCAGATTCATCGTTGGCCAACATCGTTAGAGATAATTGAATAAGGGACAATATAACTATGGCACACTTCATGATTCTTATCTGTAAATACGCGAAAAGTAACATTTTTAAATGAATTTAAAAGAAGATATTATTATATTTAAGATTGATTAGATTTGATATATATTTGAAATTTAGAGCTATAAAGGATTATTTATTACATCTTTGGTCGTAGATAACGTTAATATAGCACAAATTTACACTATTAGCGTTAACTCACGTTAAATCATAATGGTATAAATAAAAGTATCAAGACACAAAACGTACCTTCAAATAATACTAGCAGTCTTCAGTAAATGAATGAACACAACTTAATGTACTCAATGCCAATGATTGACTGATGACTTAATTGACGCAACGTTAATTTTATACCACTTGTCAAACGTTATACAATGATTAGGGTAGAGACAATTATACGACAATTTTAACATATTCTTTTAATAGAGTGGTAATTATATTCACATTCCGTTATAGGGGCGAGAAATACAATTAGCCAAAATTATCATTAAGGAATTACGCCATATATTTTATTAACCTCTTTTTAATTTAAAGTTAATCTCAAGAGGTCGCTTAATAATATCATGTTGTAATAGTATTACTATACATATATATATATATATATATATATATATATATATATATATATATATATATATATATGTATATATATATGTGTGTGTGTGTGTGTGTATGTACGTGCTTAACTTATTGTAAGTTTAATATTTTTGAGAGGTTTTTTGGCCAGTGTATATACTTTTTAAAGGATGATATGAAATTAACTACTCGGCTAGAAACAGCTACAGAACTACTAAAATAAAATTTACCTTATCACCTGAAAATCTATAAGCCGGACTACATGGAAATAAATTGATTTATTATCGAATTGTTAGTTGTATAATATCTAAATCAACTTGAAACACATGAAAGTAAAAGATATATTCTTTCGATAAGATTGTGTTATTTGTACAAATTATACGTAATTCCATTTTTTTTTCAGATTATTTCGTGGGATATGCATTATTCAGTTTCGTCTGGTGAACTATCAAGTTGTTCAAGCATTTTAGAACATAAGGCATTCTCTACACATACTTTGTACGATCTCAACTTCAATTTGTTGTTAAAGATTCGAATCTGGAAGCCCTACTATGCTACATATCCTCATATGTGATTGAAGAAATTAAACGATAGCATGTAAAAAAATTATGTTTCTTATATAACTACTCGTATAGCACACTACATAAATTCTATGCAACCGTGCTCTATAAAATCTATCAAAGCCGGTACGGTTGTACCGACATTGTTAGCTATTTTTTTATTTTGTATATTAAAATTGCACAATAATATACACAGTATTCTACTTATTATGCGAATATTAGGATGCAAATCGAAGAATGTTGAGTGTTGTATCGTAATGATCATAGTGTGATATATGAACTTGTATTTTTTGCGTCATATATGCATAACAAACAATTATGTTCTCTGATTATAAAATATTGGAAATTTTACAATACACACGTGAAAATACTTTTTTGTTTCTGTTTAAACGCAATCAGGAATTTATTTTGAAATCTATGAAGTAAAAATAATTAACAATAATTTGTTATTGTCCATAGTGGTCTCCTAGGTAAATGCTTCGCAGAAGAAAAGAGTATGAGTTTAATTTTCATTCAAATCAATTTTTTTTACTATTTCATACTTTTATATTAAAAAAAACATGTTAAAAACTTAAGTCAATCCACTCTCAGATTGTTACGTAAATGGTGTCGATTTGTTATAACATCTTATCATTCAGTGATAACAAGGGATGCCTCGTGAGATTATGCAGTACTATTCGATACGTACATTCTTGGTCAACAAAGTTTATATTACGTTTTTGCTTTTGAAACATTGTGGATCAGCATCAGTTTTTAAGGACGGCTGAGCTTCAAATGTATCATCGACTAATATCTACTAAGTATGTACATGTCAATATGCATTTGCTGTTTTTTTGATCTGTAATGAGAAACTTAGGGTAGTAAAATTTACTTTTAATCAAGTTTTACCGGAATTCTTATAAATTCAAGTTGAAGATATTTTACGGAAGAGCTTATATTCGATTTCTACAAAAAGATCGTGATGTATGAAATTGTACGATGGTCCACAGAAAACTTGACGTTTCTCAAATTAGATATCTTATGAACTATATAAAATGTACGTCAACTTGAACTGCTTCTATAGTTAATATTTGACAATATATGTAAACTAGATTACCTTTTTTATTAGTAAATAATAAAAACGTTTACAACCAATGTATCAAAATGAACATTTACACAGTATAGTGTCGTTGGATCTACGTTTGTGATATTATAGAAAAGCATAATTAGTAATATCAAAACGTGATAAGCTCAGAAGAAGTCTACAAAAGCTCTCAAAGAATGCGAAGATATGACAGCTTACTATGCAATAAATCCGAAAGGGTTATTGGTCTTATTATTTAAATATTGTTATTTACATTTATTTATATTAGACATATATAAAAGTTTCGACGGAAGAATAAAAGTATGTAATTAAGACGAATATAATTTATATATTGTTAAGTCATTCAGAATTCGGAAATAGTGTAGATGGAAATATATGAGCAAATACTAAAAGCTAACTAATAATTTATTAAGATTCATTATTAAAAAAAAAAATTAGTAATTTAATATAATAATGATGAATTAAACAAATTAATTCGAATTAAAATCATACGTCGCTTTTTTACTCAGTTTTTATTCGACATAATTCAGTAATATCTATTATAGACACACTATACATTTTTCCTCGAGCGTAATACCATCAGTCTGAAAATACGGTCTTCCACAATTGTAATCAATTTCACCATCATACTTTCTTAATTTATTAAATTTTCGTTACTAACACATACCGGTACGTACTTATGTTTATATTAGTATATTTTATGTTTTAATGAATTTGTAATCAGCGCCGTGTTCTCTGATCCTTCAACTGCTGAGTCTTCTGATATTTGTCGATGGCGTATCTCACGAAGTCGCTTGCGCTAGCAAGTTTATCTGGCGTCATAAGGGATCTCATTTCCTCACGTAAGGTTCCAAATGTCCCCACGGTGGGTAGCGTGATGCTGCAAATGGAGGTGAAGGAACAGGTGGCCACCACAGCGAGAGCACCGAGTAAGACAATTCCAGCACTACTGATGATGTATGCTGCGGATCGACCGACGAAATTCATCATGGACTATGTGGGGATGAAAAATGTAGTTTAGTGATATCAAATAAGAGTACGACTGGGCTATGTCATACAGACATATAAAATTCTCAAAATGAAGTTTTTATATAAATTTGACACCATAAACTCAATAGCCCTGACAGTATTAGTTCAGTTACATATACCGGTAAATATACATTAACATAGTAATTATGGTTCAAATGAAGATGAACAAAAACTAGTTTGTGATGTATGGCTATAAATCTATACAATAAACGTACATTAACGGTGTTTACTAAACTAATACTAACACTGAATGAAGAAGAGGATCACAAGATTCCAAATGATCGTCTTTTTGCGTGAAAGGAAGGAAAATATTATATAATTTACCCTTGAATTGGGAAGTAAACTCCAGAGGACTGCAACAGGTGACGGTGCGTACAGGTCAGTGTCGTCACTTCCATAACCAGCCGGTACCAGATATGAGTCGTATCTACTGAACAATTTATGATTTTAGTCGTATAGGATATAAACGTCTAAAGTAACATTAAAATATTTATTAAGAAAAAATATGGTTGAATGGTTTAACTTACACGTTAGAGGTTTGGTAGCCTTGGTCGTATCCAAAGCCAGGAATGTAAGGAGGGCCGTTATATGGAATTGCATCATGATTAGTATTTTGCTGACTATCGAAGAAACCTGCCGGTGATTCCTGTTTCATAGTATTTATTGAAATTAGTTTCGAAACATTATTGTTACTTAATTTTTTATAATCAATAATTACCTAAACACAAGTCCCAAATAACCAATTAAGTTCGATTAGAACTCTTGATAGAGGGTTCTATACACGATTAAGCACATATCAATATTGAAAAGTACAGAGTATTTTGATTGAATCATTTACAAATGTTAAAATCGCCATATAAATATATATACAAATGTTAAACCAGTTACAAATATTAAAATCACCATGTAAATATATAACGCAATATATCTTTCACTGGTATTAAAATGTTACAAATCTATCACAAGCTATGACATTTAGAATCACTACTATAAATTTCCGGTAAACTGAATAAATTTATAACAGCACTGTTCTTTTCATAAAAGGGACATTAGCAATTCCTGGGAAAGGTAGCGGGGCGTGTTTTTGTGGACGTTTTGAACGATAAGTTATGCAAAATTGAAAAAAGAGTTTTTATACTTATAAGTGGTATTTGTATAAATATACATGAAATGAGAAAAATCAAAAGCTATGACATTTAGAATCATTATTATAGTTTTCCGATACCATTAAAATAAAAACATTTCGAGTTCACTGGGTTGTGTTGAATATACAGCGGTGTATGGCATTGTATTATACCGAGCTGTGTACTGGTAGTATTGTTAAAATTTGATTTTATTATAATTTAAATTTATTTGCTTCTTTCAACATTTTTATATAAATATGTTGATTTGTAATATATGTGAACTGGTTTATAAATCGATTCTTTTACTAATGATTATCGCCGGGGCCTAAATCGGTGTTACGTGCAAATAGAAGTATTTATTAAATAAACACATAAGGAAAGAAAGTTTTAAAGATAAAGTAAAAATAAAGATGTTGAATCATTTAAAAATTTCGCTGATAGATTGTAATATCGAGGACCTTAATAATAATAGTATGCGAGCTATGTCAGGATCAGAAACCATATGGTGTTACATCATCGAAATTATTAATCTATTTTAAAAAAAGTCGTGTCTTACTTCGTGAGCTGTTGTTAAGGGAGGTTGATCCGCTTGAATGTGGTAAGGTTCAGGCTTATATACGGGACTTGGTGAGGGAACTTGATCACTTTCAGCTATACTGAGCACTGTTAACTGCAGTAGAGTTGCAGCGAAAACTAGTTTATTCATCATCTGAAAAAAAATGTATGTAAATAAATGCAGTTGCATTTTATTTGCGGTTTGAATTTATTTCAAAATTCTCAATCACAATATCAATGCTCAGAATCTATATATATCGTTTAACCTTTATGAGTACTGAATACAGGTATATTAATGTAAAGATTTGTTTGCATTATTAATGTGTATATTTTATTCTGACTGAAATTGTTAGTACTCATAACTTAATTTATGGCGTGATTATCTTTTTTATCACGCACTCTCTATTCATTTGTTTAATATAAAGCAAAACAAATCAATAATGTAATAATAAATTAAACACACTTACCATCTCAAATCTAACTTAAAGACTTTCAAAGAAAATTCGACTCAAGCACAACACGACCGTGAGATATAAACAAGTCGTTCTGTACTTTTCTGTATCCGCACCCGAGCTTTATAAACCTAAAAATATCCACCCCTCCACAAGATTTTGTCAAAACAACAGGATAAGAGTTATTGGCAAAAAAACAATGCTTTTTGTTACGTTTAAAACAAAAGTAAAGGTAGACAATGAAAGGTAACAATGAGTCGGTGGTATCGGTTGTTGTAAAAACGCTGTTAAGATTGACGTTGACAAAACGATTAGTTCATAAGCTCGTTTTCAATTTTTGAGTAAAAATAGTGGGAATTGCAGAAGTAAATTGCTCGAGGAAGAATTCGAAGGTTACAAGATAAAACAGTAGGCATAGATAATGATTAGTAATTTCGGGTTCGTTTCACCCTCAAACGTACTTTCAAGTTTCCTGTTGTTTTTGGGGTAAAAAAGTAAGAACATTACAATTTATAAATTTATCCACCATCGGCTTGCATTTACTAATACTATTGAGACTTTAGATTGACTAATCCAAGCGGGATTACACGGAGGGGAGATACTGCACCTATGACGATCGTAAAAATGCTTCTCCGCGGGCTAGGATGCGGAGATAAATAGGGATAAGAAAATAAATCTCGATTAGTATTGTCCGCCGAAGACGTACGAGTATATAGTAACAAAACAGTGGGATTTGAAGCGTGAGAAGGCATCATCTAGCACTACCTCGCGCGAGCGATCACTGGGTTGCGTTGAATGTACAGCGGTATATCGCGTTGCATTATACCGCGCTGTAGAACTGGTAGTGTCTATTGGAGTATTATTAAAAATTGCATTTCTTGCACTTTATATCCATAGCTAGCGATGGTTACCGATTCTTGCGCTTGGAAGCGATCCAAATTTACAAGTTACTGATGTCAATCACGGGATATTACTTTAAATTTATTTATGTAATTAACATCGATATATTTCTTAATGCATCACAGTTCAGCTGCGTAAACTCTCTTAAATACACTGGGCGAGTATTGAAATACATTTTCAAACTATTATCTTCTCTTGTTATTATTTATCCTCAATTTATCTATTTATCCTCCTTCTCATTATTCATCCTCGGGAAAAATCACTTAAGTCTATATGAATTTATTATTGTTATATGAATTTGAATCTACAACTAAACGATATTTATGTATAGACTAGTGGATAACAGCGAGTCTACACGCAAGCGTACAGTCTGGTACCGGCAGCTACACTCGTTTGGAACTAAAAATTAAAAATAAAATTAATTTACGGAGACCTGCCAGGTAGTATATCAACCTAATAACCGTATGCGTATTCTAAGAAATGTTTCGTAACTTTATAAGTTTTGATAGTCAGATCCACGTACACACTCAAACCATTTTGGAGTGTTTTGTTTATAAGGATGCTATCGGACATGGAAACAAGTTGGCTAATATAAAAATTACTTTGAAAACACAAAGAATACTTTTTTTCAACTAATTGACGAGTTTACTATGACAAAACAAGAATACTCAGTTACATTAAATACGAATAATTAGTTACATTTATTGACATTCACAGTAATGCTTTTGTTTTAGGTTAAGTTGTGAAATTAAACAAATATTATTCTAATAAAAAAGCAGCAGTCTGCTGCTAACAGGCAGTTAGTATTGCTGCGACAGGAAATAGTAATAAACTACTGGTTTCGATAAAATAATTGAACTAACTTTAACCCCAGGGTCTGAGTTCGATTCCCGGCCACTCGTTGAGCGGAGCTGGATTTTTATAACCGCGTAGCTAAAATGCCATCTATTAATGAAGGGTAGCTGTGCCACTGGTACGAGAACACACAGCGATCGCGAACTCACCTACCCAGCGTGGCTATTACGGGCATTATTTTCATTAATACGCGCATTGGGAGAACAACGGACGAATATAGGTTATCGATCAAACTTACATCACTTTCATATTGCAATCTATAAATCTAACTTTTCTCTTACAGGTGGAATTAAAATTTGTACTGGTATCCAAAGACGTAAAAAACAATAATTAGGAAAAGATGTCTTATTATCTTGTTTTTTATACCTTAATTATAAAAATAATTTATAAAAAATCCGTAATATGTTAATTTTATCCGTAATATGTTAATGGCCGTGTGTGTAATAGTAATGATACGCCAATAATAATGATCACATTAAGATTTGGTTAAAAGTATCGCAGTGCGATGCGAGTGGAACGAAGGCATACGCTGATATGTACATAATGTACGTAGGGAATACGGTAAACTTATTGCCTTGAAACAAGTGACTCACCTATCTGTAGAAACTGTATCTGTAGAAACAAACAAAAGTTCACTTTATCTATTTATTGTTTTAATGGAAGAACTGCATTACTTTGCTGCAAGATAATGCATGATAAGCTTGCCAATATGGCACCGACTGTGTTCAAACCGACCTATTCAAATTAAAGGTCATACCTCATTTATTACCAAAAATGAAGTTACTTTTATCCTGGTTTATTGCCGGAAGTTTAAAATACATTGTTTCTAAGTTGAAAGCAAAAGTACCGGTAAAAAGTGACAGTAACTGATAAGGAATACAGAGGTAAACGGAGACTACAATTTTATTAGTAGATTTGTTTGCGCATCTTTCGAAAAAATCGATTAGATGATTTGAATCAATAACAACTTGTGTAATATGAAGTTAAATAAAACTGTTAATAAAAATGACTTACATGGAGGATATGAAACGAAAAGAAACACCTGAAAAATTAGATGATATGTCTGGATCAGGTTAAAAAAAAGATGACAATTTGGTATTTGACAAGGGTTTGGAATGTTCTAAGTATATTTGTTTTACCTATATTTATGATTTTTTCTTGAAAAACGCGATGTTAATTAAAAAATTAAGTAGTTTAACTTTTTTCGCTGAAATGCTTAGACGTGTTCGATGAACGATGAACAAAACTCACAACTACTAGTGTAAACAGCATAGAGAACTTATAATGTTTTGTAAGGTCTTCGCTTTAATATAAATTAATAATAATTATATTTAGACGAGACGACTGTCGTTAAAATAAAATTTAAAAGATGACTTTTTTTTCAGAAAATTCAAAATAATGTTCATAATAATTTGTCATTTTTTTCATACACAGGCTACTTGCGCACGTTAATCAGCACCGCTCGAATTCATGTAGTGGTTGCGTACGGCTAGTGTGAGCTTGTGTGCGTGCGTTAGCGGTATTAGGTGTGTTAAAAGAGTTATATGTAATATTTTTTTGCACTCGATTAGAAAAAGGGCGTGTTTTACGTTTTATTCCTTTATATATAAATATATATATATATATATATATATATATATGTATATATATATATATATATATATATATATGTAATGTCCATTATATTGTCTTTGACTTTATAAAAACTGCCATTCAAACAAAAATTTGTCTTCCCGGAAAAATCATATGGAAGATTTATGATGGTTTTAGAGATGTCCAGTCTATAGATCACTATAGATCACAGCTTTTTACAGTATAAGCATAATCGGTACACTCTATTCATAAAAACTTTATAAATATCTGTTTAAAGTTAGTGAAGTTATTGACAAAATTCAGTTTCCGTAGGAAGATGTACAATCTAATTTAATAGAAATTACAGTGTTATACATGTATAGATTAGAAACCAAGAACAGAGCTGAGATACAATATCAAATTGCAGTTTCATAAGACGGCGTAGTTAAACCAAAGGATTTAAATAAGTATTATTAAACGAGTTTCGACTGCGAGCAGTGTCGAACATAATTTAATAATGAGTAGAGTATCTGGCAGCCACCTCCTTTTGCCGCTAAGTACCGTGTATCCCTTATAATTTTAAACGCGATGGTCCAGAAAAGAAGGAAATAGATAGGATTAGGTAGGATTAGTGCGCGACAATTATCAAGATTAATGTAAATTGGTTCCAAAGTTGTTTTGAAAAAAAATACAAGCTTCTGTTAAAGACAAAAATATCGTAAATTTTAATTAGTTTTATTTTTCTCAACAAACGTTGACCACATGGAACAATGTACTTTATGATACCGATATTCTGTAATAAAGTTCATTTCTTAGAATCGTGTGTGTGTAAACACTACAGGTGTAAAAAACCGAGGTTGCAATTCTAAGATCCTCGCTTTTTATATCTATCAAACGTCACCACGTCCTGTTGCTACAACTGTTGAGAAGGTACATTTGTGAGTATATATGTATGTGCGATCAATCTCATATCTATCAAACCGATTCCAAAAAATAATTTTCAAAGGACATACTCGTACTTTTTCATCACACGTGGACCACATTCTATATAAAGGGGAAGGTTTTGTTTGTTTATTTATTAGCGTTTGGTATGAAAACAGCTTGATAAATGGACATCTAAACTTCAAAACGTATGAGTAATGAGCAATAATGGTTTAAGTGAAGAGAGTCCAACTGTGCTGTATGCATTTTTGAATTAAACTTCTAAATAATTACAGCCACAAGTTAGTGTGTATTGTACATATTTAGTTAATTATTACAGAACGTCTATTGTCATCTCGTGGTATGTTATAAAATCAGACCATAATTTATTTTAGATTTAAACAAAGTAAGCCGTTATAGACATATCATAATAATGTTTGAAAAATTTTTACGTGACATGTACAAAAAAGTTCCCAGGATATATGCAACTAATTACTATAATATACTTTCAGCGTTTTATTCAAAAATATTAAGTCGTAGAATTCTGTGCTAACAAACAATTATTCTGCTTACGGCTGTTCATTTAATTTATAGTCCTCACAAAATATAATATTTAAAAAAAAATATTTCTTCCTTTGCTCCATCTAAAATATTTATATAAACGTTTTCGAGTGCAACTATTGAAATATATTCGGGAGAATTTAATTTATCATTATTTCAAATTCCAAGTTTTTACATCAAAATTATTTCTCAGAAAAATGGCTGTAACAGATAGATGTAACAGATAGATAGGGTGAATTATATTTTAAGAGTTCCAGTTTTTCTTTAGGTATGAATCTTAAATAGATTTCGTTATACCCGTGCAATCCTGAGAATGGTAATTAGTTAAGCTATAATTTAAATATAATGCATTTAACGTATTGGAAGGCGGTTCGTTAAATTTCTTATATATTTGAGCAAGGACAAGAGAATTGTGCATCCAAATATTCGGAAACTACCGAGGACAATGAAGAACAATGTACTGAATGTCACATTAAAATTAAAATCATTAATTGTGTGTATTTTTCTGAATTTGAAACAAAAAAGAAGCTACTAAATTTGGAAAATCGACCTAAAAAAAAGAAATATTCATCGTAGCTTTATATTGATAAATTCCGAATGGATACTTACTTTAATTTTTCGGACGTTATTCAGGGATCTTTCATAATCTAAGTCTACCCAGGTAAACCCAGGTTTATCCAGATTCTTGACATTACCCGTAACCTATTAAAATAAAACATTCTAATATAAATTCCAGGAGCGTCAACAATCGATAAGCTACATCGATTGTTGATGTACGCGACAAGTTATTCGATTAAGGATGTTTTCACTCTTTCCTATATAAATTACTTGACATAAATTATATAATATACATTTCTAACATGAAGCATACTTGTTACGAAATCTAAAGATTACGTAAATTTAATATCAAGTATAAAATATGAAACATACTTGATATTAAACTTGCGCAATTCAGCGACTGTCGAGATTTTTTATTTAACAATGATGTCATTTTACTATTCCTCAACTTTTAGGGTTAACCTTCTTAGCAAAGGTAATCCAAAAGTGCCATACGTTATATGAGAAAAAAAATAACTTTATCTACATTTTTTTTACTTGCAATTTTTTTTGTTATAAAGAAGAATAGGTGGACTAATCACAGCTGTCGTCATCATGTTGTGAGATAGGTTTCAACGAAAATTATGACTGATTTTTAGTCGTTACGTGTTTAGGCCGTGAAAAATCCCATTTCTAAGTTAAATAGCTCGGATAATTGATAGGTTGTGTTGAAATATGCACGATCACCGTGATTACATAATAAATATTTTATTTTTGACGGTTTCGGTGCGAAAAAACAATTAAATATTTAGATGCAATATTTTAATTAAAAATTTCCATTCTAAGTAATGTTATAAAAACGAAAATGATTTTGTTTATTTGTCTCGCATTCACGGCTCAACTACTTAACCCATCCGACTGACATTATACGTATAACCTATACCATAAAAATGGGTGTAGATAAACTTTCTATCTTCGAAAGGAATCGATTTTCTTGGTAATCGAAAAAATTAACACTACAACATGCCAATAAATGGGGCGACATGTACAGTAAATACTTTATTCGCGTCACTCGATAGCCCAAAACTTGTAAGTAAATCTGGCCGCTTAATCGTAATTTACACCGGCGAAACAGAGGGCAAAAGCTAGCAGTTAGATAAGGCTGTATTCATAGGAATACCCGTATTAATAAGATGTTACTTCGTGGAAAACTTTGGTTTTGAAGTCCCAAATAAGCCATTTTATTTGAAAACAATTCCCATATTTACATTCAATGTAAAAACATATTTTAATGTATAACCACGAAAGAGAAACTATGTGCACATGTGAAGATAAAAATGTGTTTTTATTTTATAACACCAATCGTCTAAATTAATACAAATAAATATCCTTAATAATAAACCGTAATACGACTATAAGTCATTTAAACAATTGATTCGAATAAGTCATTAACTTGCAGCATTTAATGAAACATGTAATTATTGCAAATATTACATTTACTGAATCGTGTAATTAATTATTAATGAAAAAGTAAAGAGTATTAAAACAACTCGCAAATGTATCGAAATCACTTTACTTCCAATATTGTACACCTGACAACTTTACTTTCAAAGTAAACGAACATAAACATAAGATATCCATGTTGAAATTTAAGTTAAAGGAATCAAGTTTAATACGCCAAACTTTTTTCCCAAGGAAGCAAAAGTTTTTTTAGATTCTAAAAGTATGATTTGCACTGCAGTTTAAATGTGCTATGCAATTACTGTTTTTAATGAAGCAATGAAATGCCAATCTTGTTTAATCGTTCGAATTAACATTTAATAATGTATTTAAATAAAAATAACGTTTGTTATTTTTATAAATTTTACATAATATTTCCGTTCATTTAGAGCAAAATTTCATCCACCAACGAAACAAAAACCTGATTTATGTATTGCGTGATTTCCTTTTTTACATAATTATGGCGTAATATATACTACATTACATTCTATAGTAATTTTAGTGAATTAGTTCCAGCGACGTTGTATGGTCGTAAGATTTATTCGGTGATACGCAGCGTACATTGTGAAATATCGCGTGCGATGAAAATAATGCGGTACATATTACAACAACTCATTAAATGTATAAATTGTAAAATAAAAACTTCATAATTAATATGAATTTGACAATGCAATGCTGTAATTAAACTACTTACCTTTTAACGTAGTTCCAGAAGAGTATGATGTCCTCAGTCATATTCCTGCACAGAACACTGTTATTGCAATTGGAGTATTTAGAATGACAGTAGTGACATTTTTCGCTTGCACCATTACTGAGAAAGGGTCCACGATTTTCCTCATCCATTCAAGGTGGCGTTATTGTGGTCACAAAATCGATTATCCAAAGCATTCAATTTAATTTAGAGGTATAGTTTTGATTGTTAGTTAATTTATATCTTTAATATGTTCGTTATGTAAATGTCCTTGTATTCTTTATTAATTGGTTTGACTATTTTGTGTTTTAAATTTGTAATAAAATATTTTCTACTCAAATACTTAGTACGCCGTTTTAACGCTTTTATTACGATTATTCATATTCACGAGAACGAGAACTAGGGCGAATCATTCGGTCAATGAAAAATGCTACTCTGGATTTGTTAACTCATAAAACGCACAGCCAATTAGAATCCGTTCCGCTTAAGCTTTTCCAAAAGCGTTTATCTTTGCGCTTTCCCACGATAGCAGCGGCGAGCGAACGTGGGAACGGGTCGTGTAGGCAAGTGATGTGGTATTGCGGTGGGCGGCTCTAGTCCCGAGGTCATTCGGCCGGGCTGGTTATCTTTTATGCATAGGGCGGCCAGTTGGCAGCTGCCAATCAATATATTGAGTGGCTTCGGCCGGCGGCCTTAATGACAAAAATGCGTGATTCGATTATAGATTGTGTTCGGTATAGTTACGATTGTTAGGCGGGGTGTCGTATTGAATCAAACGTATGTTAGTTTATTTACATCGATTGTTGTTCGCTTAATAAAACTTAGTTTACTTTTTGATTCGTCTAACTATATTTAACTTATTCCACTTCAATTTCATTAACAAAATATAATAACGAATATCATGAGTACAGCGTTCAATTACACTTCAGTAGTAACCGAGAATAGCTTATTATTTCATTTTTTTTATTTTTCTTGTAAAATCACTCACTCCGTCTCTTTGACGGTCATAGCAGTTTTTCTAAAAACGTTTAACGTAGAAACGTTAAATTGGCAAAGACAAAGCATATTGTTTCTAATATATTTCATTATATATATTTCACATCTAATATATATCACTCAAAAATATTCGTACCGAAATTTTTGTATCTGAATTTTTTCTTTTTTGTTTCAGGACCACCTTTTATCGATAGATAAAAGGTGGTCTCACAGTCCTTATGTTCCTTCTCCTCCTGAATCCTCGTAGTGCGAATTCTATTCTTACTTGACAGATATATAATTCAATATTAATGACCTGGCTGAGATTTATTTATGTAACAAGTGACCGCCTATTAATTAGTTGTACTGTCATGTCAGTATTAAAAATGGTGTCAGTTCCATTAAATTTATTTCTGTACTTTAATGTATCTAATTCATATATATATGGCGGACTTATTGTTACAAGAGAAATTGAACTAGATTTTTGCAAAATGCCTATCACTGTGTGACCTCGAATTTAAGACATATTTTTATGTAGAATTTGTTGGACCGACTTCTAAAGACTTATTTTTATGTAGAATTTGTTGAGCCCACTTCAAAGGGATATTTTTATATAGAATTTTTTGACTCCAATTTAAACACTTTGGAGTCTCGTATTTCGCAAAAATAACTGCCCCATGTATAAAATACATATTACCTACCTTACTCATTTTGGTCTGTGACAAAAATAATATCCATCCTTAAGTTTTATGTACAGAAAGGCATTCCCAAAAATAGAATATATTTTCAGTCTCTAACTTTACATTATTCGTCACAACAATCGTAAACTGATGGAACAATGTTGCTATTATTTTAGGATGGATATTAAAAAATTAACATACTTTTTATGGTGAAGGGCTTAGTTATAACATACACTTCCATTTGATGCCATGCTTGTCATAATTAATTATTATCACGCCATTAATTTCTGTTTGGGATAATTTTTGAAGGATGTCTAGAATTAAGTTTGTTATTAATAGCAAGTCTGGTCAGCCTAAAGAATTTTAGATTTAGTATAAAATTAGCTCAAACACGTGTCAGAGCAAAATTTGGACTGATTTAGAGCTAAATCTTATAAAAAAATTATGCTATATAGCTTCAAAGACTTTATTGATCGAAGCTATAAAAGTAAAAGCTAAAAAATAATAGAAACACTTAAGCATTCAAAAAATGAAAGTGAATTAAAAAGCGAAACAGTTTCAAATACTGCGTAATGTATAGAAAAAAATACACTCTTTTTGAGGCCCTAAATAACAGAAGCTTAAAATAGAAAAATCCACACAAACGTGCTTTATAAATAAATGATGGTGTACACCAAATTTTAATTGAAGGCAATTTGGAAAAATACCTTCAAATTTCACAGGAATGCAGCAGTCGATCGGAGCAACATAATACCTTTTTAAAAGAAGAGAATAAGAACGGAATAAAGTTTATAATGACATACAGACTTAATCAAAATGCGTTAGTATATTTACATAGTCTGTACAGGATGCAACA
This sequence comes from Druceiella hillmani, assembly GCA_039881145.1. Taxonomy (NCBI): domain Eukaryota; kingdom Metazoa; phylum Arthropoda; class Insecta; order Lepidoptera; family Hepialidae; genus Druceiella; species Druceiella hillmani. Next base: position 44,666,255 of record JAYKKI010000012.1, on the reverse strand, counting down.
AAAACCAAACAGCTAAGCAATTGAGGTCTATATTCCGAAGCCACTTAATAAATGTATTAACATCCTCGAATACAGGAAACTGCGAGGAGGATCGAGACAAATTTATTTTCGAGGAGATGGATTGATCAGATGCATACGTCCTAGTGGATCCAAAAGAATAACCGACTTTTCTTAAAATTTCTGGACTATCTCAGACCCATCTACTAGATGTACCCTCAACATTGACAGCCAACTTACCCAATTCAACCGCAGAAAGAGTCAGTAAACCTGAAACGATTTTTAAAGCACCCTACAAGATTGTTCAACCGCCTATTTTGTAGGGTATCTTGCAAACAAATGTAAAGAAATATGCAATTGCCTAGAATGTAATAAACAATTCTAAAAATATAATTAAATTATTAATGACCAAGGAAATTTTGATATTAAATAAAAATATATGGGATCAAAGTAATGAAACTTAAAGCTCCAAGCGAGATGTTCTATTTGATTATTAAGAATGCATTAATTTATTATTGTGATGTTTTTGAAAATTTTAAATGCAGATTTAATATTACAAAAAACTTCTTTTAAATATAATAATAGAAAATACCCATAACAATCTGTAAAGAACACTTTTTATTTTGGAAAAATGAATTGTTCTTAAAGTTTAAGATTTTTGTAAAACTTCAAAAAGAAATAGAGCCCAATCTCTTAAAAAAATTAAGATTTCATGAAATTATTAAATCATTCATCATATCATGTTAATCCCTTTTTTATTTAATCAAACATACGATCAATGTTACGTCAAGTGTAATGTAACGGCCTGGCTACAACTCGGTCGACGCGAACTGCGCCGAAGCGACCCGCGTAACCGTCCCACCACAGAGTACAATATACAGAGGGATCACCGGAAGTCAAACATTTTAAACGCTAATGTCGGATTCCTCAGGAGAGGGCGTTTAGATGTATTCAACTTGCGGGTCTCCGGCTGGGCGCCATACTTTTTCTCGCTGTCTAGTGTATAACACACGCATGGTATTACTTCGTGCTGAAAAAGTATAATATTGAAAATTCTTGTGTGGCCTCTCGCATATATTTTCTACGGAGCAATTTTATTTTTAATACTGTTTTCTATAAGTATTTTCCTATTCATTTACGTACCAATCAGTTATTTTTATTGTATTATAGTTCATAGTAATGGCGTGTATTGTAACCGGCTGTAATAACACTCAAAAAACTGCCAAATAACTCTCATTTTTCAAGTTTCCAAAATGTGAAACTCTGTAAGTATCGTTTGTAGTTTAATTTTGTATTACCAAATAAATAAGAAAGTATTTCTAAATTCCGTGAACGTGGTCATTTACACGTGTATAAATATTTTTATAACCACAAATTATGTCGTAATTTTTGTCTGTTTATTATTATCAAATAATATTAGAAAGTATCTTTAAAATTTCGTCAATGTGAACATGTAAAATTTAGAAACAACACCTGAATAACTATGTTTTTATAACGGCAAATTGATACGAAATTTTTGTTTTGTTTGCAAGGCGAAGGAATGGTTGAGACTATGTCGCCGAGATGAGTTGGCAGCCGGATTTCAAAACCACTGTTACAGAGTTTGCGAGAATCATTTTATAATTTATGATTTAAAACTATTTCACGTAGGAAATTGTTACAGGTGAATGTAAGTCTAAATTTCCGCCGAGTCTAAATTTGTCAACGTCGACCGAAGATGTTACAATGAGAGTGTTGGAACCAGACATGTTGGAACGACTGAGAGACCAGCCGAGTACCAATTTAGAGGCCGCGGCGACAGAAGTAAGCTATTCCAATAAAGGAATATCTATGGTAATTTTTATTATATTAATGTCTAATACAATCAGTAAAATTATACATAGTCTAGATGAGATTTGAATTTATGCACAAGGAATAGTGCTGACCAGGTAGCATCTTTAACATTAAGTATATATAAACTAGTTATACAACTGATTGCAATTTGATTGAATACTTAACATCAGGCTTATAGACAAATATCTTTGCTTCATTTAATTCATTTTGATGCAATTTTTCAACACTGGGATACATGTAAACGCTAACCACTTCACTAATTATACATAGTGTATCTCGTAGTATATATTTTCAATTTCATTGATAACTGATACGACTAATGTGAGATAAATTATGTATATTTTGTATTAATCATATAATGTCTGGAGTTGCCAGATTATGTGAAAACAGTAACATGGGTTATTACTGCATGTCAGATATAATCATCACTTATCAATTTATCTCTAAATATTATATATATTTGTGAATTGTTTATGATTATAGGAGAACGTACTTCCGGAAGCAGCTTCAACCAGAGTCAGAGTTTCAAAGAGAGGCAGCCAAAAAAACTGAGAAGTTCCAGAATTGTTAGAAAGATACATGCACTGAAGAAGACCATCGAACTGCTGAGGCACAAATTAAGAAGATTGCGGAAACTTGAAGCATGATAAATTGGAAAGTATCTATTATAAAATAAAAATTTGTAAAATAAAACGAATGTCAAAACATATTTTACCAAAATATTCTTACACTTTATTTGATCATCAATTAACAAATTATTTTAAAAGAAAAAATGCAGCATATACCGCTACAATTTTTCTTTTCATTCAAAAATGAAAATTATTTGTATGAACTCATATTATAATTCCCCGAAAAAGTTATAAACATTTGGCTCACATTTTACAATTACCATCAGTTAGTATACATCGCTAGGGTTATAATTTTTGGGTTAAAGTAGGGATAAATTATTTTATATTAGACACCTTAAGCAAATAGTTTTGTAATAAATCAGATGATAGTAAGTTGATTAGTTTGCCATTTAACGAAATTAGTACTAAAGAAAGTTTTCAATATGATTTAAAAGATGACAAGATATTAGGATATGAAGATAATGGTCATATAAGAACAAATATAGCTTCCACATCAATATTAGTATGCATGATAATAGGGTTAAAGGTTAAATTTAAACAGGTTATGGGTTATTGGTTAACGGCTGGTGCAGATAATAATTTAGATATGTATAAGATAGTTACAGAAAGTATCGGTAAAATTTTAAATGCTGGATTAATAGTTAAAGTAATAATTTGTAATCAGGGACCGAAAAATCAGGGTTTGGCAAAAAAATTAAACATTGATATAAGTCATATTTTTTATATAATTGTTATTAAGATTTTCTTTTCTTATGATCCGCCCCATTTTCTAAAATCTCTTAGAAATAAATTAGAAAAAAAATCTATATTAAAGAGGTCGCACTAGATATTGATGGTCCCCTACAGTTATCATATATATCTAACTAATTTAAAGTCTATGAAGGCACAAATTTCCAGTAATTCACTATGTACAGCAATGAGTGTTTTCATTGCTCTTCAGAAAATTGAAGATTATTTTTATTTCAGATGTTAATAAATTGTTTGATACTTTTAATAGCAGTAAGTTAGGTAAGGATGATCATAATTTAAGATATGCCCTTTTGTAAATAATTCCTAATTTATGTTTTCTAGCAGACATGATAAAAAAATTTAACGAATGTAGATTCATTAATGCGAAAAGACCTGCATGTGTCAATTAGTTGGATTATATCTATAAAATCTTTGATTGGTCTGTTCAATTACCTTTCAACTCAATATCATGTACTAAAATTACCAACTCGTGATTAAATCAGGACCCTTTCGAAAACTTTTTTAATTGTCCGGCAACAAAATTAATGGTGCCGAAATCCAACAGTCACACAATTTCAATATTCTCTCCGACAAGCACTTATCAGTAATATTTCAAAAATATATAAAAATAGTAATTGTGATACGATGAAATGTGATTTGATGAAAAATAGTAATGTGACAGTAATTACTTTTTTTTATCTCTGCAGTCTTTAATAAATCATGGAGTCCAGCCATTGTACAGATATACCCATATTGATTTTAATTGCGGAGATTTTACCGAACATACAGTTATGGAATATAATGCTGTTTATTATATTGCAGGTTATGTGTCGATGACTTTCTTAAATAGAGTTCACAATTGTGATAGCTGTAAAAATTTGATTATTGATCAATCAAGAACTCAAGATAATGATTATAAATGATTTACATATTTTAAAATGTATGACAACTTATCTGATGAACAAGGTTTAATTTTTGTTAGAGATCGCATATTTTGTATTGTAAAATTATGGGAAGCCGCATCTCAGTTAATTTTTAATGAAATATTATTTATTAATAATTTAAAAGAGAGTCTATTTCGATATTCAAAAGATTTACTGCTGATTGCCAGGTATTTTGTACAGATTATTTTTCGAATTTATTTATGATACATTATATTAAAATGAAAATAAACTGGTGTCTTAAAAACTTAAATAGAATTAAAGAAAATAAATTAGTTGGAAAATAAAATCAACAATCACGAAACTTATATTTATAATTATTTTAAACTTTTATTTTCATCAGAGGTAAACTTTGATATTATGTTTTTACATCTGTACTTGTGCTAACCTATTAATCTTCTAAGCTATTCATTGCAATCTTATAAAGTGTAAACTTTCATTTTTCAGATTCACCAGCATCCATTAAATGAAATGAATAAAATATTGTAAGCCGTATTCGAATGTTTTAGTGGAGTGATAACGCAAAGCCCCTGCCACCCAGCCACCCGTGTATGATCAGTATTATCTATATGTTCAGTATCATAGTACGTTTACTCGTCATCATTTTATTTTTACTGATAAAATAATAATATTGCTTTCATAAATTATTTTGATGTTAATTTCTACCGCTTTTCAAGTTAAAAAAATATTGCTAGCCATATTTTTTGCCTCTAATTGATAATTACTTTATTCAGATTAACCAAAGAAATCCTTGTGATGAAATTTAAGGTACAATAAAAGTACTTGCTGTGTTTACTTTTCTTTGATCTAATTTACAGTATGCTAAATATTAGATTTGTACATGACAATATTTATTTATTTCTTTCTACACTAGGTCATAGATTAACTAAATATTTTTCCAACTCCTTAACCTATCCACTTTCTTTTCCTTTCCTATTTCCGATGGAAGATATTCCCACCACCTTCCCGTAGAATACGCATTAACATACATATATGTATGTGTTGTCCGTGTGTATTTTTCTACTTTCAGCTCTACAGTAGAGGACATCCATAAACTATTAAGGACACAGCGCTGCAAGCTTCCAGATTATAATCTACCTGAACAGCGTGAAAGTCAGAGAAACCTTGAAGCATGCTTTTTGAAGTCACTTGAGATCCAAATAAATTTTTGAAATAATTACCTATTAGAATACTATAATTATAAAATTTCTGATATATGTTTTGTAAAAGTTTAGGTACTCTAAAGTTTTAACAAAAATTTACGAAAACAAGAATGTTTTTTAATATATTGTTTAATAAATTCGAATTCAATGTTTTATCACAATGCCATCTATGGGTGGTAATTCTACCTAGAAAGCGCCATCTCTCGGTCTTGGTAATAATTGAAGCGCCACCTGGTGAGTCGGCTTCCAATTATCCAAATAAAAGTAAGACCACTTTTTTGGTATGGATTAGTATGGGAGTGTCCGTTCTGTATTCTATTCTGTGCGTCCCAATGGTGGCATCAAAAATTGCGCGTTGTCTCGAAAATAATTCGTTCTTGAGATATTATTTACTTAAAATATACATCTCGTAAACAAAAAGAGAAAAGAATATGATGAAATTCATACGCCACACAATGAATATAGATATTATTCCGAGAATTTAATGAGTATCCAAGAACGAGTATAAAAACGTTTGATTAAAAAACTACTTTGGTAATGTACTACAAATCAGTCTCCCTAATTATTCTTGTTCAGTCTCAATGATTAACTTAGAATTTAAACTGATAATTATATTGTAGAATAATTGTTATTGTTTTCATTAGGACTTTGTGGCTGCGTGTAATACCCAGAGCTGTCATAGCATACTGACAGCGGGCGTCATCGTTCATCAAAGATGGAGCAATTTTATTCCTTAGAGTAATTTTGTGCATTACTTTTAACGAGAAGTTAAAAGTAACATCTCAGGAAAAAGGCTCATGAGAAAGTGGTGGTCGTCGGATTTAATAACACCTTTATCTCGATTGCTCTTAGCTACTTCAAATTCTAGTAATTTCAGTTTATTTTTCGATTTCCAAATATTCGACACGGATATCATTTGATTTATGTCGTTTCCAGGAAGAATTTATTTGAGATTGTATGTCGGGTTGCTGTGGGAAGTAGGCGTCGGCGGAAGGTTGCAGCAGTGACGGAGATAATCCTTCTGTTATATACTGACTTTCACTTTCTTTGAGGCCCAAGGATAAACTGGATCCACCTTCAGTTGGAACATATCCATTTTCAAAAGTCCTAGTACTTGAAAATATTTCCTGCTAAATTGAACATCAGAGGCTGGATCTTCAGAATGACATGTAGGTATTTTTTTGAGTTATTTACGGCATGTACCTCTAAGGTTCTTTAATTTTTTTTAAATAGTCAACTGAAAAAAAAATCAGGATACGGAGGTATTATAATTCAATCATTTTTTACCAAATAACCGACCGCAGCAATAACTTTGTTTTTCACAGTATCTTTGAGAATTACAAATTTATTTTTGCTGCCAATACAATAGATACCTGTAGTAATATTACAATTTTAATAATATGACTAAGTACGGTTGGCCTGTGAAAATGTTGAGCGTACTTAAATAATAGCCATATTCGAATGAAAGAAACTTTACTTAAGTATAGTCTGTCTTATTTGTTGTTTAATTCGGCTCAAAGTGCTCAACAGTGTTCAATCAAAAGATGATAAGCTACTTCTAAAGCGTCGTTCCCGACCCCTCAAAATATCAAATTATACGTACAAAAGTCAAAATATGCCTTACTGCATAGGAAATAAGTTTAATATTGTTTGGTGCTACGGAACTCTTCGTGCTCAAGTCCTACCCGTACTTAGCTGGTTTTAATATTTTATAAGTATGGGCAATATTTTACTAGCTCTATCTTTACCGATGCAGGATAGTCATTATTTTCTCAAAATAACAGTGGTGAAACATTATATTAGTCTTATTTTATTATTTATTTAATATTACTTTAGCAATTGTAGCACAATTGAATTATTATTTTGTTTCAGGTTTCTTGATCAAGGTCGTCATTACTTTTGGTTAAATTTTAATAACTCCAAAAACAACGTAATTTCAAGGTCAAGATCGAGACGCAATAATCGAGCTACATTTCAAACAACTACTATATGATATTTCAAGGTCAAGATTGAAACGCAATAATCGAGCTACATTTCGAAGAACGGCTATATGATATAAATTCAATATCACTTTGTTACTAACCAATTAACGAAAAGCATGAGCCATGTTATACACCTACTAAAGACTTTCATTACTTTTAATTAAATTTAAGTAACTCCAACAATAACGTAATTTCAAAGTCAAGATCGAAACGCAATAATCGAGCTACATTTCAAAGAACTACTATATGATATCAATTCAATATTAATTTGTTATTAATCAACTATCAGAATAACATGAGTCTAATTATAAATATGTCTACCTAAATAAATAATACAAATACCCAACTTCCTTATCAAGAAAATATTGTTTTATTTCATTCAACAATATTTTAACTACATTTTTGTATTTATATAGCCATAGAGCAGGTCTATTAATATCCTAATAAGAAGTTCGCTATTTATAATGTCACCGCGAATAAAATAAAAAATATTGTTTTAGCAGCTCGCCGCTGATACGTGCACCAAAATGGCAGTTCGCGCCGCTACCGTGCTGTAGAACTCACACTATAAAACTACAAGCCAATATTTTTGTTTCAACCGCGCGAGTTATGAGTTGCTGCACGGTGAGGTGACTACTTGATTAAACTCAGTTTATACAGTTAAAATAAAAATGTATTACAAATTAAAATACAAACAGACTTAATTCTATCGAATACAACTAATGAATGCCCTCTTAATGCTGCTTCGTGCAGTATATAAGGCATCTGTCGTCCGGTGTCACGTTCTCTTCCGATCTGCTGTGTCAGCTTTTGTGTGAGAATTGTCGGTGAGTCTTGCATGATCAGCAATTTGGTAGATTGTATTGTTTAAGTATAGATCGTGTTATGAGTTCAGAGTTCCGCTTGTTCATTTGATATATTGTTAATTCGTTCGGTTTCATATTCTCCTTCAATTTGCTGTGTTGGCTTGTTCGTGTGAATTGTCGCTACATTTTATATGCTCAGCATTATTGGTAAATAACTGATGTCGTTAAGCATGACTCACACCGTGAGATATGCTAATTCCACCCACCTTTAGCTTGAAAACAACCCCGTGTGAAGACGAGGAACGGTCTTCGGGGTTGTTTACAACTCTGGCGTGTTGATGACTGCGTTGGGGCTTCTTCTTTACTACAGGATTCCGTCTTCTTATATAATCCTTGCCAAGTCATTGGTATCGTTGCGTAGTTATCTAGGTCTTCATTTTGTTTGTCAAAATGTTTATTTCCCAGGGTGAACTTCCATTATATTTCAAAATCTAAGCATCTTGACAATAAAACAGTTTTTTTATATATATACATGTTTCATTATGCTGGCCATATCCATCTGGGCTAATTAATGCGTATCTTCTTCAGAATGGAAGTATTTGAAAGGATTAATTTTTTTTGGATGGGAATGGAATAAACGTGGGATTACGGAATCAATTCACTTGTACCATAGGCACCTTAATCAGAAATGTGACAGTCTCTTTAAACATATATGCTCTAATTTTAACTAATATTTCCAAAAGTGCAAGATCTGTTGATATAATTTCATTATTTATATCATTACGTATTTTCTGAATGACTATGTAACACATCTAAATTCAATATACTGCTGCATCTCACCCAACCTAGCATAAACTACAGTACTCCCAAACTATCTAGTATATTAGTAAAAAATCCAGGTTAACTAATAAATGAATATAAATATCTCTATACCGAAACTTCTTTACTTGTTTTTTTTATACTTGAACCTGTGGCTATTGTTTCTAGTTGAATTTTGGATCCGAGCATGATGGAATATCCGGAATGTATTTTTTTATTTGGTTTAATAATTACCTTGAATAATGTACCGTCTTTTCTAAGGGTACACGTATTTAATTCTGAAATACTTTCTATCTTAAAAGGACCATCGTACAATTTCTTTCCTTTTATTTTTCGTCTGTTTGTATCTCTATATACTATATCGCCTACTTTATATGGTGGGGGTTTGATATCTTTGTTTTATATTTGTTAACTATTCCCTCTTTTCTATTACTTATTTTGTTTAAAACTAGTTTGTGTAACTTAATCTACGTCTATGTTCTATGAATTCATTAACAAGTATTTTCTCTCTGTCAATATCTAATATATCCGGATGACTTGTATGCCCAAAATGAATTTCGTTAGGGGTCCTATCCGTACTCGAATGTATAGAATGATTGTAAGCTAAAATCGCTAATTTTATTATTTCTACGATAGAGGCATTTGGGTATTCCATTTTTAGAAAACGGGTCTTTTCTCCTAGTGTAGAGAGTAATCTTTCTACGGGCGAGTTTGATGACGGGTTGTATGGGGTGGTGATGTGTAACTTAATTTTGTGTACAAGTAAGAGCTCTTTTACAAGTGACGTATCTATTTCATTACCATCTGCCACTATTTCACTCGGTATTCCTACAATTGACATAATAATAATTAAAGCTTCTGCAATGTGGGTTTAAATCGTACTTTCCAGGGGTATAGCCTGAGAACATTTTGAAAATATGTCTATAATAGTTAAAAACGCCTCATGGTTAGTTTTATATACATCTACATGCCAACGCTGCATCGGTGCAGTTGCGGTCTCAGTGAGATTAATTGGTATTGGTACTGGGTGTCGTTGGTATTTAGATTTGTTACAAATATCGAAGCGTTGTATGTATTCCGAAACAGTTGTCTTTAATTTTAGCCAATAATAATTCTTTGAAATGGTTTTATAAGTTTCTCCAATGCTACGGTGAGCAGTTTTACCACAATGAAAAGTTTCTAGTATTTGCCGTTTTTCTTCATCGTCTACAATTGTATTTACCAGTTTTGAACATTTAATTAATTACGGTCCTGTTTTGTTAAATAATTGTCTATGTATAGTGGTCAAAGTACGTAATTTTAGGTTTAAGAAAGTTTTTTAATAATGTACCAAAATCTTTTCCTAACTCTATGTTGTTCCGGCGGCCTAATCTAAAGAAAATTTTGTATTGTTTATCATTAATAATTTCGTCTAAAATAGGTATACCCATTGTCTCTTCATCCTCTGCAGAATTAATAGTTATAATTTCGTCGGGGCTTTCAGGATACATACTAGTTAAATCAATTATATCTAAGTCATCGTTATCTAGGTTTACAACGTGTTGGGAATCTAAAATCTTAATTTCTTTTTTAGGTAGCGTTTCATTATAGTTTAATTTTATTCTACTTAAAGCGTCTGCATTAGTATTAGTTTTACCCTTTTTATATCCAATTTTCATATCATATTCACTAAGCTTCAATTTCCACTGAGTTAATTTAGAATTTGGTTCTTTCAAACTATTTAACCAAACTAGTGGTTGGTGATCTGTGATATCTGTAAAGCGTCGCCCGTATAAGTAAGGCCTGAAATATTTTGTGGCCCAAACGATTGCCAATAATTATTTTTTGGTAGTGGAATATTTGATCTCTGTGTCCGATAATGTCCTCGAGGCATACGCAATCGGATGATCGTTTTGGGATAACACGGCCCCAGCGATACATCGCTAGCATCGGTTGTTAATGTAAATTCTTAATTCCAATCAGGAGCATCCTGATTGGAACTAAGACTGGTTCATTCGTTAGTGCCGATTTACAGGCCTCGAATGATTTTATGAATTTAGGGGTATGAATTACTTTTCTTCCTTTTTTCAAACAACTAGTCATGGGTTTACATATATGAGCCATATTTTTTATAAATTTACGATAATATCCAACTAAGCCAAGGAAAGATTTTATTTCTTTTGGCGAAGAAGGTATTGGGTATTCTTGAATTGCTTTAATTTTTTCTTTATTAGGTTTTACTCCTTCGGCAGTAATCTCGTGACCGAGGAATAAAACTTCCTTGCGCAAAAACTCACTCTTATTCAACTGAATTTTAAGGTTTGCTTCTCGTAACCGTTCAAACACTTTACTTAATTTAATTAAATGCTCTTCTAAGGATGTTGAGTAAACACAAATATCATCAAGGTATATGATACAAGTATCTATAGTTAAACCTCTTAACACATTGTCCATAACACGTTGAAATGTACTTGGAGCGTTTTTCAAGCCAAAGGGCATACATTTGAACTCCCAGTGACCGTTATGGGTTGAAAATGCTGTTTTTTCAACATCGATTGCATCCATTTCTATTTGGTGATAACCTGATGCAAGGTCAAGTAGTGAAATATTGTGATTTACCTAATTTGTCTAGAATTTATTCAACTAAAGGAATTAAGTACTTAACGCAAACCATTTGTTCATTAAGTTTACGATAATCAACGACCATTCGCCATTTTTCCGTGCCAGTCGCATCCACTTTTTTTGGTATAATATGCACTGGAAAAGACCACGGCGAAGACGAAGGTTGAATAATATTATTTTCATAAAGTATTTCTATCTGTTTATCTATTTCGGATTTAAGTTTGTGTGGGTGTCTATACGTTTTGTTAAATATAGGTTTTTCATCTTTCATTACGAGTTTGTGTTTAATTGTGTTCGTGAAACTAAGTGGGATCCCCTCACAAAAGAACACATCTCTGAACGCGAAGCATAGTTTACGAATTTTACGTTTTTCTTCTTCATTCAGGTGTTCTAAACGCAGATTATTTAGATTTTGTTTTAATGCTACATCAATATCATTGTGATTTTTATTTGTATTAAATATATTATTTAAATATATTGGCTCCTGAAATTCCTCAACCTCTAAAGGGTATTCGATTTTACTCTCCTCAGTATTCGAGGTATTCGTAACTACGGCAGAGACGACCCCATTGTATGCTTCGTAGACTGCACTTGGGATTTCAATAAATTTATCAAATTTTTTATATTTAATTATACATGGGCCAAATAACAAATCGACTGGAATCTTTAAAATATTTACACTTCTAGCCTCTAATTTATAATTGTAAATTTCGTTCTTAATTTCTATGTTAAATACTTTTATCGATGCATTGGGTGTTTCTAAGATTTGATTTCCTATTAAAATATTAGCTTTTAATTTTTTTAGTATGTCAATGTCAACCTATTAAACCGTCATATTGGTCATCAAAATTAAAAATGTGAAATTTAAGACGTTCGTTGCAACAAAAAGATTTAAGTGAAGGTATTTCAATGACATATTTATGTTGCGAAGTACTATGGGCTGTGCGGACTGAAAAATTTTCTGTTATAACAAATCTTTAAAATATTTTTGAACTAATCGAGGATGAATAAATGATTTAGATGAACCTGTATCAATTAAAAATTTACTCTTAACTTCAGGAATTATAACATATGGCAATTCGCTACAAATATTAATGTTTAAGTTAATTATGTTAGGTTTTCGGCTGAATCGTCCCGAGGAAAATTTTGTCGAGGTTCATTTTGATAAAATAGTTCTTCTGCTATATATTTAGGTTCTTGTTTATTACGTGAATTATTAAAATGATTATAATGCTGAGATGGCGGTTTATTTACTGTTCTCATTGATACGTCGTTTGGGTAGTGGTTGTACTGTTGCTGACTTATTCCAGGAGAGTATCGACGATTTTCATTGTAATTAAAATTATTATTATTATGATGACGATACCCGTTGTTATTTTTCCACGGTAAATGCCTATTTACCCATTCACGTTTCTCCGTTTCGGACATATTATTTCTCCGCCGAATAAACTGATTAGAATTTCCGTAAGTTAAATTACTTTTAGTATTATAAAACATTTTAGGCTTAGCTTCTTCTACTTTGATAACTAGGTCTAGTGCTTCATTTATAGTTTGTGGATTTTGAAGTCTGATTGGTATGCTATAGCTATATGGCAGGTTATTTAGGAAAGATGCAAGCGCAGTATTATTGTATGCTTCCATTGCTATATTTAAAGAATCTTGCGCAGCGTATAGTATTTTAAGTATAATCATAGAAATAATGTAAGTAATATTTCCTATTCTATTAGCAAACTCTATAAGTTTTCCCATATTTTATTTTCAAATTCATTAGTTCTTGTTGAATTGTTTGAACTGTACGTCTGTCCCCAAAAGTGTCTATGAGTGTTTGTTTCACAATAACCCAGTTGTAATTATGAATTGTAGTACAAATTTTCATTTGGACTCTCCCCGTTAATTTACTCAACATAACTTTACACAATGCTAAAACACAATATCTTTAATATATGCGCCTAAATCTTTATAAGCATTTAAATACGCGTATAATTCGCTAGAATCTCCCTCATACATTGGAATAAGTGTACTTAAAAACTTGACATTTTCAATGTTTTCCGTCATGATTAAACAATTTGAGCAAATATGAATGAATAATTATAAAACAGTCACACTCTAACAAAGAACGTAAGGCAAAGTAAAAAGAACAAAAGGAAATGGTAACAGTTACGAAAGGATTTAACTCACAGTGTCGCCACCAATCCGATAGTCTGCATTTGCCCTGGACTCTGGTCCCGTAAACAACGCCAAAACGTATTTATTTCTTCGTAGGTACTGCTTAAGTCGTTGAAACGATTACCAAAAACTCGATCAAGGTTTTGGTAGCAGGAACTACCGACTGCGCCAGTTATGAGTTGCTGCACGGTGAGGTGACTACTTGATTAAAATCAGTTTATACAGTTAAAATAAAAATGTATTACAAATTAAAATACAAACAGACTTAATTCTATCGAATACAACTAATGAATGCCCTCTTAATGCTGCTTCGTGCGGTATATAAAGCATCTGTCGTCCGGTGTCACGTTCTCTTCCGATCTGCTGTGTCAGCTTTTGTGTGAGAATTGTCGGTGAGTCTTGCATGATCAGCAATTTGGTAGATTGTATTGTTTAAGTATAGATCGTGTTATGAGTTCAGAGTTCCGCTTGTTCATTTGATATATTGTTAATTCGTTCGGTTTCATATTCTCCTTCAATTTGCTGCGTTGGCTTGTTCGTGTGAATTGTCGCTACATTTTGTATGCTCAGCATTATTGGTAAATAACTGATGTCGTTAAGCATGACTCATACCGTGAGATATGCTAACTCGCGCCGTATCTTCCGTCGCCGTAGCGATTTGCTCCTCTGTTCGCCCCGCTTTTCGCTCCTCCAATATTCGGGACGTGCTTCATGTTATTTCTTTAGTTTGTTCTCGCCGCGCTTATAGACGCGATTCGCGCCGCTGAAGCGACAAATTCGTGACCAGACAGTAACACTACCAGCTCAAAGAAAATAATATAAATAGGTACTATAATAGTGGCCTGATTGAAGGTGTGATTTGAAGGACGTTCACGTTTTTCTGCTGGCTCTTCCTTAACTTTATTTTTGTGAGGTGAAGATTAAGTATTGCTAACGTACTTAATTAATATGTATGTACATACAGAACTCTGAAATAACACGAACGAAGAAAACTGACTTGCCTCACAGCGTCGCCATGTAGAAATAGTACCATATATCTAGTCTTATTGCTGAGAAACAAATGAAACAAAACATTTGCGTAGTACCAATATTCACCACCGTCGCTGTACGGTGCGAGGGTTACGGTGGCAAATTTTCAAATATGGGTATTGACCCTCTGTTGTACTTAGAGTTAATAGATATGATGTTGAATTGTATATTTAATAAATGTAAATTTATAAATCATTTTAATTTTAATACCTTATGGTCCTGTCCACAGAATAGAGTACAAAACGGACACTCCCATACTAATACATAACAAAAAAGTGGTCTACTTTTATATGGATAATTGGAAGCCGACTCACCAGGTGGCGCTGCAATTATTACCAACACCAAAAGATGGCGCTGTCTAGATAGAATTATCACCCATAGATGGCATTGTGATAAAACATTGAATTGGAATTTATTAAACAATATATTAAAAAACATTCTATTTTCATAAATTTTTATTAAAACTTTAGAGTAACTAAAATTTTACAAAACATATATCAGAGATTTTACAATTATAGTATTCTAATAGGTAATTATTTAAAAAATATATTGGAATTCTCAAGTGATTTCAAAAAGCATGCTTTCAAGGTTTCTCTGACTTTCACGCTCTTCAGGTAGATTATAATCTGAGAAGCTTGCAGCGCTGTGTCCATAATAGTTTATGGATGTCCTCTACTGCAGAGCTGAAAGTAGAAAAATACACACGGAAAATACATACATATATGGATGTTAATGCGTAGTCTATAGTGTTTATTTCTTAGCATGTCTCAATGGAAGAAATTTATTTCCAAATTTCGTTAAAGCTTCGAATTCAAGTTTGTATTCTTACAATATTACAGTATATATTTTATTAAAAGTATTTCCTCCAGGGTTCGTCAAAATTTTTACTTCAGAATGTTTGTCGTGAAAGGGTTATTCTTTTAATACGTTCAAAATTCTTGGTTCAATCAAAATGTTTTGTATTCAAATTGACCTAGAGGGAGGTTTTAAAATTTATCCTTGAATATTAGATTTACAAATTATAATTATTAATGTTAAGTTTATGGTAAAATCAGTAGGTTGTTCTATAACAAACTTAAAAACAATTTGACAGAACTTGAATAGTTAAATTTGTATCCACTCTTCGCCAATATGTGTTATATGTTATTTACCTTAGATATTCCTTTATAGGGATAGCTTAATTCTGCCGCCTCTAAACTGGTATACGGCTGGTCTCTCAGTCGTTCCAACATGTCCGGTTCCAACACTCTCATTGTAACATCTTCGGTCTACGTTGGCAAAATTAGACTCTGCTTTGCATTCACCTGTAACAATTTCCTAGGTGAAATAGTTTTAAAATCATGAATTATAAAATGATTCTCGCAAATTCTGTAGCAGTGGTTTTGAAATCCAGCTGCCAACTCATCCTCTGCGAACAAAACAATAATTTCGTATTAATTTATGGTTATAAACATAGTTATTCAGGTGTAAATGTTCACGTTGACAGAATTTAAAAATACTTTCTTATATTATTTGATAATAATAAACAAACAAAAATTACGACATAATTTGTGGTTATAAACATAGTTATTCAGGTGTAAATGTTCACGTTGACGGAATTTAAAAAACTTTCTTATATTATTTGATAATAATAAATAAACAAAAATTACGACATAATTTGTGGTTATAAACATAGTTATTCAGGTGTAAATGTTCACGTTGACGGAATTTAAAAATACTTTCTTATATTATTTGATAATAATAAACAAACAAAAATTACGACATAATTTGTGGTTATAAACATAGTTATTCAGGTGTAAATGTTCACGTTGACGGAATTTAAAAATACTATCTTATATTATTTGATAATAATAAACAAACAAAAATTACGACATAATTTGTGGTTATAAAAATAATTATACACGTGTAAATGACTACGTTCACGGAATTTAAAAAATACTTTCTTATCTTATTTGGTAATACAAAATTAAACTACGAACGATACTTACAGTTTCACATTTTGGAAGCTTGAAAAATGAGAATTATTTGGCAGTTTTTTGAGTGTTACGACAGCCGGTAACAATACACGCCATTACTATAAACTATAATACAATAAAAATACCTTATTGGTACGTAAATGAATAGGAAAATACTTATAAAAAACACTATTAAATATAAATTTTTTCCGTAGAAAATATATGCGAGAGGCCACACAAGAATTTTTAATATTGTATTTTTTCAACACAAAGTATTGCCATGCATGTGTTATACGCTAGACAGCAAGAAAAAGTATGGCGCCCAACCGGAAACCCGCAAGTTGAATACGTCTAAACGCCCTCTGCTGAGGAGTTCGACATTAGCGTTTCAAATTTTCACTTCCGGTGATCCCTCTTATTGGTTACTCTATGGTCCTGTCTTTATAACGATTAGTTTGTGCAAGTTGCTACACAATAACTAAAGGCGTTTTTGGTTTTATCTTTCATATTGACCGTCTAGTGACCAACTTGTTATAATTTTATGGTGTAATAGTTTATAGTATTTTTTTGTTTTAAGATATTTTTTATTATTTATGACAAAATTAAATTCTTATTATTGTTATTTTAAACATTTGACAAGTATTTAATAAGTAGGCTACATGGTGATTGACATTTGATTTAATTGTTATTAGACTTCGTTGCTTCGAATAAAATCATAATCAATGTAATATATTAACGTAATTATTGCACTAATTAATATTCGTAATACATCACGTAATACATTACATGGTTATATGCACTTATTATATGCCTATGTGTAATGTTAACCGATTAAATCTAATAATTTCGTAAATCTGATCGAGCACATCTACCGTATTCTAATAAACAAAGTAGTGTAGTAGTTTGAAAACGGTTATTGATTTTACATTACTAAGCAGTAGATGGCGCGTGGTAAAATAATGGCGTTATTCATTGATTTCTTGAGTTTCGTCGTACGTATAATATATACCTGTGCTGCGAACTAAAACTGGTAATAAAAATTATTTAAAATTATATCTAGAGGAGGTTATGGGCATGTAAAGGAGTTTTATGGTAATAATCGTAACAATTGGCATCTTGCATCCCGATAAAGGTGTCCAACAACTGTAGTTTATTTATTAAAAACTGGAGAATTGAATTGAAAAATAATAAAACTTATTATTATAATAAAAATGATAAATTTTTTAAAAGTTTGCTAGATAAAAACATCATTTTAATTTTTTTCTCGAAAATAAGGCGAATTAATAACAAAATAATATTACAATTAAAATGCAGTCATTACTAGTGATATTAAAAAACCTCTTAGGTACGAATAGAACTTATTTATAAATGTTAATATTGTTTTTCCCTTTGAAAATATATTGCCTAGTACGTCCTTCACAGGTGTAAAATTGTCCAGAAAATTTGATGAAATAAACTTCAGGTAAACTTCTAATAAGGCGTTTTTTATAATTTTGACTTTAGCAGTTGTGGATTTTCATAGGTATTTAAATATTTTTGACTATAACTATTGAGATATATGCTGGTTAATATGTTTTATCGAAAAGCCAAATGTTAAGTTTCTGCGTCAAAAAGTTTTCGGAAAAATTGTTGCGATGGACAAATATGTGATTTTATAAGGATACTGTTAACGATTAGCAACTTAAAATGCAATTAATGAAAAACAAATTAAAAAAGTGCTCCTTTTCCTGTCAAAAAGTTTGTTTAAATGACGTTAACGACAATGATCAAAACTCATTAACAACTTAACCTTCTGCCTTGAAAGATTAAAACCGGACTATAATTCCAAATAAAGGATTTGTTAAAAATGTTTCGTTATTCACTTCCCAAGAGACGGGGTATAAATTAATTTCATAACATCTGTTGAATTACCTACATTCGTTAAAAAACACTTAACTGTTGCTTAAGAAATTATTCAGAAAATTAGCTTGAAAATAGTTTAATTTTAAATAGAATATAAGTAACTTACGAGGGTTCGATAGTAGTAAAGTTAAGATTAGTTGTATTTTATTGCCAACCGTAAAGCAAAAAGTTTTATGTAAGGGAAAGGTGTACAAGATGATTCCCTTAAGGGAGAATGCTCGTAGTTTAAAAGATATTCAACTTAATGTAGATATAAAAGCGTTTGAAGATGGCAAATTTATCTGTCCACCTTTTGTCATCCTCGAAAGATTTAATTTATAAATCTTTCAGTATAATATTTTCCTATTTTTAAAACCATAGGAAAGGATCATCTTGGACTCCCTGGTCTCCAATATGATCCTTATGATATGGGCAAGATGACCCGCGGGATCATCGTTGATTTTACAAAAGTTCTGGATTTTTAATAGAATAGAATTGAAACAACAATTTGTTAGAATCACCATTGTGTTTTTTCGTGTTGTCTGGGGTATTTTGTGACAAATAATAATATAATCAGTCTCAAAATGAAGCTGGTCTTAATTATTTAAAATATAAGATCAATCGTATATTTAATTGGTTTAAGAAAATTATATAATCTTCGAAAATGATTAAAAAAACAGAACTAATTTTTCCATAATCAACATCAAACAATTTTTTTTGCAAAGAAATAATGATATGCTTTAAACAAAAGCAAAAGCAAGTTATATACATAATGAATATTATAAACTCGAAAAGAAAAACATATGATAATTTTGTTTAAAAATTTAAAAGTTTTTTTCCCGATGTCGTTATACACAAATCACAAGTAAATTCGTAATAATATTCGCTATCTATCCCAGCACAGCCTTCGTGACCCCATTTTTGGCATACACTACATTTTATCCATCCTTCACCCCTGCTAACTTTGGAAAATGCTGTTAAACAGTATAGACATTTTGCGTATTCATATTCCGTATATGTATCCGATTCAGGGATATAAAATGTTTTCTTTCTCCTATTAGACATTCCTCTGCCTACATCTTTCCCTTTTTATCTCTCTTTAGTAAGAAACTTTTTGGCTGTGTTCTTTTTGTATTCTTTTGTATTCTTGGTCAGTCTTTTTGTTGCTTTCTTTTTTGAATAATCTTTATATGGTGTACTAGTTAGAATCGAATGTATCCATTCGTTTTCTCTTCAAATGACGTCGTCAACCTTAAATCTTTGGTAATGGGCAAAATTACTTTTAAATTTTTCGTATGGGAAAGGTGCCCATCTAAAATTAAAAGCACTGGGTCTTCTGTAGAAGACTTCGCGTGGCCTAAAAATGGTCAGACCACTGAGTAAAAACATCAAGTTTCATCCATCCTGATGAATTACACGCCCATGTAGATCCTGATGGCACACTTTCCATTAGCTCTATCTTCATACGGACCCTATGAAAGATAAACATAGAAACATAGGAGGAACAAACGTTCCTGCAGCTGATATGCAAGCTACAGCTGCTGTAGTCTCTCCCCTTTCAGCTGATGAACCTCTTGCAACCTGTTTACGTCCAGTTCCTTCAAAAACTTTTGAATTTTTCGTTGGTACTGTTGAAATATGCGTCTCATCGACGTTGTAAATTCGATGAGGTGGAAAATTCTTCGCATATTGAATGTCTTTCAAAATAGAATAAAACTTATCTACTACAGGTTTGTTAAAAGTATGCGCTCGAGCAGCTGAGGTGGATTCTGGAGCACGAAAGGATATATCTGGGTGCCGCTTGCAAAATCTTCTCAGCCCATTTAAACCAGCTTTTTCTCTCTGGAAGGGGTGAACGATGTTGTTTTTTAAGGCAAGTTGGTATGCCAACGATAAAATTGTTTGTCGCGTCAACCCGTACATTATTGTCTCCATATCTTTGATGTGTTTCACGTGGTTGTTTCCCTGATCTGCTGGAAAAACTGGCTTTTTTCCACTTAAATATTTGATTGCGCCTACAGCCTCTTTACTTTTGCCTTTAGCCCGTCTTTTCAGTGACATGACATTGACTGCAAACTGTTTACTGGCCGTTCTGTATGGTATGCCATTTTTTACAGCGTCATTTAATCATAAAAGCTTCTGCCTACCCACCACGACTTGTTTTTTTTTATAATTGCGGGGCATAGTCTAAAACGAAAAAAAGTATTGATTTTTGGTTATTAAACAAGACGCATAGAATGAACAAAAACAAGTTTTACTACTACGATTTAATTATGATCCCTTTATGAAACTATTTAAATTATACATTTTCTTAGAAGATATTATAAATGTAAAAATAATTCTTAGAAATTTGTGTGGTATAAAATGATCCTCCATAAGGTGTAAGATGATCTGCAGGGATCATCTTGCATATCAACAACACAATCATCTTGCCCCAACTTCAAATTTTTTATTCGAAGCTCGATAACATAACTTCTGAAATTTCTACAGTAAGATGGCCTTCAAAAAACTAAATATAGCACTATCCATCGCCACTAATACAACAGTCATTGCCATTGACTTCCTAGAATAAAATTTACCTAACTTTAAAATCAACCGTACCTTAGATCCAAGACAAACAATTTTGTTCTTTTTTCACAAAAATTTATGTCACTAACACTGCCATTATGGATTGCCTGAGGCGACAGGGTAATGGAAGCTACGTTTTGTCGAGAAAAACATCTAGATGGCGTTAATAGTATCTTCGCAACTTCAAAGGATCATCTTACTTCAAAGAATCAACTCGTATACCTTTCCTCTAACTTTTGTGAGTTTCCGACAATGTCGCAAGCAATTTTTCTACTTTTGCTTATGAAATGCTTTATGCGCCTAAAGGGGTTATCACACTACTCTAAATTTAGGATCCTAATTAAAATATAGGAAAGGAAATCAGGAAATACGGAAAGTGTAATAAAAGTTAGGACGGTTAGGATTCTAATTAGCCAGTCAGGATGGTTCCTGCCTTCCTGACTCGCCTAGTTTTCTAATTAAGAAAGGAGTAAGGAAAGTGTAATTGCATTCAGAACGTTCAGTCGGATGTATTCATTGTTTGGTAAAACATTTGTTTACGACAAAATGGAGTTCACTTAAGAAAAAGAAGTAATGTTAAATGTAATGGAGGTTCTAAATATGTATGTATCAATGAAATAGTGATGTGTAAAAAAATAACTCTTTTCTTGTATAGAAAAGTAATAGTTAAGACGTAGCACAATATTTTTTAAAAAAAATTTTGTTACAATAGGTACCATACCTGTTCAAAAAAATTAGATTTTTGTCGAAATTTTGAGTTTAAAAAATTGTAACGCACGAACGTCGAATCAATCAAAAAACCCTAAGCAACATCTTAGATTACATTATAAAAAATATGTGTTGTAAATTTTAACCAAATTAATTAACTAGATCTTGATATGTTTTGTACACTAGTTTGAAAAAAGTAGTTTACCAAAAAGAAGGTAGAAAAACAGTACGGCGTCAGCGTATTAAAACAAAACAAACTACATCTATGAAACAAACTGATGCTGTGACTTTGAGTATTAAGCGAGTCAAGCGAGTAAAATAGTTCCAATGTTGTGTGTCTGAGTTACTTTAGCTTCCAAAATTAGTGAGTTAGGATCCTGATTCAGTGTAGTGTAATCAGGAGTTCCTAAATTCGCTTCCTTTCCTAAATCCTAAGTGATTATTCATATATATTACTCAGAGTAGTATAATAGCTCCTTAATAATAACTTTTCTATTGTTGAAACCAGCTTGAAACTTTGAACCAGCTGGAAGTAGCATCTAACAATAGGCGACACCTTTTAGTATCTTTCTAGTTAATAGAATATTATAGGGCGGTCTAATATTTTTCAATGGCTATATATAGGGCGAGGCGACAGTAAGGCAAGTGTTACGTCGGACGTGCATTTACAGATCAATTAAATTGTTAGCCTAAATAGTCATATCGAAAACTGTGCTATTCAGGATGACACCGAAGTTATATCAAAATAAACTTTGTTCATTTATCAATTAAAAACATTTTCTGTAAGTTTTTAATTCTTTATTTTTCACTTCAATTTTTAACTTTTTAAGACGGTAATTGAGTTCTTCAATATTACTTGGAAGATAATATTTCACAGGAGACAGAATTTGTTTATTCTTATTGTTTCCTTTTCTAAAGTGAAGCTCATAGATAATGTCCAGGAAGGAGCACGAGTAATCACACTTCGACACCATAGTGAGTGGTTATCTACTGCTTATAAGGCATAAAATGCATTTTTGCATTATTTTCGACTACATCAAAAATATTCCTCTTTCAGCTCTCTCTAGGGAAAGGGAATTGAGGGAAGGAATCCGTATAGAGAGGACGTTCTAGTTTGCTAAAAATTTTCAAGATGTTGTTTTGAATTCGTATATTTCGATATAAAACAGAGAAAACATTAATATTATAACAGCGACTCCCAACCGAGGCACGCGTCGCGGTTAATAGTTTCTATGAAGATATTGTGTTGCCAATCGATCATTCCATTAGCTCAGCAGCTATTGCGTCGTATGTTATAGAACCTTACAATTGTACTGCTGCTATTTACGCGCCAGCTTATTGCTGACATGTTGACTTAGTTTAATTATATTTATATAATGCTTAGTAGCGGTATATTATTTTTGACGTATGATTTTCTGAACACGAATGCAACTTTGTTCTAGAGAAGACGGGGCACAATGACGGAGGAATAGAAGGATGATGACACAAAAATAAAATTTTGCGGTGTTGCTGGAGTCACAGAAGAGAGATGCAGTTGTTTTTAAGTTTTCAGGTTAATCGTTCTCGATGTAAACTTACCAAGTTATAATACAAGATATATTTATTAATTCATTTATTGATGAATTAGTATCGCCAAGTATCATAGTGTTCTGCTCGATATCGGATAAATAAGAAGAAAAGTTTTTATTAAAAAAAAAGAAAGTTGTGTTTAATGTTTCAGTTGCTTTAATAAATCGATAACATCAAAATATAGTAATGATGAGTATTTTAACAATATTACTTATATAGATAAAATCTTTCTTCAGCCAGCTGAAATAAAAAAAGGTTATCGATTGCAAACAATAAGTAAAATCTCAATAGAGCGAAGCTTACAACTAATGCAAATTTAACAATAACGTAGCTTTGGTGTAGAATCAAGTGCTGTTCAATTTATTTATAACTATGACGAAAGGCGATGTATAATTTCGTAAAAAAGAATTGAAAATCGCTTTTAAGCAAGATGCAATAAATTACGTTTAGTACTTTTGTATATCGATAATACGAGGTAGGTACTATAATTGATAATAAAAAGCTAATGATAATGAAATGGTACTTTCAAACTTGGATATTTCGAATCATTAAATTTTACACAATCAAGATCCTCTTCTATAATTTTTCAACATAATTGTTTTTTCGCACTATAATTTGCGATGTCTATCGTCGTTCGAGTCTGTTAATGAAGGGAGCGATAGACATGAGGTCTTGGCAGTCTGGAACGAATTTACCGTTGAATTCGATGCACGAGTTGGCGCATTTTTCAGCTTCGAACCAGCCCCCGAGCATTTTTTTGCATTGGACACAGTTCTTGATGCAAACAGATGTGAAGTCGTAGGAATCTGGGAAATTAGAATTTTTGTTTGACATTTGTGGATTATTTCTTAAATTAGAGTCCAACGAAATTTTCAATTTAAGTTTCATTGTTTTTAAATTACTCTTTATTAACCCTTAACACCATTCGTGGTGGAGCATGATCCCCCATCAAGCATTTTTTTGTAACTATTATTTTTATTTTAAATGTTACGCGCTCGCCTTCGTGTATCCTCAGTACCACCCGAGAGGTTGCTGGGAGTGCACATGCGTCGGGCTGACATTTGTGGTTTGCAAGGTATGAGACGCTGCAGGACTTAGGTGCCCCACTAGTGTAGTTACGTAATCTAATCGTAATCTTTTCATGTTGTTTGTTTTTTTTAATTTTTGGAGCACAATGAACAAAAACTTGACTCCTCAGCAGATAAAAAATCTGTTAAATAAAATAGAATCGGTTGAAAGTGAAAATGAGGAGACTTTTTCAGAACAAATATCGGATTTGAGTGATTCGGAGAATGATTTGAATGATTCGATAGAAGCTAGTGACAATGACACGGAGAGTGAAGAGGAACTTGGAGGTGATTCTGAAAATGATAATTTGGATAAAGTAGATCGACAGACTGACAGCAGCTCTATTGCTTTTTACGGTAAAAATAGATACAAATGTGGGAAAACACCACCGTCGCGGTCACGAGTTCGAGCGTATAATATTATTGTGCATTTGCCTGGCCTAAAAGGTCCTGTGCGGTACAAAAATGAGATGACTTCACTTGATGCTTGGTCTTGCCTGTTTACTGACGACGTGATAGATTTGATAGTGGAATACACTAACCTAAAAACTACCAACTATTCAGTAACACACAAAACTGAAGCAGCATATACGTATCACGTCAGTTCAAATGAAATGCATGCATTTATCGAGTTTATGTTTCTGACAGGCATATTCAGATCTGGAAAGGAAGAAACTCGGGGCCTCTGGTCATCTAAGTCAAGAAGAAGACCTATTTTTAGAACAGTTGTGAATCTCAATAGATTTCTTTTCATTTTGTCGAATCTACGATTCGATAACGAGACTACAAGAGAAGTACGAAAAAAAACCCGCTAGCGCTATATAAAACCCGCTAGCGCTAGAGTACTAACCGCTAACTGGCCCGGATATGAGTACTAACCGCTAACCGGCTAGCCCTCATATCTGAGCTTTTGATAAATTCATAAAAATTGTGGACAAAATTAGAACCGCTCCGAGTACTTGACTGTGAACGAAATGCTCGTTCCTTTCAGAGGACGGTGCTTGTTTCGTTTGTGCATGAAATCCAAACCAGCAAAGTACGGTTTGAAAATAATGTGTTTCTATGATGCGAAGACACATTGCCTATTTAACGCTTTTATTTATGCAGAAAAAGAAGGATAAGCTGGAGCTGATTCAATGTTGATACCCACGAAGAATGTCTTGACCTTTTCAGAATCGATTTATGGAACTAACAGAAACATAACAGGAGAGAATTGGTTTACTTCAATTGAGCTGGTCGAAGCATTGTAACAAAAATAACTTACGTA
This sequence comes from Druceiella hillmani, assembly GCA_039881145.1. NCBI lineage: Eukaryota > Metazoa > Arthropoda > Insecta > Lepidoptera > Hepialidae > Druceiella > Druceiella hillmani. Next base: position 44,640,545 of record JAYKKI010000012.1, on the reverse strand, counting down.
TGTCGGCACAATATGAAATAACCAAAAAAGAGATTCCTCCGCAATTTCTTCCGCAAAAAAATCGGTCTTTCGTCAGTTTTTGGCTTTCAAAGTATATCTTTGAAATGACTTTGGTGTCATTTATACCAAAAAGGAACTCAAGTATCGCTCTTGTATCCTCAATGCATCACGAACCTGTTACGAATCCTGAAACCAAAAAGCTAGAAATAATCGAATTTTACAACTCTACTGAAGGAGGTGTCGGCGCCCTGGATCAATAATGTGCAAGTCACTCAGTCAACAGGAGGAGTCAAAGGTGGCCAATTACAATATTCTGTGCTATGCTGAACATATCTAGAGTAACTAGCCATGTGCTTCATTCTGCATCCAACACTGAAATGATGAGCCGTTACACATTTCTAGAGAACCTCGGATATGCTTTAGTGAGTCCTCACGTCCAGGATAGAAGATCTACAGAAACTCTCTCAAGGGAGCTAAAAGGGATGACGGAAAAGTTTTTGAGAGAGGTTGGTATTGACCCGCCTGAGGACCCGTCAACATCTGAGGACTTATCAACACAGCCGAGTCAAAATAAAAGATCAAAAAAAGCAAGATGCCATTTGTCGTTGGATCAAAAAATAATAAATATCGTTGGATACGAAAAAATATTAAATAATTTTAAATTGAATTAATAAGAACGTACAAATGTTATAATTTCAAATTCTTACCGATGACTGGAGTAGAACAGACTGTGCCGATGAGGTAGACAGTGAGGCAAATAGTGATGAGACACGCTGAAGATTGACGGAACATGTTGGGAAGATGCGTGGAAAGAAAATGCTGTAAAAAGATATGACCTTGAATTTTACGGTTTTAATACAGATTTATTTCATAATTTTCGTTTTAATTGAAATTTATAACATATAACTATTTTTTTCCTTTACACTTTTTATTATTAACATTTCCATTGACTATTAGTCTCATACGAACTTACATCCCACACAACTACATAGAATTGTCTTTCTTTTGTTTGTTTTTAAGTGATCAGTTAAAGTTTTAATTTCAATAATTTAGCTTTTATGAGCATAATAAAATATCATCTGTTTTTATTATAGTTTTGTATTCGTTTCAATCTTAGTTTACTGTAAGGCAGTGATTCCTTGAAAGAAAAAATTAGTAGCCGAAGAAATCAAAGCAAACCTATAGGCGCCTATGAAATATTTGTGATATCATCAAGTGAAAACCTTTTATGGAAAATTGTTGGATTCGATTTAGCATTATTTTTGAATAAAGTATTAAATTTTGAACCATATGAGGAAAAATTAAGGAAATGATTGCATTTTATTGTCGTGAACGGAAAACTATTACATTAAGAAAACTCGAGTGAAAAATTCAATACTGAGAAATTTCTTATTTTTGTAATATTCAAGCAACGAATTTCACATAAGGATAAAGTTCTGTACATTCTGTTTCAAAAAGACAAGTGATACGATTTTGTTTTCTAACTTATAACTCAACATGTACCGGCGAATATAAAAAAATTATATTTATTACAGGATTATTGCTATTTTAATTATATATTATTATAATTTAATTAAATATAAATATTCATTATTAATTGTGGTTTATTTAGATTTATATAATACCATTACTTTGAAATTAAACGAACTCTCAAAGAAGAATGGTTCCTCTTTTTCATCTGTGGAATAAATAGGGTAATCACGACTTCTTCGTACAAAACTTAAAACTTTATTGCAAAACACACACAAATACAACTCTGCAAAACACGCAATATTAGCATATTTTGGCAAGCATAAAAAGGCAAGACTCGTCGGTGCACACTTTTTATTATAAGGCAAACTTCTACTCTTAAAATAAATAATTGCTAGTCTCCTAAAACCTCGCTAAAAGTTAAGAAAAACTGTTTTTCTGATTTAAAACATTACTTAGCTAAGTATTTTGAAAAGCAACATGTTGTGCGACGTTCATATTATTTGTATGTAATGACAAGAGGATACTTTTGTCAGAATGTTTTATTTTGATTTTTCGTTTGGTCCACTTTTTTCAGTCACCTTTTAGATCATAACCAGACAACTCTACACATAACGAATTGCCATTCAAAACCACTAAATCGGTATTTTTCACGTACAACGCGTATTTTGTTTATTGTGGAAAATTTACTTCCCCGACCAGAGGTTCTTTTTCACTTTCTGTATCGCTCGTATTGAATTCTGTTTGTATCTATAACGTCATCAGGTGAAATATTATTTACTTCAGCATATCAAATATAACATAATTTCATGTACCAACACAACAAACTGGAATATTAAGGTATTTCTTTGATCAATTATAAGTGCTTTCAATAAATGCGGAAACGTGTTTCGAGTTAGTATATATATTTTATTATAAATATATGAGAATATCTAAGAAGGAAGGAAGTTTATGTGCCAAAAAAAATTTGGAATATAAAGAATTATAAACAATAGCAGCAGACGAACAATATTTGTACTGTTCGCTAATTTGTTTTCTCTTCGATATTTTAACATTGACATATGAAACCACAGATTTTAGATACAATTAATATATGCTTAGAAGCGCCCACGCTAACAAATGAAAACAATTTGTTGACCTGCGTGTCCACGCTAATAAATGAATGTAATATGTCGATACGTTAGATAAGATAACAGTAATTATTTAATAATAATTAACTAATAAATATGAATTAATTATTATTTAAATAAGTGTTAAACAAATTATCAAATTAGACCTCTAACGAGACCGACAATAGCCAAACAAGCGGAAATGCTGAGAACTTGTCGCTATTAGCATAACCACCCGTTGCTACCAATGATATCATTAGAGCTTATGTAACAACGTGTCAGATCTGCCATTCGCCTATGTCCGTGACTTTCACGATGTGTTTTGTCGACTTTGTCTTTATCGATTACAGGTTGAGTTTTTGTTGAGCTTCGCTTATTTTATTTCGTTGGCGAACGAATGGTATTTTATTTAATATCTAATCTGGGGAAAATCATAAGCATTCTTGATACATCTAGTTTCCCGTGTTAAAAATTCCAATATACGATTTTTTTAGTTATTGCGTATTTTATGACACAAGTTACAATATTAAAATAATATAAAATGTTAGAAAGTTCCTAAAAGTGGAATTGTAATTATAATTGATTTATGTTCCAAAATTAAATAAAAAATATGCGATATTTTAAAATTTTAAATTTTAATAATATTTTAAAAACTTAAGTGTAGCGGATTAAAATAAAAAATTAAATAAAAATATACGGTGTAACATTTTAAAGTAAATACATTTTTGGATAGAAAAATTGTGTCAGAATTAACTAAACTTAAAACTATAATGGCGATGAATACAGATATTATTTTGTTTTATTCCTATATACATGTAATATATAGGAATATTTAAGGCTTGTTGTAGCCATTAAAATTATTATTTACCGTATTTGTTTCTGTCTATATCGGCGTCATCGTGTTACTCGTGTATAAAGAAGGTTATTCAAGAAAATTAGGGTTAAAATAATGCTTGGCTTAAAATGTTCTAAGCATTAATTTATTTAAAAAGCTTTACGGTTGAATGAGCTTGCTGTGGACAAATATAAATAATACGACTTTTTTTATTATGTACATAATAGAAATAATTTGTGAAAAGACTTACATCGAGTGTTTTTAAGTCTTTTGTACTCCTGAAAAGAAATAATTATATTTTACTGCCCTCAATTTCTCATATTTTACTAAAAAGCCAAGATGATTTAATATTAATATACGAAAAATATGAATAAACCATTCACAGAAAAATATGAGCTTACCTTATTCTGAAAATTCAAAAAACTGACACGATTTCTGATAGACATATATTCTAGAAACAGTGTGCACAGCGGGTGTACATCATGGAAATAATCAAATCGCGGCCAAAACGGAAATTGTTTACATGTTTGACACGTCTTAAGATAAGAAACAATTTAATTTGTAACTTTTTTATACCTACAGTTCAAGTTTACATTTCAACAATTTCTATTAAAGATAATAGGGTACGTTGTAATGCTTTGCTGGAAATATAGACTTCTGAACATAAACTGATTTTGAGTCGCTGGCTTATAGAACTTATTGTGAATTTACATCACATTCAGATAAAATATCAGCCAGTGCCATTTTTGTATATTTAACCGCTTCATGCAACCCGCGTTTATAACTAGCTTTAATCGATTTGATTACACTGTTTCGAACGATTTTGACGAATTTTACTCATAGTATTTGTCGCAAGCTATCCCGCTCATGAGATTGTTGATACTGTTCTCTTTGAGGAGCTCTAACTGAACCGATTGAACAACTAACTGAGCATCGATTTGTGCGCTATTTCAGAAATAATTTTGCTTATTACACGTGTCCCACACAATTATTTTCATAATTACCTTTTTTTTAATAGTGATTAGTGACGGGATTATTTCAAAAGCTTCGTTATTTTTGAAACCAATCTTTTACAACATTAATATTTCATTTTCATTATTACTAAACCTCATTTTTTCATTATTACTAAACCTAGCAAATATTTTCTCGACAACTTGTACAATTGACAAACTATTGACAAAAAAGTATAGTTTTCTTATTTAAAAAAACAAAATTAAATTTACCACGCTATGGTCCTACTAATAGTAGAATATTCGATAACTCATATTTACGTTTGAAGATATTTACTTATATCAATATTTAATCAACATGTTCGTTCTCTTAAAGCGCTTGAAATGTAACACTTTATGGAGAGGACAATAACAACTGAATTTTGATCAAAGTCATTTCAGTAACATTTAAAAAAAACTTATTTGAGAATAATTAGTGCAAGGTGTTAAACCGTAAAGCCATTTTATCATGTGATGGGCTTATATATATTATTTTAATATTACTTCTTGCTAGCACGAACATTATTGTACGCGTTGAAAAAAAGGGTTAATCAATAATTGGAATAATTTTCACATAAGTATGAAGTCATTTACTTAAAGTGAGCAATTATGAAACGAGAAAAAACCAGACGAAACATTGATGACTTTGATTAAATTGGGCACCAGTTAAAACTCAGTCTTTATGTGAAACTAACTAAAAATACACGACCTTTTCTGAAGCCTGTACGATCTATAGTCACGATCTAATTTATTAATAACTGAATCCAAGCAATTGTATCAAATACTTATAACTGGAGAATGTCCGATGTCGAGTCGTGAAAAGTATTCGGTTAGCAATTATGTTAAGAACAAATGAAGTGGTACCCATTCGGTGGTGATATCCAAAAATAAAACCCTCAACGTCAAATCAAATTTCCCGTTAGTGAAACTACTGATTAAATCCTGAACTCCGAAAGGCGTCAAAGCGCTTATCACTGTTACATAAACAGCTAGAAGAGATTTTGTTGATAAATATGTATTCCAAAACAAAAATATGGTACTGAAAATAAAACAACAAGTATTCTATTCTTATTTCCATATCTATCTTAAATCATGGACACCAAACCTTGTACCCAAACAAAAACTATTTGAATAATTAAATATTATTTAAGGAAAATTCAAAATAATAATTTTAAATATAAAAATGTTATCCTGGTCAGGTGTATAAAAGAAGAAATAAAAGAGAAATGAAAGGTTAGATATCCATTTAATGTAAAATGGGATTGGGCGGATAACGCAGTGAGAGTAAAATGCAATCGATGGACCAGAACATCTTCTGTATACGTGTATCACTAACCAACCACTTTGGTCAAAAATGCAGAATACTCTAAAGAATGGAAGGAGAGGACTTGCACAGAAGTAGGGTAGTTTTTAATAGCCGGCCTAATATTAATACAAATAATAACATGCTTCGATTAAAAACTCCAGAGACACACTGAAAATATTTCATAGTTTGAATTTTTTTTTTTAATTTACAATTTTAAGGAGAATAAACCTTTTACTATACTTCAATCATTCTGCGAGACTTATTCCAGGAAAGTGTTAACGTGCTGTTGTAAGATTATAACATCACAAAGGCGAAGTTTACACTAAAGCTCAAAATGTTATAATTTAGTAAATTGTTCTCACAAGACATTTCTTTACTAATAGCCCACCTGAAGATGCAATACAACGAAACCTCGGTCGTGGTAAAGAACTTAAAGAAAGTAGAAATAGTACTTCATCACGTAGTTTCATTTAATTGTGAATAATGAATTTCTACAAAATTAACGAAAAATATATTCAATAAATTGTACTAATTTAGTTGATAAATAATTATACCATCAGACTTGTTCAATCGCCTTTATTACTTTCAGAATGATTTAATTGATTATACCTAATGGCATGTGACAGGTAACAGGACCACGAGTAACATTCAATGCAATAATAGAAATGGGAGTAGTTTGACAAATTGACTAATCTACCACAGATTTACACAATTTGTTTAATTAAAAAAAGTATACAAATTTATCGTTAAGGAAAAAACTTACATATTTAAGAGACGTTAAGTAAATAGTAAAGTAAGTATGTTTGAGGAACTCAATCAATCAGCGTTATCACTGTGTGCAATTATAAATTTTTGAAAGTTAAGGGAACTTTCAAAACTACAATTGAATAAAAAGTTATTCCTATGAATAATCAACAAATTGATTGTATTTAATATTTCTTCATTGTGAAGTGAGGACTCATAAAACCAGTAATAGCTGCTGCAGGATGAGCAAATAGAATTCGCGGGTCCGTTTGGGCCCCTGTGAAAATTCATTTAATAATTTGACAGAATAATAAGAATTTAAACTGTCATTCATTAAAAAAGTAGTAATGGAAACAATGATGCATATATGAAACCATCTAAAATGCGCATCAGAACATTTGTATTCGTTGTACCTCTGGTATTTATTACTAAACTTTCGCTACTCACGTGCGTCGAATCATTGTGATACACATATTTATGTTACACACCGACGTGAGTCACCATCGTTGTGCTTAATGTTGTAACATTACCCAAATTGCTTTCACTTCGAGTCGACACGATATTAGGTTGACCAGATATTTGGTCGTAAAAGTATTTTTTGCACTTATGTCAGTTTAAACTATTTTCGTTAAATAACTCAGTCTATATTACTAACATTTTCATTTATAACAAGTAATCGTACGTAAAGAAGAATTATACACAATGAATTTGCAATTAATCACACGCAATGACTAATGAATATTGCTTAATTTTTTAAAATTTCTGGGCGATATATCGTCCACGTGCCGTATAATTACGGTCCTAGCAAGTCAAATAGTATATTTTTAGTCGCATTCAAAAAGAAGGAAAAAAGGTCCCAATGATTCACGATCGTAAACTTGTCTTCTTATACCTGGTGTTCGCAGAATATTTGATTATTTCATTTATGACGAGGGTTGGCCGTTGCCGGAATGAGAAGTTAGTCAAAAACATGGACGGATATATTTTTTGCTTATAATAATGAAGAATTTCAATTGCGGCTTGGATTATTTCGCCTGCTAATTGAATGGGTATTGCTTCGTATGGACCAACTACGTCGGTGACATCATGTAGACATGAAGAAAATTGAAACATTAATAATAACAATAACTTACAAAACAAAACAAAAATTTAATTTAAGGAAAATTTGGATAGAAAAGTTAATATTTACATTTTAATGCAACAGGTCTGATGGTAAGCATTGACTCAAATCATAAAAAAATCATCAAAAGAATTTATATATTTATGTCATAGTAAATTTCTCTTGACGAAATTAACTCGGATAGCAAGTCTTTTTAAACATGCATCCCATGCTAAATATACAGTTCGGAAGCACTGACAGTTTTCCCACGAGCAAATTTCTTACAATCGTGGAAAATGGTAAGTATACCAAGTTACAACATTTTAATATTAAATCAAAACTTTTTATAATGTAGATATGATTTCTTGTCGAATTAATGATTATATGATTCACATAATTATCACTAAATTAGGAAATATAATCAGCACAATATGGAGTCTCAATAAAAATTCAGGTACCACATTTGTAAACTTAAATTCTTCAAGTAGTGAACAATTAAGTGATAATAATATTGTCACCTTACAGGCACCCGTATACCATTTCCATAAATATGCGATCCCTATTTACAATACCTTTCAAATTCTCAGCAATAAAACGTTAAATATCCATCAAGAGTCCGTAATTCACGTGCGAACTGTTAAGCTCTGACGTCGACGAAACCAGTACGTCGACGAAATAAATATCGACCGTATGTAAAACGGACATGGAGAATGTAAAACAAACCGCACATTCCATTCAGCCCTGGCACAATCGCACACCGAGCATTAGTACTCTCGATTCGACATAAACGGTACCTTTTATAACAAATTTGGTCAGAGTGGCCGAAAATGATCACTGCGGCCGGCGCAGGTAGGATCTTGTATTTGAAACATTGCCCAGACGAGCGAAGCACTTCAAGAAGAAGACGAGCGGAAGGATTCAGGGTACATTCAAAATTCCAGTACGGCCATCGAAAGATGAACAAAAAAAAATTATAAAGCAAGCCAATGATCAATTACACGAAATATAAAAATTAAAATTAACCTACCTTATCTTTGGGCCTACATACGGAGCCCCTATCAAGAATCGTGATCTTTTGAAATAGGTAAATGAATAGCGATATTGGATTCTGGGGATTGTCCTTATTTAATGAAAGACTTAAAGCAAGGAAGCAACAGTTCGCATTACGAGTGTACGTTATAAAATCGAGACGCATAATACATTATTACGTAGCGCTGTAAGTAAAGTACATAGTCATTGTTTATGACTAACCAAAGAGAATTGATGAGGATATTCGCGCGTGCAACTGTCAACCGCAGTGGACACCGTTCAACGCACTTGTAGCGGAAGAAGGCTGTTTGGGCGCGCTACCGGATTTGGATAGGCGGCGGATCTCCTTGCCGTTGTTTCCGCATTCTCGCTCTCGTGTGAAGTTGGTTCGCTACTTTGCATTTGGTATGAGATTGTTCACACTACACGTTGAGGCCGTAAGCGATTTTTGTAAGTAGATTCTACAATATACAAATTTAAAGCGATCATATTCTTCAAAAAATTCTTATTCTCACTTGCTTCTAATATAATATATAATGGAATAAATAATATTGGAATATAACTTTAATCATTGTCATTATTATTCCTATTCGTTTCTATGATATAAATAGTGACTATAAATTGTCAATGGCTTAAATCGATTGAACTTACGATCGCACATGTCTTGTGAGATCGCGCGTGTGTTATGAGTAAGCATGTGATTTAAAGAGATCTTGAGGGAGATTAACGACATGTTGCCAAAGCGAGTTCGGTGCGGAAATCACTCTTGAATATCTCTTACATTTTTTTTTATTTATAAATAGATCGCGAATTTATTTATAGAGGTAATGTCAATTATGAGTTCGTAGAGGTCTTTGTGGATTTAAATAAATTATCACTTCCATGTAGAGACCATTGTTTGAATATTTCTTCGTATTAATAGATATTTTTTATATATAATTACACGTTTTAATATTTATTGTATGTAATATATATATATATATATATATATATATATATATATATATATATATATATATATAACGTTTATGAGATATTTCTAGAACTATTTAAGAAGGAAAATATTTTAGAAGAAAATTATTGTGTTTTTTTACTGTAAAAATAGACATTTGATGAAATAGACCAATATATTAATAGTTAATATTAACAGTTCACCTACATCTTATAACTTGCCCAATTTGTTTGTCGTTGAATTAAATATGTTTTGTTTTGTATTATCTATATGTTTTATAGATTAAATATAATCACATCGTAGTTATATCGAAATAGAGATATGTTAATTTATTTATATTATCTTATATTAACGAATGTGAAGTAATAAAGAATATATTTTACATATTGCTTCTTGTGCATTATTTAAAGTGAGTAATCTTGTCATATATGATTCAATAATTCTGATGATGATATGTTATTTAGATGATTTTATGATCAAGTTTATGACAGCTTGATCGCCTAAAATTAGTACATATTATATAAACTATTGCTGAACAGCGAGAATGATACTTAAGTGGCCGTAAAAGTAGGCAGGGATTAATATATATTGGCTGTGTCGTAAGCTTTTGTCGGTCGAAACTAAATATAACGTTTTTTAGAGAATAACAAAAATTGTAGAACATTAATAAATTTTATACTTGCAGTATAAAATTTATCACAGCAGAAATAGAAATAAGAATATAATAATAGATTAATAAAATATCGTCCAAGCGGGGTCTTGATCGGGTGGTTGGACAGTGTTGAAAAGGACTTCAATGCAGTGCGAGTTAATAATAAGACTGAGAATCCTGGTCAAACAGAGTACCAAATGGAAATAGTTTATAGAGAAGGTTCTGGCCAGTTGAGGGTTACAGCGTTGCAGAAGAAGAAGAAGTGGTGGAAAGTGGAAGAAGAAGAATAAATAACTATAAAATTTAAAAAAAATTTAAGTTTTGTATCTTCGAAAATGAGTTGGCTGGATATCGAATAACGCTCTTTTGATCACGATTAATGTGCTTACAACTTTAAGCTATCTACATAGATATACAGACTAGAAATTGAGTATAACTTTGTATAGAAAATGTCATTATTGTCAGTGCTATATATTTTGTACTACGTTTTGCAGATTTTAATAAGTTTGTAAATACAAGGTTTATGCATTGAGTGAAAGCTAAAACATCCTTAAAACTTATGGATAAATGTCAAATACGTGTTGTGTGTGACAGTGGGTTTCCCCTCGTCCGGTCTTGTACACTGAACCTACGAATGTAAGCGCAGTCAACAGACTAAATGACACGCGGAAATACCAAAATAGCTTTTGAGGCTATTCACATGTTGCATCAGTTGCATCAAGGAAAATGTATATTAATATCTATGTAAAATAATAGAAAAGATAAGAATATAGTTAAAATTTATGAACTATTTTGGAAGTAAAAGTGGATGTGTAAAGTGGATTAAGGGTATTTTTTATATATTGAACATGTGTCACGTCGAGAAATGGAACAAAGGAGGTAGTGTTAATTTGGAATATTACACAGAAACGGTCAAATAAATATTTTGAAGCAGAGATTCTACAAATAAAATATTATTTTATGAATGTGCTATTAAAACTACATACATAATTAGCGGATGAGAATATGTTCAGAGAAAACGTGATACAAGAAGTTGTTCTTACGGAAAGGGAAAAAGAATAGAATATGATTTTATGAATCAAAACACTTTCTAGTTGCTTGTTTCCTGCACCTATTTTATTTACTTTTTCCTCGTACTATGAACCTATTAGTGTACTATAAAATCGTTTATTCATCTTAAAAAAGAATACTTTCATGAATATTCGTAATTAATAATTTATGTAATTTGGTTGGTTCATAATAAATTTGGATGAATTATTGTATTTTATGCAAAATAGTAATTTTTATGAGCTTCGTATGAAAATAATCTACATTTTTATTTTAATATCGTGCACTATAGTTACAGTATAGTTCTATAGTGCACTATAGTTATAGTATAGTTCCATAGTGCACTATAGTTATAGTATAGTTCTATATTGCACTATAGTTATAGCATAGTTCTATAGTGCACTATAGTTATAGTATAGTTCTATAGTACACTAGAGCAGTTCCTCTTTTGTACAGAAGTGAGAAAATTTTTCTCAAGGCATGCGCTTAATTTTTTTTACCTTTTTAACACACAAAATATTTTTTGTCTATAACGATTGATTCGCAATACGCTAAAGCAATACTACGTTACTGCCATCTCAAGAAAAGAGGATTTTAATTGAGTAGATGTGAATTAATTACATACAAAACTCGTTTAAATCATTACGTGTTCAGTTGGTAAAAACTATCGGCAGATAATGGGTGGTTGATTTAAATTGAAAAAAAAAATAGCTGGTCATGCAAGATTTAGCGGAAATGTAGTTATTAATAATTAATTGACTTTTTTTTAATTCACATACTGATTTCATGACGTATTTTCGACACGATAACCGTACTACCAGTTATTTTAAATATATTGAAATTAATGATATGAGGTACATTTACAAAGGAATACATGTGTATTTTTTTCTATGTTGACATTTTTCATACCTTTTATTATCAATGGTTTGAAATTCTGTTTTTTTTTGGATTTTGGTACATTAGTCATTATGTAAAAAATGTGAAAATTCTCGATAATTTTGATACCGAGAACGCATAATTAATTACCTAGCTCAACCACTTCCATTCTGAAAATTCTGAAGACGATATTGAAAGCAGGTCAATAGCTGCTCCATAAAGTTAAAAAATTAATTTAAAACGACCTACGGAGTTACATACTATATATCTTATATATATATATATATATATATATATATATATATATATATATATATATATATGTATATAGCGTAATATACAAATAGTGTATAATATGACGTATGTAAAATCTTCACTTTGCTAAAATATATAATAATGTTCCTAACTATTGATGGATAAACCAATAACGTAAAATCATCAAATTTATTCATAGTGTACATTCACTCTCAATTTATCTATAATAATGGATTTCGTATCGTTATTCCTTAGTAGGTTTTTTATCTGCACATAATATAGAACATAAGGAGGTCCAAAACATGAAAGAGCTTAGATTTAAATGTAGAGACTGCAATAATCATCATCAATCTGTGTGCAATATTTCGCAAAATATGTATTGTATTCCTTAAAAGTGCAAAGAAATTATATTTCAGTTAGTAATATTCGCAACTAAAGTCGCAGGCGCTAACAGTTACAATACAAACTATGTTGAATTTTTTAAATATCTTTATTGTTGATCAAATTTCATCGTTTCTTTCGTACTGTTGGATTAACGCGAGATTTATCCCGCTTACTATAGTCATCACATTTACGATTCTTCTTTATACGGTTCGTAAAGGAAATGCGCAAATATTGACTAAACTTTTCACGTTATCATCTATTTTTCTACAGATAGTTAAATGCACCCGATAAGTTCGCACACTATTGCGCCAACAATTACTCAGTTTGCGCAATAATCAAGTTGGAACATATTAATTCCTATTAATATGAGGAAAATAGGCTGACGTAAGATTGAATATGTCGATCGAGTAATGCGTTCAAATAATTAGTATTGCACGAATATATGCACCGATGCTTCTTGAGAAACAGGTTATTATTAATATGCGTGCAATTTAATTGAAGTTTATCTAGTCGTCGAAACAGGACGTCGTCGATTTTAATAAAATATTTGCAGATTATGAATGATAAAAAAAATGAAACTGGCAAGTTGCCCTAAGCGAAGATAACAAATGACGTATGTTTACTAATGTAATAATGTTTTTACATCAATTCCATATAAATATTTACTTTGAAACGTAAGTAGAATAAGAAAAACAAACGATTTATAAAAACATTGATTACGTTTTATTGATTGAAAATAAGAGTAATCTGATAATTAAACATGTGATTGTATGATTAAATAATTTTTAATCATTTGATACTTTATTCATAAAATAATAAAAACGTTGTGTATTTTTATAGAAAATTAAAATATAAGTTAAATAAAAATAAATAAAAATTAAATTATACGAAATGTTAGTTATACCTGTTTGTCATGTGTCCTCCAAATGAAGATTATTTTCTTGACTCTTAAAGAGATTGATTTTCTAAATTTATTTATTTATAATAAATATAGAAAACTACTAGCACATATGACATAAATCACAAGCACATATGGCGTCTTTATAAATTCTGTTTAAGTATTTTAGTAAAAAAACAATGTTTTTATCTCTGAAATCAAAATCAACGAAAGTTGCAAAGAAATAGGCTATAGTGAATGAAATAAATCACTTCATTCATAGCAAGTAACATTCCTTAACGTGAGATGATATTCCGGTTTAACTTGAAAAATGATTTTAATCACAACTTATACCATCAATTAACAAATATTCTCGGTTGCTTTTTTTCTATATATTAATCAATTATTTACAAGTAACAATCATAAAAAGTTCAAGTCTCACCAGGTAAAAAGTTTGAAGATGAACTTGTTCGACTGTTTGATGCGATTCAGTTGCGTCCTTCGACTGACTCGATGGCCAGATGAGCGGAGATTTATAGCATAAAAGATGCCATACTGTGCGTCTATATATCCACATATTTAATTATATGTGTGTATGCGAATCCATTTACTTATTTGAAGAAAATCTACGTCATACGTCTACGCCATCGAACTTACAAAACTTAATTTGGTTGCTGTTGCAGGGTTGTCGCTGAAAGTTTAGTAGAACGCACGATAATAGAGAGTCATCAGAAATGTGCACCTTTTATATGTAAATCATTTGAACACATGACTATTTACCCTGCTTCATAATAATAGAGAACTCTTCGTAGAAAACTGTTGTGGAAAAAGGAAAGTAAACTTGTTTTGATATTGTAATCCTAAATCATGAAGATGGAATTGAATCGGTTTTCGTGACAAGTTGGAAAAATTATATTATTCAAAATATAAAAAAAAGTATAAGCATGTGCATATGACGGCGATTACAGATTTCCATCTTTTTAAACTACGTTTTGAAATGAAACCATGTTTAGAAATATGGATTTTTAAATGTTACCTAGTTTTGTAACATGTAAAAATCCATAGAAGCAGAAAAAGAAGAAGCAAAAAATTAAAAGGAGAATCAAAAAGTTAAATGCAATTTTCTTTTTAATGTAATTTTTCTTCTTGTAACTTTGGAAGACAACACTATGTGGTCTTTTGCCAGTCTGCTTTTATTTCGCGCCAATTTTTCCTCAGGTTTACAAAGACAGGAATATCTAAAAATGCTAACTTACGGTTGTATTTTAACTCTTTTGTAACTAACATTTTCTTATTTCACGTTCTATTAAAATCGAAATATATACTTTAGCAACCCTGTCATGCACGGATCGTTAGACAGCGGCGGGGGATGATTAGTCATCGCACTCGGAAGCTGAGTGTCTCTTGTACAATAGTAACAATATTAGCGCATAATCACTTTATCATCTCGATCGCTTGGGTACGATTTGCGACCTTCTTCAAAATACAGATCGATTATTTTCCAATTAAAATCTTTGGTATGCTAAACCGCTAATTTTATTGTGGCTCTACATTCTAAGTTGAATAACATAGACGTTTTCAGCCTACATAAGGAATTAGCGATTAAAGTTTAATATGGTTTGTATACATTTTTAGAATGTCATTATATACAATTTTGTATTTAGTTGTGACCTAATATTATTTTCATTAGTTTAAAGGGGACCGAGTGACTGCAATTTGAAATAAAAACTATCCAACCTCAATATCCGATTAAATAATTCTCTTTTGTTTGACCGCGGGTGCGATGAACTTAATCGATTTTCAAATCAGAAATATGTTTTCTGAATTTTTATATTATTTTGAAAATATATTTCTATTAAACTGTATTGCTTATTTTTGTAAGGATCCTCTAAACTCTTAATCCTCTAAACTAATCTTCTTAACCACTTAATCAGAAGAGTCATTTTTTAAGAAACTTATATTTCATAAATAGTACACTTATTTCAATCCAACTAGTGTTAATCAACACAATTTATATGTACAACCACGTAATTTAAATCTAGTTGCGTCTTATGTTTTACTGTTACTTAAGAAATATAAAGACAGACCTGACCTGGTTTAACAGGGATTAAATTGTAACTGAAATGGATGTAGATTTTTCGCAAAAACTCTCCTAATTTGTTAATTAAAAAATATCCGCAAAGATAGTGTTAAATACTATTAAGCAACTGATGTGTTAACCGTTAAGCAACCAATTTCATTGGTATTATGTCCTCCGAATAAAATCTACTATTACAAATAACATATAATCATATTTACTTATACTGGACTTTGCATATATCATTTGTATAAAACTTCTTAATATTACTGAACAGCTCGTATGTACAGATTTTGTGATTCAGCTTAAAACCTTCCGGCAGCCTGACGGATTTCCGGACTCCATTTTTTGTATTTGTATTTTAATGAGATGCCCATAAAAACTCGATGAATATAATAGCTTTTGGTAATGTTAATTGACACAAGTTACCTTTTGATATTAATATTTGTTTCTTTGTTAGAAAAAATTCGCT
Organism: Druceiella hillmani; assembly: GCA_039881145.1. Classification (NCBI taxonomy): domain Eukaryota; kingdom Metazoa; phylum Arthropoda; class Insecta; order Lepidoptera; family Hepialidae; genus Druceiella; species Druceiella hillmani. The sequence continues at coordinate 44,624,372 of JAYKKI010000012.1, read as the reverse complement.
GTTAGATATTTTGTTAATAAATTTTCATAAGGGTAAAAAATATGTTGCGTCATTTCTTTAACAACATAATAACGTTATTAAAACGCACCTGAAAAAAAGTACCTTTTATAAGTTCAGTCAAGCGTTACCCGGCCATCTATCACAGCCATTTTTCTCGGAAATTGACGTAGAATCTTGAAAGTTTGCATAATGATAAAGCATACTAAACTCAAAACATGTCAATGAGTCAAAACACTCAAAAATATTCGAATGGAAATTTTAAAGGGATTACTCCCTACAATAGAGTACTTGATTTTTTTATTATTTCTTGTATTGTGAGGAATATCAATTGAAAAAGCAATTTATAAAGATTCTAAAACAATTTATTTTAGATTATTATCTAATATAGTTCCAAAGACATTGCTAACAATGTCCACGAAAATTTCCTCAGGAATTATTTTGACGTAGAAAAGTTTTATTATATATATCGTGTGGAAAATAAATTTAAAGATCATACTATTAGGATCCCAAACTGTTTATAAAGATTTCAATTTTTTCATAACTTTATATATAGAAAATAAACATAACTTTATATACAGAAATATTATAGAAAATATCCACAAAAAATATGCCCATAGGCAATCAAATTTATGCAAAAGTAGAGTTACTAGACAATTTCCAGGAAAAGTGCTGATTTTAAATTTCAGAGTTTTGGATCATATATCCAAACATATCGACAATCATTTGACATCGAAATATATAGTGTGAAAGCTATACGAGGCAACATATTTAAATGGTGAAAAATATTATTAATGTTTGTAAATAATAAACCCTTAAATGTTTATGTCTAAATGTAAACGGAACTCTTGTAGTGCGAGTTGTACTCGTACCTAATAATTTTTTTTACTTTACGTTACCTTTATAGAAATATTTATAGATGTTGACTTTGTATAAAATTAAAACTTAAATAGATTCACTGTTGACGTTGTAAAATTACGAAACGGTTTCTTTATTGATACCAAAAATCTGTGAATATGCGATCAACGTATACTTTAAAAGGTCGTGTATAAAATTCCATTTCTTCCATTTAAGTTGCTTTTCTGTAAAATTATAATTCTTAACGAACATTATTCATAAGAAAAAAAATATAAAGAAAAGTTGACTATTACCTAATTATAAAATCTGTGTTTGAGCATATCCACGAAGTGATAGGACCGACTCCGTCCTTTGCGATTATTTATCATTCATACTAATCAAGTTTCGACAACATACGAAACTGAAAACACTTTCAATTGAAAATGATTCAAGCACTCTGCTTACACAATTACTTAATATTGAATATTGTTCACTCAGTTATATGCTATAAAATAATTATTTTATTTTTTGATTTCCCATTTGATTTCCTATTGAAAATTACGCTACTATCATACTTCCATCGGTAACCTGTTCTTAAATAGCATTCTGGTTTTGAATACAAACTAACTCATTCATTTCACGTGAAACATTTTAACATGTTCTAGTAAAGGATACTGCCACGATAAATTATCACGTTGTATATTGTACTAGTTGTATCGCTCTGTATTAAAATATTTTTAATTATTATTATATTTAATTATTATTATTAGATGTTTAGTTCCTATCAATGAGCTTATTTAAACTTTATCCACTTCTAGTGGGGCATTACGTTAAGTAGGAAACTCGTGTGTTCGAAACAATGATGAATGGACAATGGAGTGAGTAACACAATTCCCCCTAAACGTAACTTACTAACATGTACAGATTACTAGGAAACATCTTGAATGGAGTTTGATTGGACGAACTTTGAATTGGATGTGAGGTGTAACGATTACTTCGGTTGAATAATTTAATACCTTAGAAAACAAAAATTAGGCGAGTTAAACTAACCTGGACAGTGTGGACGAAATCGCATCACCGCTTTTGAAACAGAGTAACCCTGTCAGGATCAATAAGGCTTTGATAATAATAGAATGAATAGTATGTAAATTTGCAAACATTTAACAAATGTCAAATCAAAAGGTCTCTTTTCATTACCTTCCTCATTCATCATAAAACTTGATATAACATTAATATATAACGATGGCTTGCAATCGAGTTCTAAGAAATACTGTTTGTAGCCCTCTGTTGTAATTATGAGAAACGTTTGACAAGTTGCGCAATTTGTCAAGGTTTGAAACTTTAAAACTGTCGATAGATGAATGCGATGTTTAACAAATAACTCTTTTTGTTGCCTGCTAAGTGTTAGTTTTTCCCAATATGAAAAGTTTTTAATTGCCTGCGACCTCTTTTTGTTTTCTGTAGGAATATACGAGATATGAAGCAGTTCTACGAACAGGAGTGGTTGCTTTTTTTTAATATTTTGATTGCACAATTTGGTTGTCAAGGTCCGATATTTTATAAGTAATAACAAAAAGAGTCATTAATTGTCAAATAAAGTAATGTAAATTTTTTTCAACATGGGGTAATAGCAATAATGCGACCTCGGAAAAAAATTATATTTTTCTGAAAAACTCTTTAAAATTACAGCGACAAAAGCGCCTATATGCACCTATAGCACCTATATACATTTTACTTCAGGACTAATTCTTCCCCGTCTTCTGTATGCATTTTAATTAATAACATGGTACACTAAATGTTATATACAAAGAACTATTTATAATATACAATATTTTAAATTGTCATTGTGAATTCGTTGTTTCAGAAATAATATTTTTAAAGTATCTTCAGCTTGAATTTCAATTTCATGGTAAAAAAAGAAAAATGGGTTATCTAACCAAAAACAAACAATATTTTAAATTAATATATATAAAAATTTTAGCAAGTTTTCATACCATGGAAGAATAAAAGATACACAATACAAGATTCGTATTATTCCTTTATAATATGTGGGACGTCTTGTGTCTCTGTTTTTTGGTTGTCTATTTGTTTATGTGTTACGACTGTTGAACAGATTAGAAAAAAAATTCACAGAAATAATGCTCAAGGTACAGACTAAAATATAAAATGTTTTTTTACCAAATATTCCGTAAGGAACTTGAACTAACCTAAATGATTGGTATTCAGACAAAAAAACCTAGCGCGTTGGATTAAAACTCATGAATATAAATTTTCAAGATTATTACACATTAAAATTGAAACTAAGACCTAAGATACTTGAATCCCATTTAATGGAAGTTTTGAGATGGAAAACTTATTATTGGATAAAAAAGTGCGCCGCAAAAAATATATGTGAACGAAACCGCAAGGAAAATGTACATACGTATCTATGTAAAACAATTTTAATGAAGTTAAATGTGTAATTTTAATTTCTGAATATTTTCAATAAATTGTTATTTATATTATTTAATATTTTTTAGAAATTGTTTTATTTTTTACCATTAATTTTACCGAAACAATTACAAAAATAATCAACATTGATCACTTTTTTTAATACGTAGCCATTGTTCAAATTATTTAAAAATAACCTATAAACGGACATTGGCGTTTGTTCTATATTGTAAAAACAAATGTCTTTTTCGCTTTTTTCGATTTGTTTTGACGAACCTGTGTGTTTAATGGATAATATATAACAACTCTGTATGGAGGGTATAACGAGACCCAAATTGTACTTCTTTTCATATTACTAGTTCGGAGAGGTTAGTAAAAATAACATTTACCAACGGTTATGAAAAATAACCTGACTTTTCATAAAAAAATGCATGATTTCTAATTTGTTTGATTGTCGATTTAAATAAAACTTTTGAGAGGTTAATTTTTTTCATTTTCCAAGTATAAGTGTATCATTTTTATTTATGCAACACCTGACCCCAACACTATATGTACGTTTACCTGTCTCTTTTATGAAAAACTTTGGAGGATTAACTAAGTCGCGGTTTAATTTTTAATTCTCTCTTGGTGGGGTTGAAAAGAATGTTAGTAAAATATGAAGTGCGAAAATATAAAACTCATTTAAATAACAAAAACTTTCGTTAGTTAAAAAAATCCCCTAAATGATTTTCTAAGAACAATTTTAAAAAGACAGCGTTATAAATAAGAGGGTTTGAATTGAATGAAAATTATCATCAGCACATTTTTCCAATTAACTTCAATTATATTATGAAAAAATTGTCCCATGAGTTATGCTCGCATGTGATCAAGCCATTTAAATGTCATTTAAGTATGTTTTATTTAATTTCATTTACTTTTTTGTCTTAATCGTTATTTTATTTCCGGTATGTGACACAAAATTACATCAATGATTAAAATTTCATGTGTGTACTTGCAAATTCAATACCGTTTTAGGGAGTTCGTAGGTATCCTTAATCCTAGTTATTTTAACAATAATTTCTTAAGAATAATTTATTTAGTAATGACTAACCAATTCGAAAAAAAATTATGAATGAAGTTAAATTAAAATGAAATTGACCTATATAGATCGATTTGTAATATTTAACTTTAATTAACTTAGTTGAAGTGTTGTATAAAATAAGAAAGTAAAATAAAATTTAACTAATTTTTAAGCCAATGTTAAATTACTCTAAACTATGACAATTAAAGGAGACAAACGATACTATGGTGCGGTACCGCGGTGTGATATATTTTTGACAGTTTATAAAATGTCGTAAGTATTTGTTCTTGAAATAAACTTCTATATTTTAAAGTTCATATCCTTTCAAGATTGATAGAGAGTTGAAATTCGTATTTGGTGTGAGCTTAGGTCAACAACAACGCTGTACGCGAGGAGTTGTTCTCTGAGTAGGTACGATCTTCTTTGTATTAATGTTATTGACTACTATATTTGAGGCTGTTTCGGAACAAATTTTATGTTTATGTACTCATGAAAAAGAGAATAAGTCACAAGATAGTTTCTCTAGAGACAGTTTGCGATATTTTATGAACACAAGTATTTGAGACGATAATATTTTCTTCGAATTAAAAATATAGAAATGAAATACATAATACTTCCAAGTAAACTTAAACGAGTCACATTTCTCAGTAAAATCAAATACGTGCTGTATTCATGTGTAATCTAGGTAAACATTTTAATTTATAGTTTTAAAATTTTATAGTTTTATCGAAAATATATATATAGGTTGAGTAAACCATAGTTTCAAAAGACAATATGGCTGTCGCTTTTAAATTTAGAATTGTATTTGTTTTTGAAACCTTGCTTTTAAGAAAGTATAATAAATGTTTGAACTTAAACGAAATCTTGTCAGTAGTACCCTTTTCCTAGATGTACACTGCCTAGAGGTCGGTGCCAGCAGATTGTAACAGTTGCAGCCCTGATGTTTATTGATCTTCACAAGCAGATGTCAACCAGGTACTAAAGGCACTTGAATTTATGAGGGTAAATATTTGAGATATACAGTGTACACTAGAGTACACAGCGCAAATATTTTAGAGTTATTCCGATTTTACAGAAAAAGTAACTTTTTTTCATCTATGTATTCCGACAGCCAAAAAATTTCCTTGATTTTTCATTCGTTTTTATTTTTCTTAAGGACTTTCATTAAAAATAATTATTAGCTCAGTCCTATCAAGGAAGTAATATGCGCTTAGTTTTATTTTTAGACATTGGTAAGGAAACTCTAAAAACCGTTTTGGCTTCTGTGTTTTACGAATACCATCTATCTTATAAAACATATTTTATATAGTCCCGTTACAATTTTTATATAATTACACGATAATATTTTTTTATTTGACAAACTTAAAGTAATTCCGTAGAATATGCGATCACTTTCAATAATAATGTTAATACATATATATATATATTAAACTTTGTAGTTCAACACGATACACTATTAATGCGAGTAAAGATTCCGTTATCTACGCGATACAGGCAATAGAGATACCGGACACTTCGTTAATACTGTCGTGATTTGATATTTAGTTAATCTACAACATCACTTCTCATCACTACGGTTGCTTACATATCTAAATTTCGGATGCACTTTTTGCGTATGTGGACAATATATTTTAGTTTCATTGGGAGTTAATGCTGTATTCTCAATAAAACTATGTTATTTATAACTACTTATATTAAAGCCGTTTATTACAATTTCCTTTAAATTCAATTTTTCACGAAATAAAACAATTTAATGTTTGATAAATAATTTTCACCAAATTTGATTTGTGATACGTCCACAAATCATAAACATTTAAAAGGAGGGCCCGTAAACGATAACTACGTGAAAATATTCACCATAAACCTATAAAAATGAATAAAAATATAAATCAAAATCACGGTGGAGGCATCAATATCCCAGTTTCTATAGTTTCTTTTTTCCTTTGAATTACTTCCTGTGGATTTTGTTGTAAGTATTTTGTGAATAGATGTCGCGAAAATTTGTTACTGTATTCTTTCAGCTTTATTGTACTAGACTAAAATGAAATTTTATTAGTATTGGCCGAAAGAACTTATATTGATATGAGATAAATATTCTCGAAGTAAAGTGCTTTCGCATTTTTGTGTAATAATGGACTCATTAAGTTAATACAGGTTGTTCCGTAGGTATCCAAATAGTTTTGATTATAAAATGATCACTGGAAAAGTGGTAATTTAAACAAATTAACATATCTTATAAATTATAAACCTAAATCACCTTAATACTGGGAAGATCGAATCCATGATTTTCTGAAGGAAAATTTGATGAACGGTTATCGTGTCCGAACAATTAGTAAATAGTTGTATATTTAATATGATGCTAATTATTACTTTGGAAAGACACATATTTTGTATATATATATATATATATATATATATATATATATATATAAACTTTCATAATTTCATTGCAAAACTATCACATAGGCAAATGACTGTTGTTTAAAAAAGTCTAATAGATAAAGATTCAGCAAAGAAAGAATAACTGTAAATAAGAATAAAATATAGAACAAATGACGGCGAATAAATATAAATTTCCAGTTTCATAGGTAGCTCCATACATTTTTTAACAGAATACTGTTAATTCTTTTTTTGCAATTGTCTGTCAATTATAATGTATATTTTATACTACTTTTCTTACTTATTTATTACGGTGACAAAAATAGAAAAAAATATAATTCCGTTGTTATAGTTCTGTAGTCAAAGTACTTCATAATATAGTTCAACCTTTCGGCGATAAATTCCTCACGTTTTTAGAATTTTAGAGCTATCTGTAAACAAATTGGCAATTCGATGTTACTTACGGAGGTTTCAATGAATATACAGTAAAATCAATAAACGTGTGTATCGATGTATAGTTCTTTATTTTCTTTTTATTTGGAAGCTCAGTTGGCGCATATTGGCTTTAAACATGGTTTGCAATGTGCCGTATGTGATTTTGGACTGATGTGCCAACATACCTGGAAAATATTCTGAAAGTAATGCTTATGAGTAAGTTGTTTTCAATGATCTCAAGAACGTGGCATTCATGTTTATAGAAGGTTTATGAAACGTTGCTATTGCTTGTTTCGATTCACGCTCGATCGATTTAGCTCGAATCTAAAACAAAATCATACGCCAGGATTTGATGTCAAACAAGTTGACCACAGTAATTAGTGTTCACAGTTTTATACCCAGTTTCATTGAAATTTTATTTTTAATAATAATCAAGTAGATCTTGAAATTTCAATGATTCGTTACGTTAAATTGCTTATTTACATTTCTAGCTGTAAAAATATTTACATCAGAAATTATCAAAAATTTGTAATTGAACTGAGTTTAATTTATTTAATCACAAATAGCAAAGTTTCATCATTATAGTTGTCCAATGGTATTTGCTTAATGGTTTTTATTAAAAATATAAAATTAAGTTTTATTATCTTCATATAATTAACGTGAATGGGAGTTGCAAAAAATTAAAATAGGTAATTTCCATCGTAATGAAAGTGACATTCCCGCTTTCATATGTTATAGCACATTTAAATAATTATAAAATAATTAAAAACACTATTTAAATGGTATCAAGTCACGTATATTTGTACATATATTGGTATTTGTTGTAAATCTTAGACTTGTGTAGTAATAAATATTTTATAACATGTCATTTTTATTTCCTATTCTAGTCTGTTAAGCAGGAAGGGTGAAATTGATGCGATGTCTTGACAGTCTGGAATAAGTCTTCCTTTGTACTGGAGACAGGAATCGGCGCAAAGCTCCGCTTGGAACCAAGAGCCGAGCATTTTCTTGCACTGAGCGCAGTTGGTGATGCAAGCGCCGATGTTGTCGAAGCTACCTGGATATCGACGAATAATTTAATATTTGAAATTAAAAGACGTCGATAGATATTTTTTTGTTGTAAGACGATATACCAAAGATGTTGAGACATTAAACGCCACAATAACCGATCTATTACAGAACTAATATTTATACACCATTCAAAATGTTAATAAGCGCCACTTATAAAAGAGAATTTCCTAGTTTTGTATCACCTATAAAGTTAAGAAAAATATAATTATGAGAAACATAGTACAAGGGCCAAATATTGTGCATTTAATTTACTTTCGAAATGGTACTTTAACTTGCCAAACAAATTTACCGTTTAAAATATTCTCCTAATAATAGGATATGCGATTCATTTTAACTTCTTATTACATAAATATTGATTATAACAGTGTATCTCACCAATAGCTGGGTTGGCATGAATCATCTGGAACAAGACGGAGGCAGCCATCAGAATCACAGCGTTGAATACAATTGATGCCATTCCTAGTTGTAATCTGAAATAAAGGAAATATTAAAATTGACAAATGGAAACATTTCTAATTACATTTAAAAAAATTATGTAATAAATACAAATTCGAGCAATGAGTTTTAACATATTTGAAAAAATTGTTATTTATATAAAAAAAATACAAAAAATAAATTATAATGTACGATCTGGTTTAAACTTTACATAAAACCGAGACTAGAAAAGATAATAAAAACATATTAGATAATAAAGTATTAATTCCATGTATTTGAAATGAAATTATTCTTTTGTTTTCGGGATTAAGGAAGTATTTAAAAAATACTGAAAATATTTATCATCAATTATTTTAAATTATATTAAATGACAAAGTAGGGAAAAGCTTAAACAATCTATATTGCTGTTGTGGCATTAAATTTGATATTTTTTATTACAACTGATTAAATTCGTCACTTGTATTATGATGGAATTTACCTATCTTAATCTATATTTTTTATGTAGGATATACCTTCAAAATCTATTATTCAGAATTAAAGAGACGGTTTTGATAAAGGTAGAGATTTTTAAGTAATGGAGTAAACAATTTGACAATTAAATTCATAATCGAAGAATTTTATTACACGACACGAATCTGACGAATAAGAGGTATACACGTACTATATGATTCAGAGTTGCGATGCTGATCGTTGCGACCGCGCTTGCCTTCGGACACGGTGGCGTCTGGAGCTAGCGGGCTCTACTTTATACAAGAGACACTTTACGAATCGTGACATCCGCATTGGTCAATTTTACCTTCTTCCGGGAACCATACATTACTAACAGAGCAAACAGTTTAATCGTAGCCGTATCTATAGTAAAGTGAAAGACCCTTATTTTTTATTAATATTATTGTTGAAATAATACAAGGAATTAATTATTTTGATTTTGAAAACAATTATGGTGAAAAATAATCTTAAATATAACTTAAAAATACCTTTTATTTTATTTATTTGTGGTGGTTTATGAATCAGTACATCTCATGTAACACCGGTTTTTTATTAATAACCTACTAATAAATAAAATATACAAATCCAGATTAATTAATCACTCATACTAAATTAAGCAATAGTAGAAATTGATGAACTTTTTAATTTAAAACTGAAAATCGCTTCCATAAACATTTTTCTTGTCTTCCTACCATATAAAAATATTGTGCATGAGATGAAAAGTTTTACATTAAAATTTTCTAAGCCAGAAAACCAATATTTTTAAATACGGAACAAACGAATCATGTTAAATAATTTATAATCACCAGAAACTAGATATTTCATAATGTAGAACAGAAATCTTAATAGAAAAGGATGTTTGAAAACATATAAACGTATAACCTATATATGTACTCAAATGAAATAAATCGGTAAATATCCCAACGCGAGGAGACTCTAAATATGCCTCAGAATTTGGAGAGAACCATATAGCTCATTGTTAAATAATTATGAGGTACATTTACACTTTAAAAAGACCGCGCTGATTCGAATCCGGATCCGCCCAGGGCAATAAGAACGAGTTGTTCCGGATCGCTTGTTTTTAAACTCGTTCCCACTGTGAATCAGTAATCAACGAAAAGTTATTACACTCGATATAGATCTGCGTGTCAACATGTATACGTAATAAATCTTTGTTGTACAATCAACAAAAACGTTAGAATTTTTTTCGTGAATTTTTTATTAAATCGTATAAAATATAATTGTATCATAAAATGAAACTATAATTATTCGAGTTCACGATAGAATTGAATTATATTAAGCAATTAATTTTTTAAATAATTTAAATATATCTGACAATTTTTTTTGTTTTCACCTTTACAATGATTTACTTACCACATTGGACAAAATATATGAAGGTAAAGTTCTAAAACAATTTTTGACCTCTTAATGATCTTCTCTATATGCCTTTTCACTATAACTTAAGAGAACATTGTTACGCTAAGAGAGTCAATTAAAACAACGTTAAATAAAAAGTGGTCAAGTACGTGTCTTAAAATTGGGACGCACAAATTATAGTTGGTTAGTTGTCTACGTCGCCTGAAATTGTTGATACTAGCTAACTTAATTAAACATTTAAATCGAATGCTAATGCATAAATATTTTTCAGGTTTTTATGTTTTGCTAGAAATGTCATTCACATAAATATAAATTCGTGGAAATGGTGAAAACGTGATAGACGGTCGATCGAACCGACAGGCGGACATGATAAGATCATAAGGGCTCCGTATATCCGGGCTCCGTGTACTACGAACCTAAAAAGCACTGAAGTAACGTAAATGGCTTGAAAAAGACCAAGCAAAAAGAAAAAAAAATGAATTTTATTTCGAATTACGAGCCAGTATAAATATATTAGGAAATAAATTGTTGTTTATTACCTTCCACAATGTGATAGAACTGAATAGTCCTAGAACCAGCTCAGATTGACGACTGAGGAGCTGTATTCCTCCCTTATATATATATATATATATATATACATATATATATATATATATATATATATATATATATATTTCTAGGCTTTATTTCATAGTTTTCCCGGGATTAGGGTTGCCACAATACACCCCCTGAAATTAGTTTAAAAAATGTAACGTTTAAAGTGCTGTTCACTTTATTTTAAATATTTTCTTAGTTTTGCAAAAAAATGTTTAACCTGTATTTAATTTAGTGTCGAACTGGGTTAGTCTTTCTATAATAAATACTAAACCCCTGATGAATATAATTTTCATCATTATATAATACAAATTATTAATTTTCCTAATATTGAGTAAATATTATATATTTTTTCAACTTCTTGTGGTGAATATACAATCATAATTATCAAAATTACGTAAATTTTCCTTACACATCATATAGTTTTTCTTTGATATTCTATATATTAAGAAATAATTTCCCAAAATTATTTTCCCACATTAAATTAAAGATAATTTATTCTATTCATGGATAAATTAATAATATTTCGTACACACTTGAAATAATAAGTTTTGTGCATAAATAGCGACATCTCTGATGATCTATCGAAACTTGTTCTAGAAGTCGCATATGATATGATAATGACATTCATAAGAATGAAACGCAGAACAAAACCAAGGTTCCATTCTATATCCTTGATTTGATTTTAGTTCCAATCTTGACCAACACTTACATAGGCTTTCACCAAAAATATACGCACGTTGTGCATACATAAAATATGAACCTACACCCGTTACATTTTAAATAATACATATTTTATTTTACGTGATAGACAAAAAACTAATAAACGCACGACATCCACAAACATCTTGTTGGCGATCGCTTCTTTCGTGAGATAAAAGACTATAATTTTGGGAATAGGTTCTTCAAAAGTAATCTCAGGAGAAATTTAATAGCCTTACGGTTATACGGAAATATATACTTGGTCAATATTTACTACGATTTAATTTTGCGATGATATACTCGATTCCATAATACGATCACTTTATTATTGTCGATGCGATTTTATTTATTTGACAAAAAGTTTTATAGTTATTGTGTCATAACTAGTTTATATAGAATCAATGTTTTTCTCTAAAGTAACGTGATTGATTGGAAACTTAATCAACACCACAAAATGCTACTTTCCATATTCACAAGGCCGGTTTTGTTGCAAGACTTTTTTTTTGAAACAAAAATAAATTTACGATTTTTTACTTTCAAAAAATGGATGGTTTAAATGCTATCACAAAATACTTCTTTTTATCACAATTAACATAATCAAAAACTCGGCACGTGGTATTCTAAAAATAATACATTTTTATTATTTTTAAAGTTATTTTTTACCAACAATTCTGATTACATGCAATTTATGAGAAAAGTATTTTACAGTTGTATGTCTTAAAATATATAGATTAAATGAAGATAACATTGGAAACTAAAATGGCAATATTAATTTAAAAAGATAAATTAATGCATGATAAACTTCTTTTTATCGATCATTGTCGATTATATTATTATCAAAATACATTACAAATAAATTCCACTACTTCATAAGCTTTGTTATGATATACCGTTTGATTGAATCTTTATTTCTGAAAAATATTTAACAGTTTCTAAACACAGCGAAAAACCAATTTCGAATTGCAATTCAACTATAGAATGTAGTTAAATTATAAATTCAGGATGTATCGAATCTTTCATTTATAAGCAATTAAATTAAAACTTAATTTACTAATCTAACGTTCGAATTTCGAATTACATATTATATATATATATATATATATATATATATATATATATATATATATATACACACACTCAAAAACGTGGTTTTGTTTCAGCCTCACTGGCAACCCTGATAACGGACATCGGGAAAACAACCGGAAATTGTTTAATCAAATCTTTCAAATGCTTTTAACCAATTAAGGTTATTTATGACAAACTTCTGGTGAGCCGCAGATTGTTTGTTTTATACGGCCTCTTTTAAACATTTAACATTGTAAATAAAATTATATACACTTTCTGAATATATATATATATATATATATATATATATATATATATATATATATATATATATATATATATATATATATATATATATATATATATATATATATATATATATATATATATATATATATATATATATATATATGTATATATATATATATATATATATGTATATATATATATATATATATATATATATATATATATATATATATATATATATATATATATATATATGGAGCTAACGATAAGTGCCTAATGTGTATATGACTCATGAGATTTAAAGTTAGTGTTTATATGGAAAAAGAAACAAAAAAGAAGCAAAAATATTTTAAAGAGAAAAAGACTTAACGAAGCTGTGATGATTACAAGCAAAGATGGCGACTCTAAAAATATACAACAGAACAATTATTTTTAAAATAAACAAAAAATTATTCAAGTGAGAGCGTGATGCTTTTACAAGATTTCTATATTATTTTGTATTTAAACAGCTATGTTGTTATGTGATTATTATAAATAATTCTGTTTTATACCTGACTTCACAAATTTTAATAATTTTTTTAATGTATACAATTTACGACAGAAAATTTATGACTACTCTAATCGTCCATACTTTAAACTTTTGTACAAAGTGTAAATATATTCAAAAACTTTTGTTCTAGACGCGATGACTGGCTGACTTTATAAAGTTTTGGTAAGATTAAGGTTCTGTTTACTTGTTGCCTATGGAGCTAGTTCGAAATTTTATCTTATTATAAGCTCGACAAAAATATACGTCTGTCGAATTTACAGTTTTGATATATCGTGTATCAATGAAATAAGAAAGTTTTTCTTTCCAATCCAGTTCTCTTTACTTTTGGGTTTCCGTACTTCAAAAGTCAAAAGGGAACCTTTATATGATCACTGCATGTCTGTCCGTCCGTCCGTTCATCACTGTTTTTCTTGAGAGACTGCTTGAGATAAATTTGACACGGTAATAGAATATATGAAAATGAATGAAAATATGTTTTTTTTTGGAAAGCCATGCAAAGCTGTAGAAAAACTATAATAATGATTCTAGATGTTATAATTTTTCAAATTAGCACCATATTTTTACACCTATGAAAGAATAGTGGGTAATTTATTTACGTTTTTTCTATATTCACAACCGTGTCATAAAAAATTGGATGTACCAGACATATCAATAACACTCATTTAAAATATTTATATTAGAATTAAAGAGGGTAAAAAAGGTCTAAATTTTTTTAAACTTTGTTTATAATGTAGGGTATCATCTGAAAGGGTTTATTAGGAGGTACATAGAATTTTTTTTCATAATTTTAGATTTTCCCAAAATTAGCGATCCTCTAAAACAAAAATCAAAAACGGGGTTAACAAAATCTGATTGAAAGTTTACAGGAAAACTATTACTATTATCCTTTATCTTATAATTTTTAAATATGCACCATCTTCATATGCCTTTGAAAGATTTAATAGACAACATATTTACGTTGTGAAAAGTTAATATTTGTAAACAGTTTATTAGAAATGTTTATGGAACACTCGTACTAGTGCGAGTTTTACTAGTGTTTGATAGATATTTTGTCCTCTTGTTTTGCATCGATAGTTGTCAACAGCTAATTATGGTAGTTCTGAAAACTACGATGTCCCATCCTCTGGGATCAGTTTTATATCATATTAAAAATACGTGAGTCTTAGAAATTTCAAAAAGATATGGTTATTGGCAATTTATGATTAAATTACACAATAAAATTAATTTGGAAGTTATGTTAAGAATTGCTTGGAAAACTTTAAAATACTGTATAATACTCTACATGAGCAGATCGGCAGGTTTATTATTCATAGTAAATTTTGCATTAATTTTTCTATGCCTTTAGTTTTCCATAAATACAAACTGTTATTTCGATTTCTCCTGCCTATAAAAGAAAAATGCGAAAAAAAATGATTCGTCTCTATGCGACTTCATACTGTCTCCTAGGCTGGTGGGGTTATTTACGATTTTATAGTTGCGAAAGTTCTAAGTTATTCGAACTAAGGCTATATTGAAGATGTACGAAAGCTTGTTGTTCATTTTAATACGATTCATAAAATATGGAAAGCATACGTCAATTCAGCAATTCCTTGGCAATACATACTTTATGAAGTTATTGATAAATGTTAAGAATCGCCTTGGCTTCTAATGTGCTTTTGTACGTTCTTTTGTAACCCATATTATACATAAGTATTGAATCAATATTGAATATATTTGGCGTTAATTTTGTAGATATTCATTATTCACAATTAAATGAAACTACGTGATGTATTATTTCTACTTTCTTGAAGTTCTTTGTTAATAGCCACCTGAAGATGTTGTAATACAACGAAGCCTAGGTCGTGGTAAAGAACTTTATTTAATTGTGAATATTGCATTAATTTGAATTACAATAACACTAATATTACACGTGGAATGAATATTTCATCGTGGTTCATAAGCCGTTATCAAAACTGTTTTTTATTTATCTTGATTGTCGAAGTAAGCGTGACGAAGTTGTTTCGTATTAGATAATTTACATTTTTCCTGTAAAAAGAAAATATTTTTTTATTAGTTTGATTGTCGAAGTAAGCATGATGAAGCTATTTTGTGTTAACTTGTTTTCCTTTTCATTAAAATATAAAATCTTGAAAATAAAAGATTATATTTTACTTACTTATGGGTTGATAAGTATTTAGCCTATCATACACAAAGAAATGTCGGATAAATACAAATTAAATGCCATATTATATATTGACTTTTTAATTACTCGGATTTAAAATTTCATACCACTTGTGCCAATATTTTCACGTAGTCAGTCAAAAAAGTATTATATTCGATTTTCACCAAAAATATATAAAACTGAGCAACGAGCCGCCGTAAAGTTTTCGAATATGAAATATGTGAAGCGAGGAGATATGCCTGAATATTGATAAATATTTTGGGTGGAAGTACTACGTCATATGTGAGCGTTATGAACCGACTGAATTGAAACAAGACCATACAAGCGCGGACGAGGAATATCGTCCAAAAAGTTTCAGGACACCGAGAAGGAGGGTTAAAATCACGACACCGAGAAAGATAGTTAAATTCTTTTAATACATCTAAAGAATGGATAAAGGCCGTTTTGACTAAAGAATTAGACGCGAAAAAATGATTCATTAGAGGGTGCCGCGTGTTATGCTTGATTAAAAATACCTTTGAATGCAGATTCCGCAGTGCTTAGACCGTTCCAACGAAATTTATCAAATTTTCTGCAACGATTTCTGATCGCAGATAGGACACGAGTCTCCCACTAGGTCCCAGAAAAAAAATGCTAAATTAAAGCACTGAACGGAAGTGGGATGTTCGGCGACAAAGAAAGCACAATACGTTTTTTAGTATAAACCGTAACGGGTAACTACAACGTTAATCTACTAGATAAATTACAAAAGTATATTCGTAGAAAAAGATCAATGTTAGATGGAATAAAATCATATTTTACCAAAATAATGTTTTCGCATCCATTTGATTCATCTGCTCTCTCTCTTGGTCGAATTTTCACCTATTCCATAAGTTCCTTTAATGTTTATTTTTTTTAAGTAGATAGAAATTTAAGAATGATGTTGATGTCAAGTTTACTGTAGACCGCTACTTTTCAAGTTTTAAACAAAGTTATTATAGAGATTGCAATAAAACCTTAAAACATCGATGGATGAAGTGCCAAGAGCTCGAATGAATTATATCGAAAAGTAAAAAAAAAATATTACGTTAATGAAACTTTTTCATTTCTAAGCTTAGTATTTATCGACCCACCCAACAAGTATATTTTACAAATGTACAAGTATATTTTATTATTATATATGTACATACAACAATACCCCGCTATTCGCGGACTTGAATATCCCTCGTTTGCGATTTTAAAAATGTTATTCACTAAAATCAATCATAATGATATTAAAGGCAACACATACGTGTAAACGCACAATTCTCCACGATAAATGAATTAGATGAAGATATCATGTCAGGAGCCAATTTCATAAAAATTGCCACACATCAGATTGATTCTTTAACTTGAATAAACCTACTGAATAATTATAGCCGCCAATAGATAAAGGATTCTGGATATAATAAATTAAAAAAATAACTAACGAAAAGCGAAAAGCGACCTAAGATTATAATTTTTTTCTTACCAGAAGGAACGAGTTTATAAAATTACTGAAAGTAACTTTTATATTTTTTGGATAACGAAAATAGATTGACGGATTTATTTTTTATATCTTTTGCCTTTGTTCCATTTACTTCTCGTTTTCTTTAATTTTTTTATTTGTGCTTGTATATTTAATTGTAATTTTTAACCGACTTTAAAAAAGAAAGGGGTTATCAATTCGACCCATATGTATATAATATTATCGGAACTACAAAATATTCATACATATTATACTAGGAGGCCCACTAAATAAATGTATAAAATTTTATAGGTGTTTGTATGTATCTATGTATGTTTGTATGTTTGTCAACGTATTTCTTAGAAACTAATAATCGAATTGCAAAATTTATAGCTGAGGCTTTAAATATATGCTCTTAATTTATAGTTGAGGCTTTAAATATATTCATACCAAAATCAAATATATGCTCCTAATTTATAGCTGAGGCTTTAAATATATTCATAATATGCACAAAATCAATAAAAATAATTGCTTATTTTTATTGATTTTGTGCATATTATGATACTTATTATTTCTTGCTTTTTAGTTAATTGTATTTTTATTTATTATTTATTTCGTTATTTTAAGTGGCGTAGGTACCTACTTACATTTTGAAGTCGGTTTATTTTTTTAACTTGTTTTTATTTTTTAATATTTCTTTTAATTAGTAGAATCTTCACCATAATTTTATTTAAATTTTAATTCTTTACTGTGGTAGTATAGATATTGATTAAATAAATCTTATGCAATATCTATAATGATTCAAACCGTACTTCTTTATTATTTCAATATAGATATTGCATAAATAAATATTTTCGTGATATTTTTTGAAAGCAAGTAATTGTAATTTGTTTTTTAATTATTTTTAATTTAAAATTTCAAAATTTTTGAATTTTTTTTATTTTGCTTAATTTCTAGTTTTGTTCAATGTGTATTTTTTTATTATCATTATTTCTTTTTTTTAATAATGCAATATATATATATATATATATATATATATATATATATATATATATATATATATATATAGATATATATATATTCCTTGTCACCTACCAAAAGCCCTTGCTTCTTTTTTTTCTCTAACATTCAACACAATTCCTCCCTTTCGGATGACGCTGATTTTTTCGTGAAGCTCATATAACCACGACATCCATATTTCCTAATAAATGAAAGAAGACTTAGTACATTCATTCGTAAAAACCTTATGTGCATAAACCTTATTTCGCATAAACCTTATGCGGTTCTATCTAGACGCAAAAAACTTAGACCCATTTTAATAACATTCATCCAAAGTGTTCGAGCGTACAATACAAGCCCAATTAGTCACCTTCTTTTTAGTCTTTCAATCTGGTTTGAGAGCGGGTCACAGTACCTCTACTCTATTAGTTAAGTTTAATGATGACCTACGCTTTGCCGTGAATAGTACTCCACTCGCAGTATATAGACAAGCTATAGCGATCATCTATATCATATAGGTTTCATATCCATGTTGAATGTGTACTAAGTGGATATACTACATGCTGAATAAAATGTCTAAAAAGATTAATAAAAATGGTGTAAACCCTTAAGGAAATGTAATTTTACATGTACCTAATGTATATGGAAATTTAATTAAACGTGTACAGCGCGAGTAAAACTCACAGGTTTATTTTATTTCCATGACGTCATTATTTCTAAAAAAAACTGTACTTAAATTCAGTTATAATTTTATTTTTAGTTATGTAACCCTAAACGCCTAAATTCTTAATAGAATTATCAAGACACGCTAATTGCATGTTTGTTAAGAATACCTTTAGCTATTCCTGACGGGAGCCGATGAATAGAAGTATATAGGTTATTACGCTGATACTGAAAGTTGTAGATTTGTTAGTGAATAAAGGACAAATTATTGTGCTTGGTAGTGCGTACATATCTATCTATAGGGGTTTACCTGTATGTTAATTTGTGTAACTCCAAGTCAGCAGAAAGTACGTTAAAATTTGAACTATGTAGGTATATTAAAACAAACATTGATGAAAGATATTGAGTCGCATAAATAATTAAAAATCGTTGGGATTTTTAAATGAGGAAACAGACTAAATACATTTTAAAAAATGAGTTGTCTGGAATGAAATAGTAACCTATTTCATGGTATAATAAAGGTTTTATAAACAATAAGGAGATGTTGATGACACATGTTAGACGGGCAGAAGAAATCGCATCAATGTTGATAAACTTGCACTCTCTGTGCGTGCTTGTTTTTCCTGCCAAGGGTACGACTTGTCAAAATAGTGTATTATTTTCGTGTTAACTTATTTTTGTCTACTTTTTCTTTCAATGTGAAAATCATGTTAATATTTATTACCGCCAAAACCTTATCTATTTCTCAGTAGTTCTTGTTTTTGAACTCGACCTATTCTGTGAGATAGGGTTCATTATGGTGTGTCACTTTTATTTCATATATGCTTACCTGAAACTGTCAAAACAATTGAATATAACTGATTCGGGAATTAAAATGATTTAGGAGGTTCTTGATATTACTCAAAAGTAATATCAAGAACCGTAAACAAAAGTAACTCAAAAGTAATATCAATTGGCTTTTAAGTACTTAATAAATTTTTTATAAACTCACGTTCGTTATCATTTATAAGTAGGTTGTGTAGTACTGTGACCATGTTGTGTTTAAATATCCGCAAATTTTATACGTGTATTACATTTTTTGTACTTAACTAATAATGAGAAAATAATATTAGATATTACTTATAATTAAAATGTTATCGAGTTTAATTAAATCCTCAGCTACTCGTATTATTTACATAAATTTATTCTCATTTTAATGTTTGGTAAGAACATTGTTTTCTTCTGTTCGTCTCTAATCTGCTAAATTTATGGCCACGAAAAAATATATGTCATTCTTGACAATATTTCTAAAGTTCTGATTGTTTCCAAAACACAACTGAAACATTTTTTATATCTGAAAAAAAGTAATTAAAAAACATCTCTTAACATAAATTTTAAACCAAATTAATTCCGTTATTTATAACACTTTATGAATAGAATAAAAAATACTAACTGTTAACTACTTCCGTAAAAATTTGTTTATTTTCTATTTTCAATAAAGTAAAATCGGACTCCTGTAAAAAAAAATAAAACCCATTTTTCGCCCGAATACGCGTTTTGGCGTTGTCTATTGTTTCTCTTTTACTCGCATCCAAACGCGCCACCGTGTTGGTTCTTCGTTGGTTGTTTTTCCACACGTTCAAAAATCAATAAAAACAAAAAGTGATATAATTAAGTTAATTTTAATCTTAGGTATGGATCTGTGTTTTAATATCTTAGGTATAAAAAATTTAGTAAGCAAAAAGGACATTAGTTCACTTTAGCGCTAATGATATTTTGACATTTTTTTATAGGATATGGTAGATTATGCATTATATATTGAATGCAATATATATTGTGAAATTCATCGTATATTTCTGAATATATAATTTAGCTCACAATTATTTATTATAAAAAAAATCAATTTGAAAATTTGCATACATTTGTTTGCGCGGGAATATTTTTTCACGTAATTCACCTTTTTTAAATAATTTTTGCTTACTCACTTTTAGATATTTTGGGTTTGTCTTTTTTATATTAATTTGTGTCTGTATATATAAACGTTTTTCACGTGATTCATTTTGCTTAATAAATTTTTCGACGTTATGGGTTTGTTTTACTTTATATTAATTCGTGCTTGTATTTATAATTTTTTTTTCATAATCCTTTTTCCTTACTCAGTTTTGGATGTTTTGGGTTCATTTTTTAATTAATCATTTGTGTTTTTATTAATAAACTTTTTATGCGACCTTTCTTGCTTATTCAATTTTTGGATAATTTGGTTGTTTTTTGTATATTAATTTTAATTTTAATTTTTTTAACATAATACTTTCCACTTACTAAATGTTGGATGTTTTAGGTTTTTTTTTAATTACCAATTCATGATTGTATTTATAAACTTTCTTTCTGCAATCCTCTTTGCTTATTAAATTTATCTAATTTAACATTAATCCTGTTTCTATTAATAACATACATCACAATTGTTTTCAAGTAAGAATTATTTACATTTAAATGAAACATTTAAGCAGGCCGGAATAATTCTAAATTATTCTCAAAAAACTAGTTTTATGAATTACATATTTTATTTAAAGGCTTTACTGCAAGCTTTTAAAACTTATTAAACTAAATTTTCGGATGTTTTGTTTTTTTATAACAATTCATGTTAGCATTTAAAATTTTTTTTTATTTACTAAATTTTTTAATTTCCTTTTTGCTTACTAAATTTTTTAATGTTTTGGGTTTGTTTTTTGTTAATTATCAACTTGTGTTTGTATTTACATTTTTTTACGTGATCGTTTTTGGTTACTAAATTTGTTATGTCCTGGGTTTGATTTTGTTTTAATTATTCATTCGTGTTTTTATTTATAAACTTTCTTTACTCGACCTTTTTGGCTTAATAAATTTTTGGATGTTTTGGTTTGTTATTTTATATCGTGCTTGTGTTTACAAACTTTACACAGTGGTAGTTAGCACACTGGGAAAAGACCTAAGCTACATTTTGTCCCGAGAAATATTATTATAAGGAATATTATAATCCTAACTAATATCATGAATGAAAATGTGTGTTTGTTGGTATTTTTTTCGAGACATGGTGGAGCAAAAGATCAACGTGACTTTCATCACAGAGATAGTTGGCTATCCAGGAAATAACTTAGGCTGCTTGTAAACGCGGGAAATCTAATCCTATATAATATGCCAATCCCAACTAAGGTTAACAATTTTAATGTGTATTTGTTTGTGTTTCTTTCATATCGTAATGGAACTTCAGATCGACGTGATTTTCAGCACAGAGATAATTGGCGGGCCAACAAGTAACATAAGCTTCCAATCCAGGAAATGTCATTCTAATTAAAACAACAAACACATCCAATATTAAAAAATTGTGTTTGTGTTTGTTTATCCTTCACGTCGCAATGGAGCAGAATATCGAGTAGAAATAGAGTAGAATATCGGGCAAAATATCGTAGGTTTCTGCACAGAGATGATTGGCGAGTCAGAAAATCACATAGGCTATTCTCCAACCAAGAAAATGTTATTTTTACTAAGATAACAATAACAACTAATATAAATATCCAAAAGTTTGTTTATCCTTCTTTTACAATGCAATGAAGCAAAAGACGTTACTTTCTACACAAAAATAGTTTGTTGTCCAGGAAATGATATAAACCAATTGCCAAGTCGGGAAATCTCTTCCTAACTAATATTATAATTCCAATTTATGTTAAAATTTCAAATGTGTGTTTATTTGTCCTACTTTCACGTCGCAATGGAGAAACAGATCAATGTAACTTTCTGCACAGATGGTTGGTGTGCCACGATATAACATGGAAAGTAGTCTACTTTCCAATCTGGGAAGTCTTTTCCTAACTAAAACAAAAATCCCATCTTATATTAAAACATCAAAAGGGTTTTGTATGTCCTTCTTTCACGTCCCAACAGAGTAATGGATCGACGTGAATTGCTGCACAGAAATAGCTGGAGGGACAGGAAATGACATAGGTGAAATATCAATCAGACAAATCTCAACCTAACTAACATGACAATCCCAAATATTATTAAAACTTCAAGTCTCTTTAATCGTTCTTCTGTCACGTCGCAATGGAGCAACAAATTAACGTGATTTAGTTGTGCTTATTAACTTAATAATTGGATAATCCTTTCTGCTTATTATTTAATTTTACATTTTGGTTTGTTTTTTTATATCAATTCTTGCTTGTGTTTACGAACTTTACACAGTGGTAGTTGGCACACTGGGAAAAGACCTAAGCTAAATTTTGTCCCGAGAAATATTATTCTAAGTAATATTATAATCCTAACTAATATCATGAATACACATGTGTGTTGATTTGTACTTTTTTCCAGCCATAATAGAGCAAAACATCAACGTGAATCTCTGCATAGAGATAGTTGGCTCTCCAGAAATAAACGTAGGCTACTTGAAAACGCGGGAAATCTCACCCTACCTAATATGACAATCCCAACTAATGTTAAAAAATTATTGGCTGCCAGGAAAGAACATAGTCTTCTTTCCAATCCAGCATATCTCATCCGAACTAAAACAAAAAATACATCCAATATTAAAAATTGGTAAGTGTGTTTGTTTATCCTTCTTTCACCTCGCAATGGAGTAAAACTTTCCGCACAGAGGTAATTGGCGGGCCAGAAAATGACAGGCTGCTTTCGAACAGAGGAAATCTTATCCTAATTTTTTTACAATTCCAATTAACATTAAAAATTTGAAAGTGTGTTTGTTTGTCCATCTTTCACGTCTCACACAAATTGACATGATTTTCTGCATAGAATTAGGCCATAAAATATAGACTGTTTTATTGCCAGCCCGATCAATCTCATTCTAATTAATATGACAATCCTAAATAACATTAAATATTCGAAAGTATGTTAGTTAGTCCTTCCTGTACGTTATGACGGAACAATAGATTTACGTGACTTTGGGCATAGAGATGTTTGGCGGATTGGGAAATACAATAGTCTACTTTCCAATCCGGGAAATCCCATCCTAATTAGAAGAAAAATTCCGATATTAAAATTCAAAAGTGTGTTTGTTTGTCCTTCTTTCACATTGCAATTGAGTAACATACCGATGGACTTTCTGTATAGAGATAAGTGATAGGCCAGGAAATAACATATGCAACTATCCAACCCGGGAAATTTTATATTAATTAATATAGCAATCCAAACAATTAAAAATTCGAAACCATATTTGTTTGTCTTTTTTTACATCGGAATGGATATTTGGTGGGCCAGAAAATAACACAGGCTACTTTTTTACCCGGGAATTCTCATCCTATCTAATACAACAATACCAACAATTAAAATTTCTACAGTATATTTGGTTGTCCTTCTTTCACGTCGTAATGGAGCAACATATCGACATGATTCTCTGCACAAAGATAGTTAGCGGACCAAAAAATGACATAGATACTTTCTAACCCGTGAAATCTCATCGTATCTAATACAACAATCTCAACAAATAATAAATATTCAAAAGTGTGTTTGTTTGTCCATACATCACATTGGAGCAACGAATCGGCGTGATTTATGTGTATAGACAGTTGGTGGACTAGGAAAGGAAACATATTATGTTAAAATCCGATAAATTTCATCCTAAGTAACATATTAATCCCAACAAATATTACGAAATTCCAAAGTGTGTTTTCTTGTATTTCTTTCACGTCGCAATAGAGCAATATATCAACGAGATGTTCTGCACGCAAATAGTTGTCGGACCAGGAAATGACATGGGCTACTTTTCAATCTAGAAAATTTCACGCGAACTAATATAACAATCAAAACAAACTTTACAAATTGCAAAGTGTGTTTGTTAGTTTGTCGTCCTTTCATATTGACGTGATTTTCTGCACAAAGATAGTTGGCAGGCCAGGAAATAATATAGACTGCTTTCCAACCCAGAAAATCTCATCGTAACATAAAATTCATAAAAAGGAAGTAAAGAATCTATAACTTGAAACTTTGTCTATTTCGAATTTATTCTGATCACGCCGAAATCCGCTGAATATCCAATATGACGGGACTCTAAAAGAAATAGTAATAACATTTAACAATTAGGCCCACTATATTATAGATTCGTGGGCTTAATTGTTTAATTAATCATATGTATCTGTATTTATACTTGCATTCATATACACACACAAACACACACGCACACACACACATAAATATATATATATATATATATATATATATATATATATATATATATATATTTACCACCTTACTTAAACTGTTAAATACATAACTGAAAGTAATAGATACAAAGAAATGAAATATTTCAGTAATATATAAATATAACAACATCAAAAAAGTAATATGGTTGTATTATAAATGCAGGTTTATTCAATTCTTCATATTGAAATAATTATACTATATATTCCCAAGTTTATAATAAACTTCGCAAAAGTAGGTGATTTTTGTCAAATACATACGCCTTCACGTAACATTTAAAAACCATATTAACATTTCAAAGAGCATAAGTCACAAATTATCACTCGTGCGGCTAGCCAGTTGTTGACGCAGTTAATTTAGTTTGTTAATATGCCAGGAACCTAGCGTGGAGCTAGTTCATCTGAAAGAGATTTGAAAATAAAATCTTTTAAGGTCGTCGAGTGTTATCGTCGTAAACTACTCTTTCATCGTGGCAGGTCATTTGAAACCAATGACCTGCCACGATCTAAATGATCTATTTAGTCGATCAGTTAACTGTGCATTTAAACACTTACGATTCATTACTTACGACCTCCATGATTATTACATAACATATTCTAGTAACTTTCGTATCAAAAAGTTACTCATTATCGAAAAGGTTTACTTAAAAGAAATTGCGATTCTGCCTGTGCTGACCAAATTACTTGATTCACTTTGATACGTAGCATAACAGATTCCAAATATAAAAGAAAATTTTGATTCACTAATTTCACGGCAAGCGTTCGATGACTACAATCTCATATCTCCAAGACTAAATCTTGTAGCATCTTAAATTTTAAATTGATGTTAGATCTACTTTTCAAGTACCAAAAGAGTGAATACCTACATTTTCTTAAACCATTTTAGTTTAGTTCGAATTTCTGCTCTACTTTTTTTCTTCATACATTATAGATACGAGAAAATGGGTGTGGAAATTTTACCTAACACTTTGCAGGCCGAGGATGAACCAAAGTTTAGAGTAAAGTTGTTTTCGACGATTCTGGTATTCTTATAACGATTTCCATAGGTGATTCAGGGATAAATATCACAATTCATACTATTGACGGAACTGAAAAAATTACTAATTGTTTATAATGAATGTTGTAGGACATCATTATCAAAATTTGGCTTCGTACCGCATAGTGGCAGTGATTACCGATGTGTGTTGAAAATTTACTCGTTTCCCTTTATCTGAAAAAGATTAGATTGCAGCTAAAATACGACAGACAGATTAAAACCGATTCTACTATCCCCACGTAACCAGCCAGCTGATAGACCATATTAAAAAAGTTTTTTCTGTATTTTACACAAGATGTAATATTTATTGTCTTTTCTTCTCCCAAACGATTATCCAGAAGCTACATAAAGTACTTTAAGAGGGTTCTGCTACTCATTTTGTATAAAGAAATTTTTCTCATGAGATTTTCATTTTAAATACTAAAAATAAGAATATTACATTTTTAAAAAAATTAAGAATAACCTTGACGAATAGCAATATTTTGCAAACAGGAACTGAATAATATAAACATTGTCCCATTTCCCGCACTATTTAGCTGTTTATCCACGTAATCACTAACACACCAAAAGAATTTATCATGAGATTCAAAACCAAGTTTGTAGGTACAACAAATGAACTCGATTTTATTATTTGCTTCTTTTTTAAGCAGGTTAATCTGTTAGAACAATATTTAAACTTACATTCTTTATGTCTAGACTAAAATTGTCATTGTTATAAGTATTTACATATATAACAAAATTCGTACGGAGTGGCATACAGGTACCGTCGTTTGTAAATATGTGAAAACGCATTTTTGGAGTAACCTATTTATTATATCTGTTACTATAATTATTGATTTTAAATTGCTTAATAACATTTTGCAGCGAAATTGCAGAATACCGTAAAGCACATGCGACTGTATTATACTCATTCGGGCTATATTTACTCCTTTAAGATGACGGACGTGGGTTAGCTACTACAGTTGTATATGTGTTGAATATTTGTTGTGAGTGTATGTGTAGAAGTATTTGGGATTATATTAAAGGTTCCTTTTTTGGCGACGAATTCCTTCTCATACATGAAGTAAACTGATTATTTTTTTCCTAATATTGAAATTTTAATTTTTACACTTATTTTTGATCCAAATTTTTTAGGGCCTTTGTTAATCTTATTATTGCATTTAACAAGTTTATAGTTCCACACCTCTCTTTAAATGTTCTGTTTTTCGTGTAGTTCTTTTTGCATAACATTTGTCTTCGAACATGCCATTTTATTTATATGCAAGAATTCGACAAAATAATTGTAAAGAAAAGTTTCATATTCGTTAATCTAATTATAGGTTTTGTCGACGCACTTTTATACTAATATAGGAATGAAAATCGAGTGTAGAAGAGCTCTAATAAAAATTCTTAGAAATCAGGAAATAAATTTCACTTGATACCGAGTCGATTAGTACGACAGATGACTGAGAGTTTCTAGCCGGAGATGCTGTAATTTTAAGATGTTCTATTGTACCGTTTTTAATATTATGCGCGTTGTCATACGTTAGTTGTATTAACGGGTCTCATGAAGTCGAAGCTGATAACACCGGCCGTCGCTATAATATTTTCTCTTTAAATGTATTTTTGTTGTTATGCGTTTATCGTGATGAAACAAATTATGATAAATTCGACTAAACCTATATTCTGTCTCATTAAAGAATTTTTCTGAGTAAGTATTATATTTTTATCTCGACAAATAAAAGTAATAGCAAAAAACTTGGAGAATGTTAATATCTTCAAGCTGATGTAATAAAGTTGCTCACTCCATATACGGGAAGTGGTTGCAAATATTTTGTTTAAACTTCGAATTAAAAAAATTGCCTATTTATGTAAGAATTAGTTGATAATATAATTTCCCTGTCAACGACGTGCTACATATCTAACAGGTCCCTACGACTTTGAGATTTTTTACATTATTCTCATTTTCCATTATTTCTGTCATAAGCTTTTTCCAAAAGGTTCGTAATGTATTTGTGTTTTAAATAAAAGTTGTTCGATACTTGCTTATTTTTTTCATAAAATTCGACATATTAAACTTAATAGCATTAGATTTTATGTCAAAAAATATTTTCTCACCTATAATTTTTACTTTCTAAATTTATTGCTAATACCTCTACCCATATTTGCGATACTTCCAATTCATTGAGGAAATATAAACTGCGACATTAAATTTTTGATATCCCCTAGATCTTTCATTCGCTTTTATCTTATTTATTTTTTATTCATAATCCTCATACATTCTTTATCTCGTCATAATTCTTCACATTTTAATTATATTTTTTCATTTATGCTCAAACCATAAGTGTTTCTTGTCATTATTAGTTGCACAGGTTTCTTTTATCGTTTCAGTCACATCATTAGGATATTTTATTTTCTTATTTCAGTCCTGTCAATATCCTACACGAACTAAACGATTTTTAACTATACTAAATTAATTTCAAAATCCTTCTGTAACGAGTCTACATATTTCATGGAGAATCGAAATGCTTTCTGAAAGTAAAAGTTGCCTAGACGAGCCATAATTACGGTCAATAATTAGAAATAAAAATTGATTTGAAAACTTACAATGTCATAAGTTTCTTTAAACGTTTTTATTTTCCGTAGAAAATGTTCATATTACATATATGTAATTTCTATATATATGTAATTTCTATTGGTCTTAATAAATTACCATAATTTGATTTTAACTGAAAAACCTAACTTGAAAATTAAAAAGTGTTAAAATTAACAAGTCATAAAAATCACATTACCTATCATAATTGGTAAATTGAAATCTCTTCTATGGCACATTCTTGTCTCTTCCTTCTCCTTAAGGTACTGTTTCGGTATTATTTTATTTAATATGATATTAATTTTGTACATCATATTTATATCTTTTTAAATATCCTTATTTTGTTTTGTGAGTGTCATTGATTAGCTTTTACCAATCATTTACAATCGACCATAGTACAGTTTTCCTCAATCGATTCATTGAGGTTGGCTATAAAAGATAGCAATATATCCATCACGGTATTGAGTTTTTTAAGCTTGCAGTAAAGCTTTTAAATAAAATATGTAATTCATAAAACTAGTTTTTTGAGAATAATTTAGAATTATTCCGGTCTGCTTAAATGTTTCATTTAAATGTAAATAATTCTTACTTGAAAACAATTGTGATGTATGTTATTAATAGAAACAGGATTAATGTTAAATTAGTTAAATGTATATTGAGTGAGCGGCAATGTGTAGGCAAGTTCTCGAAAATCGTGTGGGATTTAAACGAATAATTTGAGTCGCATTGACACTTTCCTAACCCACAATCTATTTTATATACAACGCCATATACGTAAGGATGATAACATCATATTGGATTCCAAATTTCATAAATATAGCCAGTATAATTCCTATATATAAACCTCTAAATATTACTAATTTTGGTTCGAACTGTTTCACTCGTCATCAAAATCTCTGTCCAACTTGTAGTCCACTTTAACATTTTAAATTTGAACTTTGCATGATTTTGTTGATATTTTAATTGACATTAAAAACTTTCATAATTTATAATCGCTAGTCTAACTCTCCGATTCAAACTATCGGTCCTTATCCAAGCAACTTCTGGCAAGAAGTTGTTCAGATTAAATTCTGGATTAGGATAGTACTGAGGATCGTGTTGTATCGCCATGAGGGGAATATGTATGCCTACAACTTTACCTATCACTACGTTGGACCGGGGACAGTATCTTTGCTGATACACTTCTATTCAAGTTCCCAAGTACAGAATACATTCTATGTACCTCGTCTGTCATCATATCTATGTAATTCATTTTCGTAAATTATTTAACATGTTATCTCCATATTATAATATGTTATGTCTATATTAGCTTCCTTCAGCTGAGTGTTTATTTCCTACTGAGTATTCATTTCTTTATGGAGTTTAGGTTATACAAGGATAGCAACAAAATTCCTCAGAATTGGTAATTTGTAAAAATGGTAATATAAAATAAGTTACATTAATATTAGGATAATCGAACTATTTGTTAACTCATTGAGGTACTTTGCTTGAACGTTTCATTTGAATTATTTATCATGTCAAAATGAATTTAAAGCGAGGAAATTTTCCTTTGTTGATTTTTTTATGCTTTTAGTTGTAGTCTCAATACTTTTAGTTGTAGTCTCAATCAACAAAAAAGTTCGAATTGACTTTAATTGGCATTTTGATGAAGTTGTTCCCCAATAGCTGACGATGATATTAAAGGCGTGTGGCTCATGATAAAGACTGACAATAGAGTAAACCTTTCCGTAAATTCAGTCAAATTTACGCATTAGTATGAGAAGTGCATAACATTCTACATGAATATTCAGGCGTGAGGAAACCTTGTGCTAGCTGAATACCTCATGATTTGAATGAAATTCAAAAAACACCGTCGTGTTCATTAATGTCTCAAAATGTTTGACGAAGGTCACTTAAATGCTGTGTTCGATATCATCACGGGGTACGAAAGCTGGATATATTGTTTCAAACTCTAAACTAAGAGGCGTGTTGCGCAAGTAATGTTTCTTTGTTAAGAGGTGTTCCAAAAAGATAGTAGTCGCATTCTTTTAACTGACATATTATTATGGAATGATAACTCTAAAAAATAAGAAAACATTTAGCGCAGGCTAGCATACTAACAATTGTTTGCCTGTTTTGGAAAAAGTTCGAGAGCAATTCAATCGCAGTGAATTCTCTTTTACCACGACAATGCGACAATAATGATTTTCTATCACACATTCAGCCAGACGAGCAAATGAATATTTGGCAACGTCAGGTATAGAAATTTTCAACACAACTGCAATAAACATAATTCCCCGACACCGAAAAAAGCGGTGACTGCCTTCGAAAGGATGTGAAAGAAACTACCGAGAAAGGGTGAGCCGACTGCAGTGGTTACATCGAATAAAATAATGTATTATTATACCACGGAGACTATATTGAAAAACAACAAATTAATCATAAACTTGCTAATTGATTCAAATTTGATACCCTAAAAAAATTGGAGCGACCAGTTGTATGTGGCATGCTCTTAAAGAACCTGAATTACAGCAATCGCCAAAGTTTTAAAACTGGCGGCGAAGAAAATAAACATCTGAGAAACCCCGTCAACCTTCTATGTATTCGTGAGACCCATATCCATTGGAGTCTACGAAATCGTATCTCATTTTAAACTTACCTTGACGACTTTCGCTACGTTTTAGAGATATTAACAAACAAATTTTCCATAGTTCTATGGATAGCTTTAAAAGATAACGCAGGGTATAAAAAAACCCATAAATCTAACAAATCTGACAAACTTCTTCTAGAGTATAGTTATAATTAATGCCTGAATTGCATTCAAGTAATATATTGAATCGAAATTTAACCATGATTAGTGTGTCCGCTTTCTAAAAACTATATTTGTTAGAATCCGCCAACACTAACGTTGAATATACGTAGGTTTAATGTTTTTTAGAGTAAGCGTGACTAGGCTGTTTTATCTAATCAAATGTTTCCTGTCTTATGATTTAATGTAATCCATTTAGATTATTACGAAAGTCACTTTATCTGTTTGTTTACACTTTTTTTGTTATGTAATATTATGATACTAACTTAATATTTATTGATATTTTCTACCATATATACTTTTAGCTACATTTTCATAAATATTCTATGATTCGTTATTTATTTGTTTCTCAGGTTTCAGAAGATGTCTTATAAGTTTAAAGCAATCAATGTATTTTCGACAACTAGATTGGGAAAATAAAGGACTTTGAAGTAAGGTAATGTTTAAATGGCTTGAAGTTTGCGAACGGTTCAGTGTTGTTTGCTAATAACCTGGATGACTTATAGACTATGATCTAGGAACTGTACAAAACCTTGATGTCGATAGGAATTGAAATGAATCTGGAAAAGACGAAACTCATGACATCGGAAACCTACAACTATAAATGTGGACGGTATTATTCTCGAGTGGACAGATTAGTAAAATTGGGATGGGCAGCCTTCCTTAAACTTAATTTCACCTTCAAAATAAACATTAATAACTACTTAAAAGCATGCATCGTCAGTTAATGTGTACTACCAATCTTTACTTACGGAACCTAAACTTTGATAACAACAAAAGTCGTCCTGTAAAATTTTATTGTTACTAAAAGGGCGATGGAAGGGAAGCTAATAGGGATCTTTTTAAATGATAACAAAATAATAGGTGGCTTCGGAGCCAAAGCAAAATTGCTGAAATTATCAAGAGAGGAGCGAAAATAAATGGCATTGGGCTGATCAAGCCGCTTGAAACTCAGACTCAGTGCAAAGTTCTCCCGGAATGCAGGCTCCGGGGGGGAAAGAAACAAGTTAGGTGACAACAAATGTGATAGAAAAGTGATATAAAGAGAGTGGAGTAGACAGCTCAAAATAGAACGGGGTGGTACAGATTAAAGGAGTCCTATACCAAAATAGTTGAGAATGGCTTATGATGAATGTGTGATGCATGGATCTAGATGCTTATCTTTACAAGCGAAAGTATTCTGTGAAATTAATCCGGTCTATTCAATTATCCCGCCGCTAGAGAACGGATATTTACTAGTCGCAAAGTTACTAATACACGCGGAGCCACGCCACTTTTGGTGTGCAACAAATTGATGGTCTATTCATAGTACCTTGATCGCCGACATTATAATTAAAATATTTGTTTGGTAAGCGATTGTATTATTAAAATTACGTTAACAAAACGTTAACAAATGTTATTACATAGATTAGTTTTATTACAGTATTAATTACAATTTCATCCATCGACTACCTAGAACGGCTGTGTACAATGATTTGATTTTCCACGTGGAGCGTTATTGAGGTAGCAATACTAAATAGTGTCTACTATTATTTTGTTCTTTGATATGCGCTTTGGTTTGAATAATTGGTTTCTGCCTGTAAACTAAATGTAAAAAAGAGACTTTTCCAAAATGCGCGTAGAGAAGAAAACAACTTAGGATCTATTTAATATAAATAAATGAACTGAGTACCAATGACAATAATTTTAGGTCCAGCCTACTGTAAACTAACATGTCCTAAAATACAACTATATCAATAAACCGGCATTGTAGGGGCGGCAAATGCGACATTTGTTGATTTTATTCGATGATATAGCCTTAAAGTCATCTCTCGAATATCTTTAAATAATACGATATCATATATCGAATGTTGGAAAATATCATTGTACCATGAATAATAAAACCTCCAATAAAATATTTATATACCTTTGGATATCTACTATTTCTTGTTCATACTTGCAGTGCAAATAGTCACCAATCTTTGAAGTTAATGATCTGCAGATAAAATAAAGCAGCCAACGATTTATTTTCTAACGTGTTTTGATCTTTTTAGAAAATGTTATTAAGTTTACTGTAAGATTAATGCACGTAATGCATAAATATGAATTAAAAAATTAAACTTTTTTAAGTAAGTATAATTTTCCTTGACAAGTGTAATTGGTATGTCTTTTTTTAGTTGGTCGATTGCTATAAAACATAGTTTATATGTTATCTCAATGCGAACAGAACATATTAGTAAAAACTTCACAGAAATTCTTTTAGCTACTCTTATGTGGTGCATGAACAAATAAACAGGCTTACACACATTTGAAAAACAATTTTTTTGTGTCTTCTATTACATTTATTATGTTATCCTAAATATTTTTTCGTAAATAACTGAATAATGTGCAGACAGCTCAATTCTACGGTTTATTTCCCTAACTAATGTAATGCTAAATTATGTTTGTTTGTTTTTCTTTCTGTTGAAAAAGTACACAGAGTGAATAAGGAAACAGCGTCGCAACGGAGCAACGGGTCGACGTGATTTTTTTAATCTTTACACACCCAATATAAAGGAGCAATTGAATCACTCAGATTAATCCTTAATTTAGAGTCCTATCTATAATATTATAATTGGAAAACTGTATGTGTATGTCCTTTCATGTCACGTCACAGTTTAAAACATATGGAGGTGATTTTTTGTCCAAAGATAGCTGGCTTACCGGTGAATGACATAGACTGCCGAGAAACCTCTACTATATGTGCCGAGAAATCTCATTCAACTGATATTATAATCCTAACTTATATTATAAATACGACAGTGTATTTATTTGTCCTTCTTTCATGTCGTAACAGAGCTACGGATAGATGTAAGTTTTTGCAAAGAGTTTCCGTTGGGCCGTGAAATGATATAGGCTGCTTTCAATCCAGGAAATAACACCCTTCCTAACATTGTAATCCTAATTAATATTATAAATGCAAAAGGGAGTTTGCTTGTCCTTTTTTCATGTCGCAATGGAGCTAGAGATCGACGTGGTTTTGTTGGCAATCGATGGTTGACAAGACGGTAATATAAGATTATTATTTATTTTGGGAAATCTGAAAAAAGTACACAATGGGAATTATTAAGCAATGTCGCAACGGTGACACGGACAGGCGTAATTTTTATACATTACATACGCAATATAAGGCAGCAACAGAATCATTCCCTTTGATCTCTAATTTAGAGGAAAATATTTTTAATTTCATTGTTATTTGTATTACGAAGTCATGAAAAGGCTTAATATTTAATTTTCTTTAATTGTTCGAGATACGTGGTATGTTTCAATTTCTCCCTATAAGTTTTTAACTAGACCACGTGGGCGAAACCGCGGGTGAAATTCAGTGTTTTGTGGATAAAACGGGTTCTTATTTTAAACGTTTTGTATACAAACTTTAAATAAATCACTGTTATTATAGAATGATAGTTTGAAAAAATATGGCTCGCGGCATTTCATTCGTTGATATATATTCCAAATTCAAATAAAACTAACAAACGAATGAACGAAATACTTCTTATGAGTTTATTTACTAAAATAATTTATTAGAACGAATAGGTGAAATGCATTAAATAGTTGAATAAATGGAATGAAATTAAAACTAATTATAATAAGGCTAAGCAATGACTAATCTGATTATCAATAAAACGTTAGAATGACTACGGCAGAGAAAATTTAAAATTATAACATGTATAAAATACATAAACATTTGTCAAGCACGGGAGACCTTGCCCTGCGTAGGTTCCGTACACATTTAGGCAGTTATAAACATTTAAGGGCATATAGTAATTCTAATAAACTATTTGCAAATATTAATTTTTCATAATGTCAATGTGGTGTTGGAAATAAGGGAGGAATTATAAATTTTCGCATATTTTTGGAATAAGTTTTTCAAAATATAGTTTAAAATATTTGTGTCTTATAATGCCGATGATATGAAATTTGAAGAACGTTTTATGTAGTTTCATACAAATACATAAAAAGGTTCAGACAATTACTAAATCAGGCTAACTGGTATAAATGTAAAATGTATGTAACGTATTCGTTTTTATTCCGAGTACGAATTACTATGAGTTAGTTGAATGGATAAGGCTACATAATGCCCATTTATTACACAGTAACAATTTTAGTTGTTATACTGTGATAATGATAAAGCCGGTTTCAAATGATAATTTGACTAGTAAAATTTGAAAAAAATACTAAATTCATTTTTTTAAAAATTCATTAATTTATAAACAGAATATAAACTAATAAAAATTAATTAATAATAAAATTAACGAGAAAAGGAGAATTTAGTATTAACTAATTTTGATTAGTTCGTATTCTCTTTATAAACTAATAATTAAAAAAAAGGGTTTAAGTGGTTTTTAAACTATACTACTCTACTTATCATTCGAAATCTGCTTTATCCTTAACATAGTATAACAACTAAGGTTGGTACTAAGTAGTAGGTGGATAGTGTGGCTTGGACGGGGATTGCTCCAAATTCGTTACTCGTCGCTGGTGTCATTTCTTATTTCTTTTCGTGAATTGTTACTGGTGTCAATGGAATCATTGTTATTTTTATATTGTTTTATAAAAGATGTGAAGAGATATCTTCTAAAAAACTAAAACCACTTGGTTTTAGTTAACCAAATTAAGTGGATTCGTTAGTTCAACAATTTGTAAGTTTATAACGTAATAGTTCAATAACTGCCTCCTAGGCCAATTGGTACAACGAGCGACGTATTTAATTAATAAAGTGCATTTATTTAAATATTGGCCAATCCAATTAACCCAGAATTTTCTTTTATTGAGTGCGTGTGTGAAATACGTACTCGGGGAGTTCATAAATCTAAAAGAAAAAGAGGACTTCAGCAGAGACAACCAAATATACTAAAATTGATTTAGTTATCATATCTGAATCCATCTTTTATATGTTACAAAAATTGATGACAGCCAAAGTTCATCAAAAGAAACTAATTCTCACAATAATGCATATCTGAAGTGATTCCTTATGTGAAAATTTATAATAAAAAGTCAAGACATCAAAATAGTAATCCTTAGATTTTTTCCTTTAAAAAAAAACGCTCTCTAAGTGAAGAAATTTTTAAGAAGTTTGAAAATTACAATTTAGATGTTATGGTACTTCGTTTCCAAGATTAAAATTATGACGGAGTACATGGAGGATAACAAGTTATTATTGAAGTAAAAAACAATAAAGCAATTTTTGTTGGATGTGTTGATCATTAGAACAATTTATATGGCCAACGCTCATTTGCACAAAATGTATCTTATAAAATATGTTTCGGTACAGTGAGATGTTATAGAGAACATTATGCTTGCTGTGTGTACATTTTGTATTTCTTTGCTATCTTTTCTTTTAGAATGATGTACTGAGGGAAATAAACTGTACTCCAGTTGCATTGCAAAATAAAGGCCTGAGTGTTGATCAATTCTCTATAAAAATAGAAGTACTTCGCCTTTATATTGACTTATAAAAAGGGCACAATTTAAAAAAGGCAATAGGTTTTGCTGTGAAAAATCCAATGACTACGATATTACAAAGTGAGCTCGTCGTAAAAAAAATGGCCGGTGCAGGGTCATCAATGCAGGGCTCACATTAAGAGCTAAAATTCTAAAAGATATATGGGTATATCTTGAGCAATTTAGTGTTGAACTTCGAACTAGATCAAAGTCGATTCAAGGCGTAGCTTAGTTGTTCGAAATTATGTAAGGAAATACTTTGCTTTTGGCGAACACTGAAGAGTTGAAATTAGTTGGTGTTTTTTATGATGAGGCCAGATCAAAAACGGAAGTTCTCTTATAAATATCATGGTCGAGGAGATATTTAAAAGCAGCCAAGTCAAATTTTCTCATTGGGTATCTATAACTATCGTTTTGAAATTCATTGTAGAATTGAATTTTACAGAAACTTTTCCAAATGTTATAGTCGCACTAAAGTTATATATGAAAATTTGTTGCTTTAGTTGCTTCACATAAGAGGAGTTTTAGTAAACGAAAATTAATAAAAAGGTGCTTGCAGGCGAAAATAATCCAAACGAGCTCAAGCCTGTCTCCCGGAGGTGTAGGCAGACACTACGGATTTTCACTTGCCCTGATGCTGCCATACCCACATAGCGTCTTCAAATTTTATCACCTTTTTCATACATGCTTTATGGAAACGGATGCTTTTCAGTTGGTCCTTTATCAGAATTTCCAATCTAATCAAGACACTTATCCCTGGGATACCTGCTTCCGACTTAACAATCCATTTCCGCACAATCACAAGCACATTTTTTCTATATGAACAAAGTGTTGAAGTATTCCCGTGTCAATTCTCGTTAGTACACCTTTTTCTCAATTCTACCCGTTTTCTTATCACACTATTATTTACACTATCATGAATTTAAACCATGCATACTTTTCAGGGAATACATTTTCATTGCGATAGTTTTACTCTCATTCCAATTTTGCTATATCCAACTTTTCCTTCCAGGTATCAATGTGAAAAAATATAGGTATGTATCATCATCATCATCATTTATCTATTATCTATAAAATATATATTAAGCAATTATCTATAAAATATATATTAATATGCTAAGGTTAAGATGTTACACTCCCTTTTTAGAAAAAACCTCACAACTATTCCACATAAATTTTATATCAATTTATGTGGATTAGTTGTGAGGTTTTTTCTAAAAAGGTAGAGTAACATCTTAACCTTAGCATATTAATATATATTTTATAGATAATTGCTTACTCTATCGGCATCCATAACTAAAAAATGTATTATTGCTATTGTTTTTGCAAATTAATTAATTATTAAAATTATATACACAAAACAGCAATGCTGCCATCTAACGGCTCAACGTCAATATGATTGACGGTCGGTAAAATTTTTGTTTAATTTCAAATCCACTCACGTATAAATAAAGTGGCGCTTTAGCTCAATGCTTTTGATACTTGCGCCTCTATATGTTAATTTTAGTTAAAATATTTGTTTGATCTGTCATCTGAGCGTCATAATGGAATAAAAACGTAATAAGCAGTGTGCAAAATTAGAAATGAATTGAATACCTGCAATCAATTTTGATTTATTAAATTGAGTTGAGTAATTTATTTACATGATAATTACAAGAACGATAATATAAAATGCCTAGGCGACGAACACTGGAAAATCAAACAGAAAGACGTTGAAGTAAGTCAGCCCGTAGTCGTGAAACACCTGAGCAACGAAATATAAGACTTGCTAATTACCGTGAACGAATGAGAAAACGTCGAGCGTCAACTTCGAGAGAAAACTCATCTGTAACAGAACCACTCCAAGAATCTTTACCAAAAAGACAATGTCAAAAACAATCACCAAGTCGTATAATCTCATCTAATACATATAAGGCAGCACGATTATTTAAGCATGATCATGAAGTTATTTCTAATAATATTGGTCAATTAAATAATTTTTGCATACATTGTAGAGCGAAATTATTTACTTCAGAAATGACGTCTGGCACGTCATCACTTTGCTGTCATAAAGGTAAAATAAAATTAGATCCAATTGAAGTACCTGAATTTTTGAAGAATTTAATTATACGTAATGATACTAAGACTAAAAATTATCTTGATAATATTTGTAATTTTAATAATGCATTGGCTTTCGCGTCAGTTATTGTTGATATGGTCAATATCCCTGGACATGGACCATATTGTTATAAAATCCATGGCCAAACCTATCACATGGTTGGTAGTTTGAGTACGCCATTAAATGACCCACCATCCTATGCTGTATTATTTTTATTAGATTCCAATGTTGCTTTAGATATTCGTATGACTCATCCAGGAAATAAAAATTGTTCTGTTGAGATTATACAAGAGTTACAAGCAATGTTAAATAGTGTAAACCCTTACGCTCAATTATTTACTTCTATGAAAGATATATCAGCGATTTCAGTGAATAATTTGAGTCTTAAATTTACTATTGATAATGCCTTTGATAGAAGAAGATATAACCGTCTATCAACTGAAGAAATTTCGGCTGTATTTGTATCCAATGACGGCGCTCCATCGGGAAAATACGATTTTATTATTTATGCTAAAGGTACAAATATTCTCCATCAAATATATTATTTGAATCCTCATTGTGATCCTATGTGTTATCCACTTCTTTTTCCGTGTGGAGATGCTGGATGGAAACCTGGTTTGCCTCATGTTAATATCTATAGTACTACTGTAAGAAATGTAATGACACAGTTACAATACTATTGTTATCGTATAGCAATGAGAGATGAATTTAGTATAATACATGCATCAGGAAAATTATTTCAACAATTTGTTGTTGACAGCTACGTTAAAGTTGAAGGATCACGTATTGCTTATATAAAATCACATCAAAAAGAACTACGTGCTGAAAATTATAAAGGGTTCATAGATTTTTTGCGTAGTGATGCTCGAGAAAGGGGCTTTAAAGCTGGAATCCCGGTTATTCTTCCATCTTCACATATTGGCAGCCCTCGAAATATGTTACAAAAATACCAAGACGCTATGTCTATAGTTTCTCGATTTGGAAAACCAGATATTTTTTTAACGTTTACCGCTAATCCTAAGTGGGAAGAAATAACTAATAATATTCAGCCGTATGAAAGTGTTGAAAATAGACCAGATTTACTATCACGAGTTTTTTATCTTAAATTAAAACAGCTGCTTGAAGATATTCACCGAGGAGAAGTTTTAGGTGTTGTGCATGCATACGTAGATGTCATAGAGTTTCAAAAAAGAGGATTACCTCATTGTCATATGCTGCTTATTTTACGAGAAGACAATAAAATTTGTGAAATTGATGAAATTGATTCATTTGTTTCGGCAGAATTTCAACATAAACACAAATCCAAAACTTTACAATATCGTTAAGAAATGCATGGTTCATGGCCCATGTGGTGATACTAATCTAAACTCTCCATGTATGAAAGATGGAATTTGCAGTAAAAAATATCCGAAAGATTTTATTGAAGAAACCAATTCCAATGTAAATGGATATCCATTATATCGTCGAAACAATAATGGTGTCTTTTTTAAAATTAGTAATAAAATAATTTATAACCGTTGGGTGGTTCCATATAATCCTTACTTCAGTCTCAAATATCAAGCACACATAAATGTAGAAATCTGTTCGTCTATAAAATCTGTTAAATATCTATACAAATACGTTTATAAAGGGTACGACTGTTCATCATTAATACTACAATCATCTTCTGATAACGATCAACTTATGAGTATTGATGAAACTAAATTTTTTTTAAATTGTCGTTATGTATGCCCTCCGGAGGCTGTATGGAGGTTACATGAACGATCACTGTATAACCGATCTCATACGATTAAACGTTTACCCGTTCATTTACCAGAAGAACAATTGGTATATTTTTCCGTTGAAAATGAGAATTTTTCTGTTATTGATAAAGATAGCTAACAGGATATTTCAAATTACGTCGAGAAGATGAAAATGCGCGCCAAATTTTATATTCTGAAATTCCAGAGCATTATGTATGGAACAAAAATTTATGGAAACCACGAAAACGATTAACTAAATGTATCGGTCGTATTTTCACTGTTAACCCCTTGATCAAGAACAATATTTTTTACGTATACTTTTATACCACGATAAAGGTGCACAGAGCTATGAATTTCTAAAAACAGTAGATGGTAAAGTTTGGCCTACATTTCGTGATTCAGCTTATCAATTACAATTACTCGACGACGATTACGAATGGCACCATTGTCTTGAAGAAGCTTCAGCGTTTCAAATGCCAAAAGAGCGACGTCTACTTTTTGTCTATTTATGTGTGTTTTGTTATCCATCAAATATTATTCAGCTATGGGAATCGTTTAAAGACTTTTTATCAGAAGATTATCAACATAATTATGACAAAGAAAATAGCTATAATTTAACATTAAGAGATATTGATAATATTCTCAAACAACATGGAAAAAATTGTAGTGTGTTT
Source organism: Druceiella hillmani (assembly GCA_039881145.1). Lineage (NCBI taxonomy): Eukaryota > Metazoa > Arthropoda > Insecta > Lepidoptera > Hepialidae > Druceiella > Druceiella hillmani. The sequence continues at coordinate 44,582,880 of JAYKKI010000012.1, read as the reverse complement.
GGTTTACCTTATTTTGAATCATCATCGACCTATAATCTTGATGGAGAAATGGAAAAAGGTCAAAAAGTTTTTTCACAATTTAATAAAGAACAACGTGAAATAGCTGATGAAATTTTACTTGTTATTCGAAACAACACTAAACAATCTTTTTTCATTGACGGACTGGGAGGAACAGGAAAAACATTTCTATATAAAGGATTATGTCATATTCTACGAGGTAAAGACAAAATTGTTTTAGTTGTTGCTTGGACAGGTATTGCTGCTAATTTAATTGAAGGCGGGAGAACGTCTCATTCGCTATTTAAATTCCCAGTTCCTCTTTTAGAAACTTTTTTCTCAAATTCGTCCAAATTCTAAACAAGCTGATATCATTCGTAAATCACCACTTATTATATGGGATGAAATTTCCATGGTACCTAAACATGCTCTATCAGTATTAGATAAACTTTTGAAAGACCTAATGAATGTTCAATTACCATTTGGTGGTAAGACTGTAGTCTTTGGAGGTGATTTTAGACAGATTTTACCAGTTATTGTGCAAAGGAAGATTTGATTAATAAAATTTTCGGCACTAATCCTATAAATGATACAAATATACAAGAGTTTATAAATATTGCTATATTGTGTCCCAAGAATGAAGATTGCAATTTAATTAATAATCAAATCGTTGAAACACTGATAACTGGTGATACTAAAACTTATTACAGTTCCGATTCAGTTGAATATGAAGACCAAAATAATGATGAACAACTCTATCCAGTAGAATTTTTAAATTCCATCAATGCTTCTGGTTTACCTCCTCATAAATTAACTTTGAAAAATAATCCTATAGTTATTTTAATAAGAAACTTAAATGCTAAAGAAGGTTTAGTGAATGGTAGTTCAAAAATTAAATGAATACTAGCGTGACCCGTGCAAAGTCTTCGCATTATTTATTCCATTATGAAGCTCAGATGACAGATCAAACAAATATTTTACTAAAATTGACATAGAGAGGCGCAAGTATCAAAAGCATTGAGCTAAAGCGCCACTTTATTTATATGTGAGTGGATTTGAAATTAAACAAAAATTTTACCGACCGTCAATCATATTGACGTTAAGCCGTTAGATGGCAGCATCGCTGTTTTGTGTATATAATTTTAATAATTAATTAATTTGCAAAAACAATAGCAATAATAAATTTTTTAGTTGTGGATGCCGGTAGAGCAAGCAATTATCTATAAAATGATATATAATTTATGTGGATTAGTTGTGAGGTTTTTTCTAAAAAGGGAGAGTAACATCTTAACCTTAGCGTATTAATATATATGATGATGATGATGATGATGATAGTATTACAGCAATGGTGATCGGTTCTAACAAAACTGTAATTATTCCAAGAATAATATTAATCCCTTCAGATCCTACTATTCCATTTAAATTACGAAGAAAACAACTACCAATTAAACTTGCATTTGCTATGACCATAAACAAATCCCAAGGACGAACGTTAGAGCGAGTAGGAGTTTTTCTGCCGTCACCAGTATTCACTCATGGACAATTATACGTTGCCCTTTCTAGGGTTCGAGATTTAAAAAATTTAACCATATCAATTATAGAAAGTGACAAACAAATTGTTACAGATGAGTTTATCTACACTTCGAATCTAGTTTATAAAGAAATTTTGTAATAAAGAATAAATAAAATAAATAATTTTTGTAATTTTTTCAAGTGATAATTATTTTCTTATTTAATGCGAATTATTCGCACGGGTATCGCATTTACATATTTATATATATATATATACTTGGAACACGCAAGATGGCGCCGTTTACTGACAATACAAACGAATATTTCTATAATTGGGTCTGATTTAATTAACATTTTTAATTAACTAAAATAAAAAATATGGAAAAAAATTAATAAAAAAATTGTTTTACTAAATCATTATGAGTTGATCATATATATTTTTTTTTTTTCGAAAATACATTTGAGATGGCGTTTGGATCTGATCATATATTTAATTACGAATGTAAAAGGCGCCATCTCTAAACACTCTGTTGTAACTAATATGACAGCTGTGAGTTCATTTTCTCATGTGTAAATATTTATAACTACCACGCAAATTGATATAATGCGAAGACTTCGCACGGGTCACGCTAGTATATATTAATACGCTAAGGTTAAGATGTTACTCTCCCTTTTTAGAAAAAACCTCACAACTAATCCACATAAATTATATATCATTTTATAGATAATTGCTTGCTCTACCGGCATCCACAACTAAAAAATTTATTATTGCTATTGTTTTTGCAAATTAATTAATTATTAAAATTATATACACAAAACAGCAATGCTGCCATCTAACGGCTCAACGTCAATATCATTGACGGTCGGTAAAATTTTTGTTTAATTTCAAATCCACTCACGTATAAATAAAGTGGCGCTTTAGCTCAATGCTTTTGATACTTGCGCCTCTATATGTCAATTTTAGTAAAATATTTGTTTGATCTGTCATCTGAGCTTCATAATGGAATAAATAATGCGAAGACTTCGCACGGGTCACGCTAGTTTCTGATTTTTTTCGAATTTTTAGCTTTTAAATATTTTTATGTTTGTTTACAATTACATTTTCCAGTTTATTCATTAATCATAGGTTAAAAAATATCAATCCAAGGAAAAGGTCAATCCGACAATAATTTTATCAACAGTAAAAATAAATGGCGAATTTTTTTATTCAGTGCGGCCGTAACACGATCAACTTAGGCAGACGACAAGCCGGTATTACAAAATGTATGGGAGTTTTTATTAATATCTAAATTGTTTTACTTAAAAATTAAAGAAGAGGAAAAAAGAATTTTAATGTTTTTTTTGGCATTTAAAATTAACGTATAATTGTTTGAAATTAATTTTCCTAATTTACCCCTCGTTAGCGATTTTGGCGAGGAATATATTCCAAAAAGCCGATTTCCATGAAATTAATATGAAATAAATATGAAACTATAAAAATTGATCAACTTGAAATATAGACAAAGGTTTTGTCTATTTTTTCATATTAAAATCATTATACTACATATTTCCGGAATTTAGAATAAACTTGGCAAAAATTAAGGTTTTTCGTCGTTAGTAATTTGAATATTTCGCCAATTTCTAAGCCCGGTGATTTTTGTTCCGCTCTTTATAAAAATTCTATATTATTTTGTTTGATAAAAATTTACTGAATACGAAACTATGTTTAAGAAATCCCTTAAATTTAGATTTATTTACATAAAACCATTTTTTCTATTAAATTTCAGGTTGGCAATTAATAAACCCGCCTCCTCTGTTTGCCAAATTATTTTATTTTTTATACGTAGTTAATATAATCAGTCTTCAATTATATAAGCATTATCGTAACCTCCAACTTGTCGTTGTTTACGCAAAGATAACATTTATTCATCGTAGAATTGTAAATTTTTCGGTTTTTTTACTGATGTTTCCGAAAATAAAAAATGTTCCTGAACGTAGAAAAATATCTTAATCAGCTGGATGCACGTCGAAAAATCAATGAAATGGAATTAAGTCCAAATGAGTGTTATCATCATAATCAACCTTTATCTATTCACTGCTGGATATAGGCTTTATCAATAGGCGTTATACATGCGGTCCTCTGCCTTCAATAACTAACTGATTCCCGTCGAATTGTTTAGGTTATCATTCCATCTCGTTGGGTAGCGTTCTACACTGTATTACATAGCCTGCTACCTCATCAGTTATTGATTGTTTAGCAAATATGACACGGTGCTACTTCAGTTGGCCGAAGTTAACTACTTTGGTTCACATTGCAACTTTCTTATTTAGGAGTTAGGGCGTCTTCGAATTAAATGCTTATAGAAACGCTGCAGAGAGGTAAAAATAATCTTCATAAATGGATTGTCCGGTGCGGTAATGGATAAGTCCTACCATTTCGTATTTTCTATCGGTTTTTCGATGCGGTGGCATTTTTTAAAAGTCGTATATTAATGACAGCAAAAATGTTTGTCGCTGTCGTTTTCTACCCATGATTCTTCTTTTTAGATTTTTTCAGCGAGAGAGTTCATGAAACTAATATAGATAAAATGTTCTCTATATTAGTTTCATGTTCCTCTACGCCTTCAGATTTTCTTTTTTTAGAAGGCGTAAAATGTGAATCGAGTTAAGGTCTGGTATCACACAGTTTTGATAGGAATTGTAACTGATCGAAATGAACATATTTTCGGTATGATGTTACAGGTGAGCCACTTTTTAATGTTTTTTTTTTGTTTTTTCAATGTACAACTGTAGTAATTCTTTAGACTTTTCCATACATGTTGAAATTGAGTAACTGAAACAAATAGATAAAGTAAAAAATATAAAATACATAGATATATTTGTACCTTTTTTTTATACATGTGCAATAAAGTACAAGTAAATTAATTTTTTTTCAGCTATTTAACATCAGATTATAAGTTTGCACTTTTCATATCAACAATTTAAGGAATTATGAATAAAACATGTTAAAAGATCTACAAGTTCTAAATGCTAATTAAACCCCAAAACTAAATCAAGATGACTGGTGAATTCTTTTTTTTTTTCAATAAATCTAACTTCCTCTATTATTTAGGTGTCATAGATGGTAAACATATACGCATTATCCAACCTGAACACTCTGGATATTTGTATTATAATTATAAACATTATTTTTCTCTTCTGTTTTAAACTGTATTTGTTTCTAATTATTGTTTCACTCTATATGGATGTTAGAACATACACAAAAGCAGCGGATTCGTCAATTTTCAATATCAGTGTTTTCTAGAAAGAACTTCAGGAGCAAAGATTTGGTATTCTAGTCAGCGCATGGTTATTAATCACCAGGGAGAATGACTACCTTTTGTTTTTTTGTGGGGCGAAGCATTCGCAATGTGGCAATCATTTAAATCGAAAAAAACATTAATTAGCGACTATCAAGAGCGTGAAGGTACATTGAATGTACCGTTGCGCCTTTCTATTTCCCACGCGCTTTTCCTTTGAGTGCGATTAGAGTAATTAGCAGAACTAGTATTTCATATTGCAGGGTGATTTTTAACTTTTTCAATAAAAACTTCGATATAAATTTGATCTGCATTAAAAGTATTTGAACAAATTTATTGAACAAATAAAGAAAATAATACGTTTTACAACTTTACTTCACTAGTTGTGACCGCAAAAGCGGCGTGCGCGATTCACGACAGTAGGTTTTGCGACTGCGCATCTAGATATAGTATGAAAATTGGTAGGAGCGCGGTTGCCACGCCACAGTGGTGCAACTCCAGCGCTTTTGCAGGTCTTTAATTTGAAGGCGCCTTTAGTCCTCTATAGACACTCCACATATTTTCATCGCTTGCTTGGCGCCTTTAAAATTCAGGTCGACCATAGGTGTCCACTTTTTAGTACTGTAACGGGTTATTACGGGCGCAATTGATACATATATTCATCTTTAGTAATTACAAAAGCGGAAACATGAATATCTAACATAATTTCCTAAACACTGACCAGCCTTACATTAAAAAACTTTATTACAATGTCATTGTGTCCACCCGAGTCAAAATTTTGGATCCGCTTCTTTATTGAAGGTTTTTCTATCCGCATTAATTATTTCTATCGGGTAAATATACTTTTGAACAACTTCAATACTTTCATCACCAACATATACCGCTCTTGGCACGATCTGTGAGTTGAATTTGACTTTAGATTCATTCAAGTTCACACCGGGGTGGAAAAATTTGTCTAAATCAATTTAATTTTTGCAAACTCCTGCGGTTTTTTCTGCTGTGCTATCAGGCCAGTATATAATTTCTATGCCATCAGCAAACCTCAGGACTCGCCTAATGTACTCGCCATTTACATTAATTTCTCATCCTTTCTAATTCAAGGTCTTGGATACATCTTTCAACGCACTTGTGAACAGCATAGGAAACATAACACCTCACTGTCTCATTTCTCTACGCAACCGAACCGTCATCGTAGAGGTGTCATGTAGGCTTTTCAAGACTTCGATATATTTCCAACCAACTTTTCAGTGCTGCATAGAATCCAGAACAACCTAAGTTTTAGTAGGGTCTATAGTTTTCTCGTAGTCCAAAAAAGCTGCACCGAATAGCTGATTATACTCTTTATTCTTCTGTATAATCAGTTACAAAGTCGCTGTCGTTTCTGTATGGATCCGATCTAGGGTTTTATAGCCTTGACGAAACTCTGCGAGTCGGTTTGTAGTAGCTCTTAAAATAACAACTTATCGCTTTGTCTTAAGAGTGAAATGGGTAGTTTTTGAGAGGTGTATCTTATCGTTTTTGGGTTCCGTATCTTAAAAGGAAAAACGTAATCCTTATAAGATCACCACGCATCTGCCTATTTGTCACAGATATATTTTTTATAAGATCCTCTGTCTACCTGTCAAACCAAGTGACGTAGAAATTTGAAATTTGACACAGCAATAAAACATATTAATCCGCCCATATTTCAATAGCCAACATTCAAAAACCTTCACATGGAAATTTGATGGGCAAATTAAGGACGCGAATATTTTTTTTATTCAAATACATTGTGAAATATTTTTTTAATTATGTATATAAGGACTAGTAACAAGGTTTTAAAATATTTCTACTTATAATTGTAGGCAGATACTTTCAGGGACATTCTGAAAAAAATGCAAAAAAATGTATTCATCCCTATATTTCCGAAATTACTCAAACTAAAGTTATGAAAAAAGAGTTTTTACATGCCTATATCAGAGTGGTGAGAAAACTATAGCGATGATTCTAGATGTCATCATTTTAGGGTTCCGTACCTTAAAAGAAAAAATGGAACCTTGTAAGGTTACTCACGTGTCTGTCCGTTTGTCCGTCACGGCCATTTTTCTCAGAAACTACTTGACTATAAACTTGAAATTTGTAGTAATAAAACATTGAATATATTTGGCGTTAATTTTCTAGAAATGCATTATTCATAATTAAATGAAACTACGTGATGTAGTATTTTTCTACTTTCTTTAAGTTCTTTACGACGACCTAGGTTTCATTGTATTACAACATCTTCATGTGGGCTATTAGCAAAGATTAAATCTTAGGAACATCCAACAGCATTTATATGTTTCAAACACAATAGCGGAAGCCGGGTTTGTGTGGGTTTTCCCACTGCTTATGTTAGTGTGTTTTTTGTAGGGGAGCGGTGTAGGTTTTATTATATTGTTATTCAATTGTTGTTATTATATGAGGCAAATGTTCCGGTGTATGTAATAAAATTAAATGGAAGTTATCCTCGGTAATATATTTATACAAAAGCAAGGTTATACCACTAATTCTACATATCTTCCGTTTTATTTATTCATATATATATATATATATATGTACATATATTTATATATATATATATATATATATATATATATATATATATATATATATATAAATATATATATATATATGTATATATATATTTATTTATTTAAATTCTTTTTTTATATCCTTATATTTATGTGTATTTGGGCTGAAACAATTTGAAGAGTACTGTGATATCAATGTTGTCTAATTATATTATGTCTAGAAGATATTAAGTATGGGTGATGATATTATATTTAGTTGTTCATTTAATATAATAATTAGTTGTTTTCTCATTATTTTTGCTCAATAGTTTCGAAATAAAGGGGTGCTAAAAATAGTATACCACCCCTTATTTCCGAACCTATTGAGCAAAAATAATGAGAAAACAACGTTGGTAAAATGTGACTAGAAGATTCAAGAAAAGTTATAGCGCGTATCCTGTATAATTTCATTTTAAAATATGCACCATGATTTAAGCCAGTAAGATATATACTATATAATACGTTGCAATATATTTACGTTGTGAATAACTAATATGTGTAAATAGCTTAACAGAAATACTATGTGCGCTTTAATGGTTACAAGTGCCTAAATGTGTACAGAACCCTCGTTCTGGAGTTCTTGTCATGCTTGCTATGTTTTTTAAAAATGCACTTTTTTTACGCATATGAAAGATGTAATAGGCAGTATATATACGTTATGATAAATTAACATTTGTAAATAGTTTAATAGCAATACTATGTACCCTCAAATGTTTATACAAAGGCGAAACCCTTGTCGTGCGAGTTCTTCTCGTACCTCACAAGTCTTTTAAGAAAAATACGACCAAAGTCGAACCACGCCTCGGGCGCTGTGCCTTTGATAAAAATGCTATGGAAGAGTCTCTGCAAGTCTTTGTTGGCAGGAGTCTAAATTTTTTTTTTGGAAAATGGTTTATCTCCAAGTATATAAAATCAGTGGCTATTCTTTAAAGTTTATTCATTGCATATGCGATCTTGGTTTGATATAAGAGCCGTTATAAAATTAAGTTCATAAATAAAAGTAAGTTATTGTTTTGTTATTAGAAGGTTATCGGCACATTTATTTCAGAAATGTTGACTTCAGACGGTTATCGGCACATTTATTTCGGAAATGTTGACAATTGTTGAATCTGAACACTGGTGTACTGAGAATTGAAAACTATAGAGAAAGTTGCAACTTTCAAACGCTGATACCAAAATCACAATATTTGACATCAGTATCACAGCAACAACAGTTTATAGCAAATTTGGCGAAATAATTAAGTCCAAACATGAGTAACATACAGGTTGCGCAAATACTATGAAATATAGCGCATCGCGGCGTGTATAGCTTTGTTGAATTGCCATAGAAGTGAAAAATATTCGGGTAAAATTGTTGCCTATAATTAAAAGTAGATTATTTATGACTAACTGGCGTGTACGCGTTCGCGTGAACTTTAGAACATTATTCACAAAACTTCTCTGTAAACGATGTTTCCCGTAGAACCGTCAGGAACATAAACAAATGAATTGTTAGCGTTGCTGACGCGGGAGAGTGCTACATACAGCTGTCCGTGCGAAAAGCAACTGATGCTTAGGTCCACGCCAGCTACGCGTAAGGTTTGTACTGTTTCTGAAAACACTATTACACCACGATTTACGAAATTTACTTGCGACACTTTTCTTTGAATACCATACAATGAACGATTAAAAAAACATATGGTGTTACGTAATATAAAACATTTAGCGTTATATATCGTCGAGTAGAAATAAAAAAATACATGAATTAGTCAAAACAATTAAAGTGCGTTATTAAGAGTCGTATTTATGTTGTGTTTTTTTTTAAATTTTAAATCCCTACTTTCCCCATTTATTGTAGGGAAGCAAAATAATAGTACAAATGTTGCAAATTTATTTAAGGCTGAAAATATTTAGAGAGCATGGATATTATCTGCATTATATTGCATTGCATTATGTAATTTGACACGGCACAATATAAGAAAATTAAAAATTTATTTTAAAAACCTTGTGATGACATCCATTGGTATTTTTTTAAACTGAATTTAATTAAATATTATTGAGCCATTTTATTTAATTTTTTTTTTGTTTAATTATGGGTATTTGTATCTATTTATTGCCACATTTTGTAATTTTTTATATTAAACAATATGTATCGATATGTATAGATTAGCAAAAATATCTAGATTCGGAGTGATTTTTGTACGAACCAGTTTTTGTATTTTCGCTTGGGTATGAGACGTTTTCCCAAAATAAAAAGTATCCATATATTGACCCGTATAGTCAGTTACCATCATACCAAATTTCGTCAAAACACATCCAGTGGTTTTTGCCTGATATGATAACAGAAAAACAGACAGACAGACAAACATTTTCGCAAAATAAAAAGTATCCTATATTTTCACCCGGATAGTAAGTTATCATTACATTAAATTTCATCAAAATCTGTACATTGGCTTTTAGACCAGTGTCGAAGCCTTCAAAAAAGGTAAAAAGTACAAAAAAATCGTAGTAGAATGAAACCTATTGAAAAATGTTGAGAATATTACAAAAATGAAAGGAAAAATAAATTACAGTCGATTCGAGGTCGGGAAGTGGGAGAGGGTGGGTTTTTAAGGGTTAAAATCGGTTTATCTCGATTTCCGGCAAAACTACAAGTCTTATGGAAAAAAGTTGCACAGCAAAGTTGTAGGTAATAAAAAGATCTACAACTTTTGTATTTACACTTTTTTCTCATAACCTCAAAATTCACATGAAAAACTCAAAAAACCACGTTTTTGGTTTTTTATTTTTATCTTTTACAAAAATTTTTTTTTTTTCATGAAATTTGGTGAGAACTTACCTTTGTATATACCAAATACACAAGAATTTTTTTGATTTGAAAAATTAATTTTTTCTCCTTACTTTTAATCCAAAACCGAAAAAGCACCCTAATTTTCAATCGAAAATTCACGCGTCAAAATATTAGCTTTTTTAAAAAAGTTGGTGGGCTTTTTATTCGTTGGAATCTCTACTTTATGATAGTGTAATAAAAAATATACGTCACTATGGAAAATATTTTCAAAAAATTTAAAAAACGAAAAAAACTCGAATCGAAAAATTATTTTTCTATCATTATGTACAAATTGGAGCTATTTATTAATATTAACGCTGTAATTACTCATTCAACGTATGATTCTAAGTTACATTGATGAACAAACAAATTTTCAATTAAAAGATACTACTATAATTAACAAACAACTAAGTTAATAATGTGTATATTTGATAAAACATCTACAATATTATAAGAAAGTCATAAAATTTTCTTTAAATTAAATGCGTAGATGCTTATTTATTACTATTTGAAGATAATTTATATACCTGAGTGACCTTCAGAAAATTTTAGTCCATGAATAGATATTTCGTAAAGAAGTGGGGAAGGGACTAGGAGGGTCGGACTTATTACTATACCTCTTCTTTCGTAGCAGCTGTAAGAACAGTTAGTATTGCTAGTATACAAGATACAGAGCAGTGAACAACATCATTTATAAACGTATTTACCGTAACATAACCTACAAAATTAAAATCAAATGATAATTTAGTACAAGATTAAAATATAATAATTTTATTTATTTTGCACAAACAAATTTAATTATACTTATGATAAAACTGTGAAGGCATTATTAATTTGATTTTGTCTTTTCAGATTATCAGTATGGATGAATCTGTTTGTATAATCTGCAATAAGGCAGATGATAAGCCAATGTGTGAAATAAAAAAAATAGCTTTGAACCGTTTAGTCATCTCCAGCAAGAAAAGAATCGACAATAAATATAATAAGCATCTACGCATTTAAGTTAAAGAAAATTTTATGACTTTCTTATAATATTGTAGATGTTTTATCAAATATACACATTATTAACTTAGTTGTTTGTTAATTATAGTAGTATCTTTTAATTGAAAATTTGTTTGTTCATCAATGTAACTTAGAATCATACGTTGAATGAGTAATTACAGCGTTAATATTAATAAATAGCTCCAATTTGTACATAATGATAGAAAAATAATTTTTCGATTCGAGTTTTTTTCGTTTTTTAAATTTTTTGAAAATATTTTCCATAGTGACGTATATTTTTTATTACACTATCAGAAAGTAGAAATTCCAACGAATAAAAAGCCCACCAACTTTTTTAAAAAAGCTAATATTTTGACGCGTGAATTTTCGATTGAAAATTAGGGTGCTTTTTCGGTTTTGGATTAAAAGTAAGGAGAAAAAATTAATTTTTCAAATCAAAAAAATTCCTGTGTATTTGGTATATACAAAGGTAAGTTCTCACCAAATTACATAAAAAAAAAATATTTTTGTAAAAGATAAAAATAAAAAACCAAAAACGTGGTTTTTTGAGTTTTTCATGTGAATTTTGAGGTTATGAGAAAAAAGTGTAAATACAAAAGTTGTAGATCTTTTTATTACCTACAACTTTGCTGTGCAACTTTTTTCCATAAGACTTGTAGTTTTGCCGGAAATCGAGATAAACCGATTTTAACCCTTAAAAACCCACCCTCTCCCACTTCCCGACCTCGAATCGACTGTAATTTATTTTTCCTTTCATTTTTGTAATATTCTCAACATTTTCCAATAGGTTTCATTCTACTACGATTTTGTTTGGTTTCAAAAATTATCGACCCTGGTCTATTTTACTGATACGGTAACAGAAAGGCAGACAGACAAACATTTTAAATGAAACTACATGATGTAGTATATTTCTACTTTCTTTAATTTCTTTACCACGACCTAGGTTTCGTTGTATTACAACACCTTCAGATGGGATATTAGCAAAGATATCACTATTCATCTACTCATGTGAATGAATAACTACTCATGTGAATAATGAATTTCTACAAAATTAACGCCAAATATATTCAATAAGATTTTCCTAAAAATATTCAATATACAGACACGGCTCAGTTACAGTTTTATTATATGTATAGATAACCATATACTTTAACCACCATGGTGTTTGGTTCAGGCATCCAACCAACATAACTGACCAAACGTCTAAAGAAAATATTTCCCGATGACATTCACATGATCTGGAAGCTGATAGCAAAGGAGGCACTCACATGATCTGGAAGCTGATAGCTGAGGAAGCAGTCACATGATCTGGAAGCGATAATCTAGTAGTTATATGAAGGCGCCATCCACGACATAATATTAATATCAATAATTGCAAACGATGATCGATTCAAACGACCGTGACTGATCAATTGCTCTCCTTCAACGCCACTGCGCAAAAAATTAAATTGTTTAATTCTTCTGCATAAAACTGCAACTAGATAAATATTTTCATTAACAAAAACATCCATATTTATTTTTGGTAGATAACTTGTTAGCGTGCCGCTGATAGATAAAGTGATGGAGTCCAGATCATAACAGTCAACATTTTCGAAATTTTTGTAATTTCTTTTTTGGATATCTGTTAATCTCGTAACTTCGTCAAAAGATGTAGACAACTACAAAATCCTACATTAGACGTATTTCGATACACACTTCACTGTTTTATTAGTTCAAACAATTTTTAATTATTCATTAGGTATGGAATTGGAAGGATTCTATATAAAATTTTAATAATCATACCTTATGATCTATCACACAGTCGAATTGTTAACTTCGTAATTCTATTCAAATAATTGTAATCTATTGGGATATTTTGTAAGGATAAAAGTATTTGAGTTTTCAAAAGTTTGTTTCTTCTTGTTGTAAATTGAATGTTTCAAGTTTTAGTTAAATATTTTATTTATAATTTTGGATAGCTATTAAAAATAATTGTACGTTATAAAATTATGATTATTTTTCAACAAGTAATTTTGGTCTCTTGCAAATCTGTTTTCAAGGATGAAACCTAGGCAAGAAAATTAATAAAATAGAGTCTTCTATATACCTAGCTGGGATGTTATAATTTACAGCAACTTTTCACAATTATTATAACCATATAATGCCACCAGCTAGGTAAATTATTCCGCTAGCTCTTTGCGATGATCAATTATTTCGTATGAACAATTATAGTTATGCTTGAAAGTCACGAACTGGAATATTTTCAAACTGTATTATTTGTTTTTGTTTTTATGTATCTATTATACATATGGCCAGTAACATTAAACTTAAACAAAAATTTTATAGAGAGAGCATACTTTAAAATTCCTTATCTGAAAACATCATTACATAAATGTAATACTTATATGTCTTAGATGAAATCTCGTTAAATAAGTACAGAATATTTTAATAGCTGAGGAAATAAAATCATTATTTCTTGGTAAATCCCAAAATTAACGTGATCCGAAGAAATTATATTTACATTTGGAACAATTTTATCAAAAGAAGCGAATTTCATGGCAATATTTTATTTCATTTGAGTAAATATATTCAATATATATATTTTTCATCATACTATAAAAAGTTATTGAGCTTAACCTATGGGAAAAATACCTATATTCGTAGGTGAATATCATTAAGCGATAGTCAGCGGCGCGACGTTCAGATGGATGCCTCCAATTGCTTCAGTGAGGACATTTTTTGGATTATACGTAAGCTTTTCTTGACTTTATCGGACTTAAAGATATTGTATTGCTTTAAAATCTTGACGAGTCTAACTTTTATTTGCATCTTGGCAAACAGGAGGCCTGAAAAATTATAACAAAATATCGTTTCGATAAATGCAAAGAATGCCTCTTATAACACAACGTTTGCAAACGATTATTAATATCACGGCGAAAAACTATTTAGAAGGGACCCTAATCAAATGTTTAATATATACTATTTAATTACGCAGCCATATATACATACACATATGCACATACATACATATATATATATATATATATATATATATATATATATATATATATATTCTTCACATGGCAATACAATATAATCTTTATATATATATATATATATATATATATATATATATATATATATATATATATATATATGTGTGTGTGTGTGTGATAAAGGGGTAAACCCGCTTTATCTATCACTATATTTGTACCGGGGAGCGTATATTTACTAGTACACTGTCTTGTTAAAGTGCAGGCTGCGGGATACTTCCTGAGTATGTTCGCCAATGATTCAAATGTTATTTCCCAATCATTTTCATTCGGCTGAGTATTTATTTCTTCACGAATTTTAGCTTGAATAGTACGATTTTAGCGAGTTCGTAAAGAGCATGACTTATTATAGATGCTGTAGCTTCAAAACCGGCAGCAAAGAAGAACATCTGAGAGGTCATATCTATGTCAGTGATGTCCATCTTAATTTTGTTTTTATTCGATTTATCCAAACTGTATCCCTCTATGTATCTGTGAGACCTAATTTCCATTAATATATCTATAAAATCATGTCTTGTTGCAGGCTTACCTTTGCGACTTCGGCTGATTTCTTTACAGATTTTAATACGAAAATTTTCCACAGATTTATCGAAAGCTTTAAAGGAAAATATATGGTATATTGCAGGATACATATATCCTAACAAATCTGACAAACTTTTTGCTATTGAGGTTTTAAAAAACTTTCTACCAATAGCTCTAAATATATTGTAATTTTCATTCATTGAATTCGTCTGCAGACCCTTTTGGTCACAAGAACCGATTACTTCAATTGTGACATCGTCATTCAGTTTCCGCATATCCACAGTTCACCATTTCTTCTAAATAGGCAACCAAACAACCTGCTTCAATATCGTAAGACGCTTAGTACATTCTGCCATCAGGTACATCATATTTTTTATCTTGGATGATGTAAAGATATTTTTTGCAGATTTTCCAATCATGACCATCACTCATAAATAGATTTAATGCAAATTTATCCGCGCGATCAAAAATTAATCCCCTTAAATTTAAGTGATAGAAATCCACATTTTATTAAATCTGGACCACGTACAATTAGCAGTTTGTTATGGAGAAAGTATGCTCCGACATATGGTAGCGTTGGTAACAGTTTATAGATTTTAGCCGTTTTATCAACCAATGATTTTTTCTGCAAGGCAAATTGTGAATAGCTGCCAAAAAAATGGTAGAGGTGTAACCTGTTTTACTTATTTCTGCGTCCAATACGTACATTTATTGATTATAAAGAAGATCCTTGTAATCATTAACGTCAGTAACGCAGTAAAATAATACGCGTAAATATCCATGATGAGTCCGCTCAATAATAAAGAATGCTATTTGTAGTAATCTCTTAATAAGCAGCGTTTATATACCCTTGGATTAGCGTGATATAATTAGTTTTATCAAATGAACTCATTGAACATTTTTATTAATACATCACAATAATAAATTTAAAGTTCACTTTAAGCTTTTTCTTATTCTTTCATCACAACAGTTCATTTTACGGAAACTAAGTAAGGGCTCTGTAACCAAACTACTCTAACTCATAGTTACGCCATGTTCATAAAGCTGAAGTTTGGCACGGTTATACATATTTATAACGCATACAAAGTTATTTTAAAACATTATTTTAGGGTATCTCCCCTAAATGTAAGGTATCTCCCCTAAATGTAAGGTTTTTTCTCGCGTACATCCGTGGAATAGATTTTTAAAAATATTGGGGGTGTATTATAAACAATTTTTCGATTCAGTTTTATTATAGTTACTTCAACTACTTAAGTTACTACTCCCCACCTCGTACCAGCTACACCGTTATTTTTTAATATTTAAAAACTATTCATAATAGTATCATATTTAATGAAATTAACAGGAAAATGATCACAGCTAAATAGGTTCCATTGGTTTTATAGTAACAGTTGACCAACTTATGATATGTAATTTGGTCTATAAAAAGTTCATGTAAACTCCATACAAGTGACATAAATCGACTGTAAAAATAACTATGCTATATAACTATAAAAATAATATATTTTAAAATGTACATTTATTACGTTTTCCTAAATAGGCAATATATTAGGTTGTGAAAAAAATTAATATTTGTAAATATTTTAATAAAAATTCCGTATACTCTCAAATGTGTAAGCAGCCCGGGAACTACTCCTTTTTGACAGGTTTTCAAGGTAATATTTTATTGTTGTACGAGCATTTATCATTTGGCCGATAATTGGCCGATAATACTATGAATCAACACTGTAAAACGCGCGTCCAAATTTCACTCGTAGGTGTTTTCCATATTTGTTCGCATATTTATTCGATAGATTCTCTCATTTCAATTCTGTATTTTCTAGAAAACATAGAAGTTAGTTAATAAGTACGCGTTGGACATATCATTATGGATTTAAAATAGATCTTAATCAAATGTTAACGTTTATACTCGCACGCTGTTGAATTATTTACATTGTGTATATTTGCAAAAAAATTACTAAAGTTTATAAATTTCGGTTTTTTCTTTTTCTGTAGATATAAAATGGCTAAAGTAAATATCACGACATAAATATGCGTATGTAGTGAACGGCACAAGCGACTTTACATATAAATTTTTATTTGATGTTTACCTAAAAACTATTGGAAATTTCGGTCTAGTTTTTTTTAAATAAAACGAAGAAAATAGAAGTGCTTTCTGTTGTATTTTAATTATTATTTTTAATTAAGAGATTCATTCAGTAAAACTGTTTAAGGGGTAAAATAAAAAGAAATTAACTTAGCATTAAATAATAAGAAGTTTTTGCGACAAAATTTTCATAAAATCAACGTCTGAACAATTATATAGAAAAAATTCTATGAATGACATATCCAAAGCAATTAATGAAAGTCTCGTGGTCAAACCCCAAGTTTTTCACTTTTTTCTGTAATTTGAAGAAGCGCAGATTATATTTTAACTCTTTAACCCAAGACGTTTTTCCTTCAAAAAGGTATATACGTTTATGATAAACACCGTACATTTATTATTTGAGTAAATTTGAAATTGATTTATTATTTTTTTAAGTGCAACGCTCCCTTCATCCGTTTTAATGTAAGGGCAAATTAAACTGCATTAGTCAAAAGATGATGCACTTCTCGCTAGTCGATTTTATAACGATTAAATTTAAGATATTCTAGATTTGTTTTCAATTAACTGTAAAGCATAATCAGTTAAATTTTCAACAAATGGACAAAAAAGGCTAAATAATTAACTGGAAAGTTACCGATCTGATTTAGCTACAGTAAATAATGTGAAGAATTGTTTTGCTTTTACTATAATTAAAAAGATATAATCAATTATGTAATTGCCATGTTCCTTTGCCCTTAATTATTGTGTAGTAGTGATTTATAATATAACTTATTAAGAATCTAACTTACCAGTATCACATTTTTAATCTTCTACAAATTATATATCCTTACATGTAAGCTTATCTCGCAGCTCTAACTGTTGACCGTTTGTGTGGGTAGAAATGTTTGATAGTACGATAGGTCATTACGACAATACTGAGTACTGATAATCGTACTATGTGGTGATCTTTAGAGAGTTCATAAATACTGTTCTCAATTTTTTTTTTGTTTTAAGTTTGGTCACGAAAAAAATAAGCATCCGGAAACCTACTTTAATATCGCTAATTTCAAGTCACATTTTTGTTTTTTTAAATCAGGACACTATTTGACATTTGATATTTATGAAGATATACAAAAAATATTGCTTCATACAAGTTTATCTTTACAACTTTCATATAAAAATATATACGTACATATACATACACGCACTCATAAGTGTATTTATGCAATATAATTCTAGAGATAGTTCTACTCGCACATAATAATTTTTTTTAATGTGGTAACTTTTTAATACAAGAAACTTCAGGTTTAAAGGACGGTGTTTGGTTTGATATCATATATAACTTAACCAATCATGTGAATTTATCTCTATATTTTTATCAGATGAACATGTTATGACATTGATTCAATGAATTTATTGCAGAATTTATTTGCAGACAAGTCTTTTAAAGACGGTTTTTTTTCTTCGCTGTTTCTCTCTAACAGAATATTAGACAACTGCTGTCTTCTATTATTACATAAAAAGCGTGTAAGAAATATATAAATATTTTTTATGAATAATAAGGAAGGGAAAGGTTTTGAATAATAAATATAGGTGGAGGCCATCATAATACGATATTGCATAATGTTACATACTATTTGCTTTTTGTATAGGATTTTCATGATTTTGGTCTCCTGATAGATAATTTTTTTATGTCTTTTTTTCCACATGTAGACTAATGCGGTTTTCTCGGGTTTTTGTGTCTCTTATTTATGCTAAAAATAAATATTTATTAAACAATCTAAAATATCACTTAAAAATGTTTAAAAATCAATTCCTAATTCGAAGAAATAGTTATGAGGTATTAGGTTTTTTATTAAGCTGATTATTTATAATAAATATGTTAATTTATAAATCTTAGTAAATTATATAATGGATTTTACATTAAGTTAGTCGTTCCAATAAAAACAGTAAATTATATTCTAACATAACAATTAAAGAAATCCTTTTATTTGTTTTGAACAGCCATTTTTCGTTTATGAACCAATATTTTATTATTTTAGTATATTTCTTTACGCCATTTTTGTGATGATTTGAGATTTTTTCCGCACATCTTCCACCTCAGATCAATGATACATGCATCTAGATCTTGATCAGTTACAAAATGAAAAAGTTCAATTAAATACTATAACACTATGATCGGTAGATTTTGTTTATATACAAAGAATTTTCCGAGAATATATATCTTGCCTCATCTGGTCCTTGGAAAATATTCATTCCGTTTTGGCCGATTCAAAACCATTCTTTTCAAATGAAGTAGTAAAAATGCTTCCAATACTATTTAAAAACAAATCTTTATTGTTATTAAACTCTTCACTATTAGGATCAAAATTAATACGAAAAATAATTATTGTCCATAAAAATATTGACTGGAGAAGTAAAACAAATCAATATTGACCGATAATTACAAGAAGGATTCTCATTACAATCAAATTAAATCGATGTGTATTAGAAGTATAAGTACTAAGATAAACCTCTTTGTAATACTAGAAAGACTTATTATTCTTTATGATAGTAAATAGTGGACTTTAAATAAGTCCATAAAAATGACCTTACGGTTTTTAACAGGAAATACTTCTATACGATTTTGGAGCAGTTAAAGGAAATTATATTTGAAGAATACATGAAAGATATATTTCGTATTGAAGACTAAATATGGATAACGTAATTAAATCCAATGATATGGGTTTTTATTAAAAAGTAACTTTTCCTAATACCGAAGAAATAAGAAAATGAAAAATTCATACTAGTAGGCCGGACAATATTGAAAAAGACCTCAAGATAAAAGGAATTAATTGACGGAGAAGGCCACCCAAAGAGAGAACCGAATGGAAATAGAAAAAGCTTCGTGAAAAGGCTCTGACCTGCCGCAGTTTATAATGCCAAAGAAAAAGATCACAGCGAAATTCTAAAACTTTTTGTCAAAGCGGTCAAAAGCATGTTTTATGAGTTGAAATTTATGCACATAATCTCTTTATTCAAGCTGAAACATATTAAAGCCTATGCCTTGTTTGGAAATTGTCTAATATAAGTTAACGACTAATAAAATCGCCCTTTCGTTGATTCTGAAATTGGCAGCTATCAATGCGGATTTTAGAGTGGAAAATCTACTGTTGATCAAATTTTTTGTTTACGTCAAATTATTGAAAAATCAAATGAGTATGATATTGATACTCATCACTTGTTTGTAGACTTTAAATCAGCATTTGACAATGTTAGTAGAAAGGATTTAAAAGATGCAATGTATGAATTCAAAATTTCAAGCCATTTAATTAGACTTGTAATGTGTTCTATGGAGAAGACAAAATGTAAAATAAAATTCAATGGTGCCCTCTCTGAAGATCTTAGTGTCAATAATGGTGTTCGACAAGGCGACTCACTCTCGTGTCTGCTTTTTAATATTACACTAGAAAAAGCTATTCGGGATTCAGATATTAACATTAACCATCTTTTGGGGTACCATCTTTTACAAATCAATTCAGATCCTAGCGTATGCTGATGATACTGATATAATTGCTAGAAACCTACCAGCCTTGAGAGAGGCCTTTCTGTCTTTGGAGATAGCTGCAAATCAAATGGGTCTGGCAATAAACGATTCCAAGACTAAGTATATGGCTATACAAAAATCTCCACCAAATAATGCACATAATCGTTTGGTGATTGGCTCGCATACATTTGAAACGGTTGACTGCTTTACTTACCTTGGATCTTGTGTTAACAACAAGAATGACACTATCTCTGAAATTTAGAATCGCATATCATCGGCCAATAAAGCATTTTTTGGACTAAGCTCCATCCTTAATTCTTCTTTTCTTACAAGAAAAACGAAATTATTAGTATATAAAACTCTTATCAGGCCAGTTCTAGCATATGGTTCAGAAACCTGGCCTTTGACTAGAACTGGAGAGAATAAAATAGCAGCCTTTGAAAGAAGGGATCTGAGGAGAATTTTTGGGGGTGTCAAGGAAAATGGTATTTGGCGAAGACGTCTTAACTCAGAAATCTATAGGTTGTTTGGTGAGCCTGATGTCATAAAAACCATCAAAATCAAAAGAATGAATGGGGCTGCCCACGTATCTAGGATGAAAGATGAAAACCCAGTAAAGAAAGTTTTCATCGCAAAACCTCTAACAACTCGTAGAAGAGGTAGACCAAAATTAAGATGGATCGATTCAGTGGAAGAAGATTTTAACATTCTCAGGATAAAGAACTGGAAAACCCAGGCGAATAGTAGAAACTCCTGGAAAAATCTCCAACAGAAGGCCTTGGCCCACTCTGGGCTGTCGTGCCAAATATGATGATGATGACAATCGCCCTTTCATTTCAAAGTATATTTATCTAGTACTATTTTTATCTAATTATTTATAGCCAGTGTGTTTCACTGGCTATAAATAATTTAAAGTAGAGGAAAAATTACTTTTTTTACGAATTCTTTGGGCTTTGGACTGTAAACTTCGGTATGTTCTGCCTTAAGACGTTCTGTATCCGTATGGTAGGTACCGAAGCACATTTCATCCCAAACGAAAGTATTTTTCACGCATTACTATAGAAAATGAGGAGCTCCATGCACACGCTAGCTTTTTTAAGAAGCTGAGGGTGTGTTAGCTCATGTGCTAGACAAAGAGAATATTTCCACTTCTTTTCCAAAGCATAAAGTTTCATTTCTGCTACAGTATGTTGTAAGAAAATGATCCATCACTTAATTCTCTCAGGGTGGAACTCCGAGACACTTCCCCAGAATGGGAAGCTCAGTACATAAAAAAGAGATGTCCTCGACTGCTCCAACTATAGAGGAATCAATCTTCTGTGTACAGCGTACAAAATATTTTCAAACCTACTCTTCAATAGATTTTCTTCTTATGTCGTAAACATCATTGGTGATTACCAGTGCGGATTAAGAAGAGATAGATCCACAACTGAGCAAATTTTTAACCTCCGGCAAATCTTAGAGAAAACAAGAGAATTCTAAATAAATACTTATCACCTCATTATCCATTCCAAAATGGACTATGACTGTATTAGTATAGAACGCCTAATCGAGGGTCTGAATGAATTCAACATTCCTGATAAACTGGTTAAGTTGATTTCCCTCACTCTAACTGACACGGAAATGAGAGTTAAAATTCAAGGAAGCCTCTCTGAACCAGTCGAAACAGCATACGGTGTTAGACAGCGCGATGCATTAGCGTTTCTTCTTTTCAAAATTGCTCTCGAGAAGATTATTAGAGATTCGAAAATTAACGCAAGAGGCACGATTTTCTCTAAGTCTGCACAAATTATTGCATACGCGGATGACATTGATATTATTGCTAGACCTCAAAAGACGTCAAATAGGCATTTCTAGCTCTAGAAAGAGAGGCCAAATAAAGCAGACCAAAACCAAATTCATGCAATTTGTAACCAACTCTGACTCCTCTACGCATTTTAAAATCGATGACTACAAATCTGGATTACCTTGGATCTGAAATCAACACCGGCAACGGAAACAGACAGACGGGTGCAGAACTGCGGAGACGAACAATTGCAGCCAACAGATTCATAGACTAAGAAGATTTCTGAAATCCATTAACATCAGAAAAGAGACACTAAACTACTGTTATATAAAAGCTTAATCAGATCAGTACTTACATATGCATCCGAAACGTGGATATTGTCCCAAACTGGTGAAAAAAGCCTTACAAGTTCCGACCGAAAAATCCTCAGATTCATCTTTGGTGGCTCCTTTGACAATTGGTTTTGGAGATGGAGAACTAATGCAGAACTTTTTTGCTTATATAAAAAACAAGATATGATAAAATTTATAAAAAATCAACATATGAAGTGGGCGGCCATATAATTAGAATGAAGGAAGGTAGAACGACAAAACAATTTTTTCTGGCCAAACCAACTGGCTCAAGAGGAAGAGGAAGACCCAAATTAAGATGGGCGGACTGCTTATAAAGTGTTTTCCACCCTCTCAACATAACAAATTTGAAAACCATGGCGCCCAGAAGGAGGGCTTGGAATAGTCTGCTTGAGAAAGCCAGTGTTCACTGAGGACTGTCGAGACCGTGTGAGTGCAGACTTAACTTGCAATCTGTTACAATAAGACATTTTAATTTTATTAAATTTTGTGCAAATAATCGCCCGGAACAAGAATTAGAGAAGAGATTAAATATTTCCTTTTACTACTTTTTGGACCCAATGCTTGGCTTTGTTGTGGGAAACTACACCTTGAATTGTCGTTGTGCATGTACCTCTTGTTGCTTCGCTCCCTTTTCACCTTAAAAGGAATTCATGAAGCGAGAGCATTTCAAATCTTCGTGAAATTTCCACATATTGTTTGCTTTTTCTCACCAAAACTCAGTTTCTAACTGAACAAAGTTCAAACTCTTTATATCCTATACGAACAGAGATATTCGGCAAGTTTATATAACATTTCAGAAATCTGTGGACAAAAGTTGTGAGTTTATTAATCGTTATCATAATGATCATTACTGAAAATATTAATTTTATTTACATAACATCTTTCGATCCTCAAGTACAATTGAATGATAAAATACCTCAGTTTTTTTTTAAAGTTATACTAATATAAGTCAAGTAGAGATAATATCCTACTGCACATGAACTATATATGGACTGTGCAACATTACTTTTACCGTTCCGCAGACATCGTTATAATTAAACAGCTAACGGTATATTTCTGGTAACCGTTTAAATAATGATTGAACCTATGAGACGGTTAACAGATAATGAAACTTTTGGAAAATTGAATTCTGTCATAATTTATAATATTTATCAGTACGCTGTCTTAAATTAATTAAATTCTGAAACTAAAAAAAATGTTTATTTTATAACATTTATTAGTATTAAATATGGTCTAATATTTATCAAAAATATAGTTGCATTACGTAATTAAATTTAGACAGTGTCACACGGTGCATTATCATTTATAACGTCCACATCCAAATCTATTTCCATCCGTTGTCCCTTACTGACTGTTTATCCATTTCTAATGCTTGTTGTGCCGCCCGTTATTACATACGGGATAGTATTTATTGATGTATTTATTATTATTCTATCCGATTTCGATTTCAAAAATGAATTTATTGTTTCAAAGGTTCAAATATTTATTCATTGGCCTGATTATTCAAAACATTAATTGTTTCGATATTGAAACAACTGATGTTATCGATATTAAATTGTATGTAAGTTATTTATAATATTGATAGTTTGGACTATTCAAACTGTACCTGTAAACAAAGCGACTTTATAAAATTACACGCGCGCATATCTTTAGTGCTTCATTGATTTTCAAAATGGTCCACAATTAAATGAAACTACGGGATGTAGTGAAGATCTTTGCTAATAGCCCACCTGAAGATGTTGTAACAAAACGAAACCTAGGTCGTGGTAAAGAAATTAAAGAAAGTAGAAATAATACTACATCACGTAGTTTCATTTAATCGTGAACAATGAATTTCTACAAAATTAACGCCAAATATATTCAATATTTCAAAATGGTGTAAAGAATATCGAAACGTTGAATTCATTCTAGATAAGAGTACTAAATAAAGGTATTTATGAAGTATTAGAAAAGCTACGGCTCTTAGTGGAAAAGTACACGCTTGGATACTTGGGGAATAACAACTTTACTGAAATTTCATTTAGTATTTATTTAAATGAAAAAAATGCGTAAATGAATCTTTATTCTTAAAATTGTATATAATCTTAAAATTGTAATAAGGAACTTTCGCTCAATTCCTTATAAACATTATAAAGAATATTTCAACAGTACTATCGATAGCTTTAAACGATAGTGCACAATATAATGCGGGATCCATGAACCCTAATAAATCCGACAAATTTTTCCCTACTGAAGTTTCAAACATTTTCCGATCGATCGCTCTGAATTCAATTTAATCTTCGCTCATCGAATTCATCTGCAGACCAGAGTTACCAGAGTTTAAAATTTTGAAATCGGCATTCCGTTCTCGCTTATCCGAAGTTTTCTTTTTTTTACTTTACCATAAGTAGGATGCGAATCGTTTACTGTTTTCCACCATCAAGTATAAACGTTGTTTATCGTGACGATATAAAGTATAGGGACAAAGTTTGTGTCTAGAATTTCTAATTATTACCTTCACTCAAAAATGTATTTAATGTAAACTTGTCCGACAGATCGAAAACTAATCTTCTTCAATAGAATTAGTAGAAATGTTTTGTCGTCACACGTTTTATAAAGTACCGCGCGCGAACACTAGTCTTTTTGGTCATTTAAAATTTGGTCTGTGAATAACTTCCTCTGTAAAGCAAATCATATAAAGTTGCCTAGAAATGGTATACTCGTACGTCTACTCTGTTTCACTCTGTTTTGCATCCAATAAATATATTTATTCACACCTCTTCATAATCATACCTCTTCATGTCGAGTGCGTTCACTCACTAATATTAATGATATTTTTGATAAATATTTTAAAAACGACTTTTGAAAATTTTGCACTTCATTAAAAAATCGTTATAGATCTTGAAATTGTTGTGTAAATTTCACCCGTCCTTTCTCTCACACTACTTGTATAATAATATTCGATTTAGTTTTAGCACTTTTGAAGTCATTCAATCTAGAATCGAGGAATGTTGAGTTGCAGGATAATAAATCTATTAAGAACGGTAAGAACTCCCACTGCTACCGTATGCACTGAGGCACATTTATTTTTAGGAGCATATATTTTTAGGGTAAATGGAATATCAATTAAATTATTTACAAATACTAATATTATTTTTAATCATCTAGATGTATTGCCTAGTATATTATGAATATCTCAAAAAATTATGACATTTAGAATCATCGCTATAGTTTTTCGAAAAACTTTAAGTAATATACTTCTAACACAATTTTTTTCATAATTTTGATTGTGGTAGTCAGAAAAAATATGTTCCCTTTTCTGATTCTGAAGACTACCAGTCTGGTAATCTTTAGAATTAGAAAAGGGCGCATATTTTTTCTAGATATTTTCAACAATATCTATAACATGACATTTTGAAAAAAAAGATTGTTTTGGAATTCTTATAATTGTTTATTCAACTGATACCATACATGATAAATGAAATGGATAAAAATTTATAAAATTTTATTTGGCGCCTTAAAAATTGCCACGTTTATAAATTTGTGTATTAACAATTGAGATATGTGTGGGTTAATATGCTAACGTTAACAAGTTTGTACATCAAAACCTTTTGTGAGAAATTTTTTCCAGATATTATCGATTAATGACTCTGGAAGTATTTTACTAAATTTATAAAATAAATAATTTTGGAATTCTTATAAGTCGAACTTTCAATTTATTTTTCACGCGATATATAGAGTCGAAAAACAATTTCTATTACGTTATTCGTCCCCTATAAAATTTACGTATGAATATATTTAATCGTTAACTATTGAGTTATATATGAATTAGTATGCTTTAACACTATGTTAAATATCAAGATTCCGTCTGTTACATTCATTTTGAGAAAAATGAAAAAAATTATGATAATTAGAAATACATTTTCTTTTTCTTTTGACGGAGGAACCCTAAAATCAGGTTAAATTTATTAAAATTTAATTCTATGTCTTATAATTTGTGATACAGGAAACATTTACATACGTATTATTAATATAATAAATATGCATTTTTACATAAGACGTGGCTTATAACGATAATTCCTTAATAATGTTCAAAAATCATTATGGCTTAATCCCAAAAACCTTTCAAAATTAAATGAAACTACGTGATTCAGTGTTATTTCTACTTTCTTTAAGTTCTTTACCACGACCTATTACAACATTTTCAGGTGGGCTGTTAGCAAAGATCTTTGCTATATATTATTTCTACAAAATTAACGCCAAATATATTCAATATCTAAAAAACTTTGTTCATTTTAAATATTAGATGACTCAAAATAATTTAAAAAAATATGAAGCTTTAAACTATAGTGCACGATATAATGCGGGATACATGAATTCTAATAAATCTGACAAACTATTTCCTACTGAAGTTTCAAATATTTTCCGACCAATCGCTCTATACGTATTGTTATCTTCGCTCATCGAATTTATCTGCAGACGGAAGGTACAAGAGCCGATCACTTCAATTGTGAAATCGGCGTTCAGTTTCCGCATGTCCACTATTTTGTTTTTCTTCACCGTTTCTTCCAAATAGAATGTGAGTCGTTTACTGCTTTCTACTATTAAGTACATCATGTTCTTCATCTTGGACTATATAAAGAGTGGCGATAAATTTTGTCTACATATTTTCCAATCATCGTTTCGAAGTCAGTCTGTCTTTCTCATAGGCAACTATATCTGGTTATCCAGAGTGGGAGGTCCAAAAAACAAGTATATTATACTCCCATAAAATAATAAAACTATAAATGTAGTATAAAGAGTCATCCTATTCAAGTAAAAAAAAGAAAAAATAGAACTTATAATAAAAAATACACAAGTTAAGAATAAAAGACAAAAAAAAATAAAAATATAAATAAATAGGACCCGCCAAGTGCGCATAGAACTCGTGCGCTCGGGACATTATAAACTGTAGTGATAAAACTATGAGTACTACACTCTGTCAATTCATACATGACTATGATTTAGAAATTAAGGAATCAGGGAAGAATTGGAACCGGAAAAAATGCAGGCTAGGTAGTCACTTCAGCTGTCACATTTAATTGCAGGCAGGTTATTGATCTACGGTAATTATTAATTTTAACCAAAATCGGTAAAATATTTTCGGAGGTAAAGGCAAAAATCGGATTTTTTTCTATACACTGCTAAGTTAAAGAGAGTCCAGTGCGCACGCATTCAATAAACAAAGATGACTACTGTGTCAATGACGTTACTGTGGCTATGTATGTTGTTATATTGTATGTATCCACAGCTCGGTTTTTCAAGATTAATCTTTTCTATTAAGCTGGGATGCGTCTTCTTTAATCTTGATGTGATATTGTCCAACCATGTTAATGACATAAAGCGATTTAGATTGGTGTCACTGCGTTATTTCGTTGAAAGTTTTATTTAGCGGAATTTTTGTCAGACCATTTGTTTAACACGTTATGTACAATTTGCGTGTAGGAAAAATTAATTCTCTTTAATTTTCTACACATTTCTTGAGAGAAAATAATGAACAAAGTGCCAAATGCAAACATTACAATTAAATATTAAACATTCCTGATAGTTAAACTGGAGTTTTAGGTACCCAAATGCGTGCTAAGCATATTGGTGGAATACCAGAATAAGACTCTGAAAGAGCCAGTATTTCAACTACTGCTAAAATGATCAGGATGAAGTCGGAAACATTAGACATGACCATCAAAAAAAGAAAACTAAACTTACAGATTACAAGTGTGCTATTTATGGAGATTTGTGTGCCCAGAATGGCAGAACTAGATGGAATTCCATTTAACAAATTTAGTATTTCTGAACACCTAAGATATATGTTTAAATAGTCTTGCTATGCTTTACCAAATTTCTCCCACAACTGCAACAGCAACAGAGTGATCAAACAAAAACCAAATTTTGAATATATTTGTCGTTAATTTGGTAGAAATTCATTATTCACAATTAAATGAAACTACGTGATGTAGTATTATTTCTATTTTCTTGCAGATTGTAATAAGGTATTCGTACAGTTTGTGAATATAAAATAAAGACTCAGACAAAATAAGTACAAAAATTTGGAGCTATTGAGGATAAAAGGTTCAATAATATCTGATGTAGCTATTCAATTTTTAGAACAGCATTTGAGTGTGTTTGAGCTCTATCTGAGCGACATAATTTCTGCCACTATAGACGGAGCTAGTGTAATGGTTAAAATGGGTAAGAATTTTGACGCTTACCATGAACTGTGTTATGCATATAGAATACAACTTGAGATATTGTATAATACCCAGAAAACTTCAGGTCTGCAATTTGAACTTGGACTCGAAGATAGTGATTCTGAAGAAAATGAAGAAATTGATGAAATTGATTTTTTGTAGATGAATTAGTTTTCCAGAGCCAAACTCTTAATATTTTAAAGAAATTAAAAAAGTAAGAGGCGTGGTTAAATATTTTCATAAATCGTACTTGAAAAATGGCATAGTAGAAGAGTACAGTATAAATCTGGATCTTATATTAGACTATAAAACGAGATGGAGTAGCTTGTCAGATATGGTTGGCCGGTTTCTTAAATTAAAAATATGCGTTATGAAGTCGTTACTAGATTTAAAAATCCAACGTGAAATTTACAGATAAAAAAATTGAAGACCTTTGTGACATTCATCGTATTTAGATCTAAAAAACAAAAGTGATATTTTTATGTTGCCCTGTCGAGTTTATTAAAAGCAGATGCTTCGTTACGGGTTATGCTTAATAAATTAGAGTTTCAATCAAACTAACTAGATGGAAAACTTGATTAACCTCTCGACAAGAAAATAACAGAAAAACGAACAATTGCATTTGGTGTTTTACAATATTGCATAACAATGAAAAAAATTTCACCACCGCAGCCTCTGAAACATTCGAAAAACTGTTGTCAGATGAAATTAGAATATTTTTGCCCAATTATTAGAAAGGCTGAAATTTAAACAAACAAAAGAGAATATGCGATGTCTGCAATAAACACGAGTGAAAGCTATAACTATAAGTAGTGATGATGGAGACATGAAGTGAACCATCGCACAAGAGTTGGAAAAGATATAAACTAAGCTACGATTGGAAAAAAAAGATTCCTCTAGAGAAAACACAGACCTAGAATCTATTATTCGGGTCGAAATCTGCATTTATGATAGTTCTGTTGGCGGCTGACGCAAAGTCTACGTAACAGCTGCGTACGATTATTTATTGTCTATGTCGCTTATGTCATTTATTCGATGACATTTTCAAGACCAAAAAAGTAGAAATCATTTATAAAATTTCATTGGATTTTTTATTATTATTTAATCTTATCGATTTCATAAATATTACTTATTTCTTTAATAGAAATACAAATAAACCTCAATATTACAGTCTTTCTTTTATTAAAACTACAAATACATTTTTTTAATAATTCCGGGACCGTAACGTAATTTAAACCCATAAATTCGTCATTCGTACAGTTTTAGTGCGAGTTATACTTACTGTTGACAGGTTTTTATTTCAAAACTAACTAAACCCGCCCACGCTTCCTTGTGGCTCAGTCTGATATGAAATGCATGAGAAAACAAATAAAAGCATTCTAGCAAACATAGATCCACCGAGAAAACACATCATTCAATTCAATATCCTGATGATGGATGGTGATGTTTCGATGGCTATTTAGAATGAAAGAAAAGGAAAAAAAATATATTTTTCACAGAAAATCATTTTTGATTGTAAAGTTAGTGGATTAACTATATTTTTCGTTTATCTGCATTAACATAAAGATCGAATGGTTCACTGATTCTGAGAGAAACAATCGTTTTCTAAGTTCAAACCGTACACTTGCAAAGATTGCCCTTGCGTTTTATCGATGGTTATAGCAAAGGCGAGGAATATTACAAATTGAAATCGTTTGAACATGTCGGTCGAAATGAGTGTTATTCATAAAAGTAAACCTTTATGAGGTCCGGTCAGAATTGTTATTTCAGTTAGATTATTTATCAATTTTTATAAAATCACAAATAGCGTGCCATTGCATAACTTTGGCTGATTGATGTTTCGGAGTAATATAATTGGCAGTCCTATTTTCAAATTTAGAACGTGTGATGGTAATCGGAGAACATAGAGAAAATTAAGAAATTTCGTTGGAAAAACATTACTTCATTTTGGTTCATCACGAAATCAATAGATTTGTACGTCACTGTTTCACCTGCGATTCTGTTTACAATTAATTTTCATTTAATTTCGATGCTTTGGAAAACCTTATCTACCAATTCTTCTTTCCAATTCACGACGTTCTAGAAATTAGGTACGAAGGTGATATAAGAAAAAATAATATAATCAAGAAGTGATAGTAACTTTTTAATAAAAACGCCCGTATTCTAATGCAACCTTGGGTCAAAATTTCAAGTTAATCGACCGATTACTTTTCGAGTTTTGCGGGCACAAACATACGCAGGTTAAATTTAACCTCAGCAGCATAGCTGTTTCTCTTTCTAACCAATAGGGTCGATCGAATGACTGTCTCGACAGCACGCTGGCGCAGTAACTTTGTACTAGGGCGCACGTCTTTATTATTAACGAATTGTAAAAATTAAATTATTTAAATAAATATTTTATATTATACATTTAATTGAGTGAAAGTGATTTGATAATAATAATATTAAGATAGAATTTGAAATAAGGTACTTAGTGTGGATCCTGAAACCAAAATAAAATTTTAAATAAAAGTAAATTTTGTTCATTTATAAATGTGATACACTGGAATAAGGTCTTCATTGTACTTTTGACTCTTACTAAACCATATAAAAAAAGCTTATGGTAGACAATACAAGGATGCGTTTTCCAATCACATCGCGTTCAAAAAACCAATGATTTCAGACCTAAAATTATAGGTACTAACCAAATAAGTTGATGATATAAAACAAAATTATTTACAACAAACAAAAAAGGGAGACAAAACAATATCCTATCCTTATTGATTTTATTGCTTTTTAAACACTCGTACACAGCGTAATAACGGACCGTTTTATTGAATTATTATAAACAGTTATCAATTAAGACTGAATTACACAAGTTAAACTCAACCAAACATCGCAAAATCAAACAAATAACACGCCCACGCAACAAACGGCAACCTGGGATCGCGTACTCTTGATCGTACTCATTATGTGCGGGTGACGTTAAACTGGTGGTGAGAGGCGAGTGTCTTCTTTACGCAGTAATAGTTAATATTCTTTGCCAATGCTATCATACTGCAGTAAACTAAATAAGTTCTAACGAGCTCGTATTGAATAAAATTAAATTTTATTTTGCATTAGATGCCCAAGAAAATCATAATTTAAATGAAGAAAAGAAGTTTAAAATGGTCACAAAAAGTGCATTTTTGGATAATAAAATATAACAAAATTAGATGAGATTTGCGCTTCAATAAGAATTTCTTGAATGACTAACAAATTGCCCAGCTAGCGGGCGCACGTGCAGTTGTGATATGTAGGATGTGAAATCACATGAAAATTATATGTAAAATGCTGAATTTTTTGAAGAAATTTTAGTGAATTAGTTAAATTTTTAATTTAAAAAAACGCACTGTGACATTTGTGGTTCCTTTTATGTGTCCTGACACTAGCTAAGGACGAAATTGTTTATGTATAAATTAAAAAAATAAATGGAATTTATTTATTAACTTTACTCTGAACAAAAGTCTTTACTGAAATAGAAATTTTACCTAAAACATATGTATAGTAAAAACCGTAAGTTTTACAGATCTAACTCTCATTTTGATAATGAAAAAAATAACATCAATAAAATAATCCTACATTACATAAATCAAGCACGCATGTGAAATAAAGGGGAACACGAACGTGGGTCGTTACAGAAATAGAGCGTAATCTTTGTATATAAAAATTTAGCCTGCGTATGTTCTGCGTGGGCCCGCAAAACTCGAAAAGTAATCGGTCGATTAACTTGAAATTTTGACCCAAGGTTGCATTAGAATACGGGCGTTTTTATTAAAAAGTTACTATCACTTCTTGATTATTTTATTTTTTTCTTATATCACCTTCGTACCTAATTTCTAGAACGTCGTGAATTGGAAAGAAGAATTGGTAGATAAGGTTTTCCAAAGCATCGAAATTAAATGAAAATTAATTGTAAACAGAATCGCAGGTGAAACAGTGACGTACAAATCTATTGATTTCGTGATGAACCAAAGTGAAGTAATGTTTTTCCAACGAAATTTCTTAATTTTCTCTATGTTCTCCGATTACCATCACACGTTCTAAATTTGAAAATAGGACTGCCAATAATATTACTCCGAAACATCAATCTGCCAAAGTTATGCAATGGCACGCTATTTGTGATTTTATAAAAATTGATAAATAATCTAACTGAAATAACAATTCTGACTGGACCTCATAAAGGTTTACTTTTATGAATAACACTCATTTCGACCGACATGTTCAAACGATTTCAATTTGCAATATTCCTCGCCTTTGTTATAACCGTCGATAAAACGCAAGGGCAATATTTGCAAGTGTACGGTTTGAACTTAGAAAACGATTGTTTCTCTCAGAATCGGTGAACCATCTTTATGTTAATGCAGATAAACGAAAAATATAGTTAATCCACTAACTTTACAATCAAAAATGATTTTCTGTGAAAAAGATATTTTTTTTCCTTTTCCTTTATTCTATATAGCCATCGAAACATCACCATCCAAATCAGGATATTGAATTGAATGATGTGTTTTCTGGGTGGATCTATGTTTGCTAGAATGCTTTTATTTGTTTTCTTATGCATTTCATATCAGACTGAGCCACAAGGAAGCGTGGGCGGGTTTAGTTAGTTTTGAAATAAAAACCTATCAACAGTAAGTATAACTCGCACTAAAACTGTAAACTATAAACATTTAACGATATATAATGATTGCATTAAAATTTTGATTTTTTGCAATGTAAATAAATTGCCTACAATATCTTTCTCAGGCGTAAAATGTATGGTGCATATTCAAAAAATTATCATATGTAATAAAGGTAATCGCTATACTTCCTGCAACCTTTGCATAGGCATCCAACAATTCTGTTTTTTTCATAATTTTTGATTCAGTATTCTCGGAAATAGGGAGGGGAGATATTTTTGTAAATTATTCTGCATGTCACTGAATAAAGAATACCTAAAACTGAAAAAGGTATTTTTGAGAGCCTTATAATCTTTTAAACGATGCCCCGACCTGTATATGGAAATTTAATTTTTACACGAGTAGTTAATTCTTCCCTCCTACAATTTCCATAGGAATGTTTTTGAGGGTTATCAATTGAAATATATACGGGTTAATAAGCTTTATTATTATGACGAATTTGAAGTTACTGCGTCAAGCAGTTTCTGAAAAAAATTGCTGTGACAGACAGACAGATAGACACATAAGTTTCCGTTTTTCTTTTTAATATATGGAACCCTAAAAGACCTTTCTTCATAAATATGCATGTTTTTTATACAGGAACAAAGTTAACAAGAAATAAAAAAACAATAAATATCTGATGAACTACAAAAACTAGTTTTTTAGAAATTATTACAAAAATTGTCACTCTTGTTCACTTTTTTAAATGTAACATAGCCTGAAAGCAATAAAAAATAAACTAGAACTAACAATGGCATTTGTTCTGTGTTGTTATCAGAATGAATTTCTTTTTCATTTTTCATGGGGAATTTCATGTATTAGTATTTTAATCTATGATTAGAGGATATTATGGGAACGAACCTGAATTTTGTTGCACCTGCTAGTTTAAAGTATTACATAGAAATAGCATTTACAAAGTATTATGAAAAATAACTTGAGTTTTCATAAAAAAATACATTGACGATTTAAATGACAGATTTAAGGTTTATTTTTTATATTCTCTTTAAAAAAGTGTCACTTTTATTCTTGTATTAGCAAGACCCATCTTTACATAGATGTTTACCGATCTTTTCGATGTTAAAATTTGCTTTTCTGCAAGATTTGTTTAATAGTGGTGTTTGCTCACAATCTTTTTAATTCTGATTTTAACGGGACCAAATTGCCATTTGAATTCATTTTCAATAAAGAAAATATTAATAATTTTTGACAATAAAAATATTTTTGATTCGAAGATATTTTGAAATTTATTTATAAAATCACAACCGCCGCTGGGGTTCTCTGAAATAGTTCTATTTAAACATTCCCATTGAGGTCGTTTGCTTGTTTAATTTCAGCCATTTCCAGTTCTAACAATTGTTCGTGATTACTGTTTCGCAGTATGTTTTCGTATAAAGAGACAAAAATATTGATCGTTTATGGACGATACCATTATCATTAAATGATATCAAAAAAGGAAAATATTTTAAGTTAATTATTCAATTATCTTGGATCCGCAATGTGAGTGTGATGATAATCGCGCAACGCGGATTAGTCAGGATCCGTTATATAAGTAAACAAATATACTAATCATGCTTATGCGTATGTTACAATTTAAATATACGTTACAATTGTTTACTACGTCAAAGTTTTATTTCTAAAGCTAAAAATTAGCATGCGAGTGGATAAGGGATTAAAATTAACCTTGCCATTTGATCAAACTTTAAGTAAATTTCTAGTAACGATGTTTTTTGATAATTTTGACATAGCAGTTTTGGCAATAGAATAGGGGAGGGTTCGCATGCATTTGTGGATGTTTTCAGTAACATCTTTAAAAATATATAATGTCGAATTCTGTAAAAAAGTTTTTAAATCCTTGTAAATAGCCTTTTCATTCGATTTCCAACACGACACCCAAAGTTTAATAAACATTTTTGAATACTTAATTTCATCTTTATAATAATTTCATACAAATATTTTTGAGTATTAATTATTAAGATAGATGCGGGTTAAATTGCATTATCGTTACGTCAATTTGTTAGCAAAATTAGTTAACAACTATATGGATACTTTTACACTGGATAGCAACGGCATGGACAGCATTTTGCATAGCAATGAATGAAAAATAGCACCGGCAATATGAACCTGGGTTTGCCGGTACTCATGTTGTCATAGCAAAATTCCACATGGGTTATATAATTGATTAGTAGCAGCCCTGTCGGCAGAGCGTAAAAGGGAATCCGAAATTCTTCACAGAAATTTATTGATTAGTATTTGTTGTTAGGTTATAAAAACAAGTTAGCGAAGCAAAAGGGGGGGGGGGGGGGTGAGTGTATCAGCCGTCATCTTGATAAACGTCTTTTTATGAATATGTCGAGAAAAGAAGATTCTAAAAAGAAGATACGGGAACCTTTTTTCGTATAATAAAGAGTGATCTTTCACTTTCATTTAAACATTTCTTTACAAAGTCAATATTTTTGCATTTTGCAGCCATGTAGGTAAAATTGATACATTTTATGAAGGTCCCATTCTGGTGTGCGTATGACCTTCATATCACCCGTTGCTTCAAAATAGGACGGCACGCCAACGGTTGACGAACTTAAAGGTATACAAGTTATTTGGCTTACGCCTATAAAAGATACAATAGAACGATAAAGAATATAGATATTTTTCACTGGGTAAAAATAAAATATATATCTGTGGACAGTTTAGTTGATATACTGTGTACCTCAATGTTCAGTTTAGATATACTGTGTTTAAACTTTTATATGCGTAAGTAATGCGGATTCTACTCGTGTCGAAACTAACTGTGTACATAGTGCGGATTCTACTCGTGTCGAAACGATTGAAAAACCAAAACAATGTTTCAATTGGGTCTTTTTTGTTCTGATGGTATGATGTCCATAAATTATACAGTACACAATACTATTCTGTAACAATACTATTAACAAGTAACAATATATCTTTGTAGAATACTGTCCACTTTATAAAAAGGAATACAAAGTTTAAATGATTTATTGAATCTGCTACAGTTATTCGTAATCATCAGTTGATCGTATTAACAAAAAAAAATTCATACAGGTTTAACAAATGAAGTATTTATTAGTCATACAGGTGATTTGATGTGTCAATCTGGGTAGAAAATGTTAAGGGAACTATGGGATAATTCTCGACCATTGAAAAATCATTGCCAACAGTAACGAAAAAATATTTTAATTTTTTAACAAAACACGATTCAAATAAACACAGTGTGATGCATGGAATAATCTGTATGATCTGTGAAGTCTGTGAAACGTTCTTCGTTGCAAAGTCGGGCAAAAATGATCTGCCAAATGTAATTTTTGTGAAACTTGTTTTTTTGTGACTGCCCCGTGAGAGTTAACTAAGTGTCCGTGTTTTAGTCATAAAGACTTATCTCTTACGTACCCAAAAAAAACGGCTCCGCCAGTTTATTTTTGACGACTATTTTTATTTCTATTACATGACATTAGCATTTTAAAGTAACGTAATATATTATTCAAGATAACTTTTTAACCTTGAGGACTAGAGGTGCGGCCCCATACATAAAATTAACTAATACAAGACCCTCAATCTCAGGGTTGGTAGGTTGCTTTTTCTAAAAGATCAAAATATTTGCTAGTTGTATTCGAATAAAAATTGCTTCCCAGATTGTATTTATATTTAGACAAATGCAGCAAATGTTTGTTTTTGTTATGTAAATTTAATTACTTATTTAAATTTTGCTTTATCTATCTATATCCTTAAATAATCTGTTCCAGCCATTTTTGGTGTAGTAATAAAACGCATTAATCCGTATATGTCTCAAAATATACGATAATTCTACATCTCATATTTTTTTAATATTCACCTAACTTTTACATCTGTGAAAGATATGCTAAACAATGTATTTTAACATGGTGAAAAGTAATGTTACTTAAATATTTACGTGTCTCAGTGTTTACGGAACCACTGTAGTGCGAGTTTTACTCGTACTTAACAGAGATTGACATTACTGTATAGACGAGAAGGTACTATAGAGTAATGTCAGATCATGTACCAGTAAACAAATTATTCGTTCCAAAAAAATCAAATACAGACTTGCAATATTTTCTAGCACATCTTAATACACCACCTTTCAATCACTGCTCCTGCACAAGGTAAACATATCGAGAAAATCAGTGCTGCACCTTCTGAGTACAATAATAAAGAGTTTACGGGAGACATCTCTCAATAATAACAATTGCCATTTTGTATTGTAAGTAAAAGCACCCTCCATCATCCAATCTCAATATAAAATAATGCCGTGATAATGTAAGAGAAAATTAATGTTTCTTATTTATCTTCTTTTGTCGAGTTTCTGATATCATATTTAGAAGATTTAGCAGTGATGCCTTCAATATTTAAAGTATACTCAGAATGAGGAATACAAGATCTCGATTAAGATGGGTTCATCTCCAAAAGTTATTGAGATTACTAATTGACTATGGAAATGAAAAATTATCATGACCACTGTTAGGAATTCATCAGAGTAAAATTAATGTTACTTCGTTCCTGTACAACAAACGTGAACGTGAACTCTGTGGAAATTACTTTACAAAAGAAATATTTTCTATAGATTAATTCCCATAGACTTCACGTTCATCTTCTACTGAGTTGTGTTTCACTGTGTGAAGTGAACTAACGAAATAAGCGAAATCTTAGTAAAATTCTACTTTTGCTATATTTTCATACGATAATTTGAGGCAAAGACTTAATTATATCTTCCTTCCACGTGATGATAATTGAATATATTTGGCGTTAATTTTGTAGAAATTCATTATTCACAAATAAATGAAACTACGTGATGTAGTATTATTTCTACTTTCTTTAAGTTCTTTACCGCGACCTAGGTTTTGTTGTATTACAACATCTTCAGGTGGGCTATTAGCGAAACCTAGGTCGTGGTAAAGAAATTAAAGAAAATAGAAATAAGACTACATCACGTAGTTTCATTTAATTGTGAGTGATGATAATTATTTAACGCAAAGACAAGCAAATTTCTCGAAAGCACATGTCATAACGATTCAGCACGGTAAGTATGAGTATCAATCTAAAACCTACCTGGAACAGGCAAGTCTTGAAATAAATAAATAATAAAACCTTCGTATAAACGAAACTGTGCAAACCGATTTATCCGCTTGTTATTACTCTGTAACTCATAAAATAATGACTCGAGTAGGATATGACTTTCATTATGAACTATATGAATATCGTTGGGTTTCACAGAAAGTCATAAAAACTACACAATTATTGTTTGTGTGTAACTGATACAGGATAAATATCCGTTTGCGTTTTGCATCCATTTTTTACCTATATTTTTCACGGAATAAGCAATAAAATACGTTAGAACTAGTTCTTTAATGTAAATATAAGTAAATCATAGTTAATAATAGTTAAAAGTGTATGACTTTAGAAAAATATATATTATGTAAGTAAGAAGTCAGCATGAACGGTAAGCTAAATTTGTATTAACTCCTATATAAAAAACAAGCGAAAAAAATTGTTTTCTTTCATAATTTTGTGTTTTAATAATTAAATAATGTAAAGACGACACTTAGTATTATTTTTAAACAGCTGTTAGTTTTTTTATATCGGTAGATGAGAGTTAATAAAAAAATGATGTCGTGCAACCAATGACCTTTATAGATTAAAATAACTTAATTATAATACAATTGTTTATTTACAATTTGTATGGTAAAAGTTAAAACGCATTTGCCTTCAAGTCATCATTATTAAATTTTCGGGTGCTTGCGGAGTTCACTTTTTGGAATAAAATTATCAGATGAGAATCAATAAAATATATCGCGTTTGTTTATAGGGCTTATTCTAAATAACTCGTCGATATTGATTGCCACCTACAACATGTTGTTTACACGAATAAACTTGCATCAACAATAAAATAGTTCATTAACAACGAGAAGTGTGCAGAAATCACCGCAAAACACAAAGAAACGAATTTTGAATTCAGTTTCTTTTGGTTCATTAACCAAAAGATAATATTATAATATAAATTATTTACTGCAAAAGTAGTCATTTGAAAGGCCTAATAACTATATATAAGTAAAAATAAAAATACAAATAATATAAAAATACAAAAAAAAATAAAAATTCTACGCAATAAAACACCAAAAATTCGTTAAAAAGTACTTGTAAATGAGATTTTATAAGAGGTATTTAAAAATTTAGGTACTTAAATAATCTCAAATAATTAAAAATAACTCTTTATGCAAACACTTCAGTAAAAAGGTATAATATAATGTAGAATATTCTATACATTTTGATTTGATATACGTTGTAATAACAATATGAGATTTTTATTATTTTTCACATTGATGTAAGCGTTATATCATTTTAGAATGCATCACGTGACTATTTCACAACTCGTGATGAGATCATCTAAATTGCAATAAAATTTTTAGATATGGTATATTCATATCGAATCTTAAAGTTTTATTGTCTATTCTACTCTATTGACTATCGCATTGTCTATTCTTAACATGAAAAATAATCCAGCGATTTTCTGATCTTTTGGAATAATATTGCAACAGGAAAAAAGTGTGTTACGAATAAAAAATGAGAATTCACCACCCGACCATTTTTTGCAGATTACCATAGTAGATTATTACACGACTTAAACAAATAATCGAAAGAATTTTTAAAATCAGTTTATAGTTTGGTATTATTTTTATGGGAGGTCTCTATGTAAATAAATAATTTAAAAAAACTGTTTAATTTTTTTCCTCAAATTAATCATACAAATGTATCTAAAACAATATTTAAAATGTTACATTCTATCGACATTTTCAGCACTAGACAACTAGTCTTTAGCAAAATTGTATCTCTTTTTCAACTAATTTTTTTATGTTTCAAAAAAATATTACATTTTCATGATTGCCACCTGCGATGGGCCTGCCTGCGATATTACTTGCTCACAAGTTGTATATACTTTTGAGATTTTGTGCTGTGAAAATATAAACAACTTGTCTTCCTAAAATTTAACTGACGGTCTCTTTAATCTAATTATTTTGTTACGATACAAATAAAGAACACATTCAGTATTAACTTACAATCGCATGAATTTATTGTGTCTATTTAATATAATTTATACTCAAACTTAACTAAACTATTAATAGTTATTGGGATATGTAAATATTACAATAACTAAATCTTTAAAAAAACGAAAACAAAGGACATAATTGTATTATATATTTAAAAGCTGCACACATAAAAATCTTAAAACGTTTCCCGACTTACTGAGTAATCTCTTTCGATCAACTACAATATTAGAGTGAAATAAATTGATAGCAAAACAGGCTTTAAAAACTTTGGTGCACAAAATGGAAATTTGTACATTAATGAGGATTATAAGCTAAACAGGAAAGATAGCCGAAGAATTATGTTAGGAGAGATAGAACTTTTTTAGACGAACTTAGAAAACATTTTTTCAGAATGACATCCTCATATCAGATTTCACTTGCTTTCAAAGACTTAAACAGTATAAAAGGGTTTAAACAAAGTTACCTTTCATCAAATAGAGAGATGTATTTGAAAATAGAATGGGTAAGTGAGCTTTCATACTATCATAAGTAGTAATAACAAGATTTAGACATTCAGTATAGATCCAAATTTTTAACAGTTGACATATCACGTTTAATATTATAGATATTTATAAATAGCGCTATGTCAGGTAAGTTGTATCTTATAGTATGTCGATAATGATAGCTTTGAAATTTACCGGTTATCTGATTGTCGAACTCAAACTTAAGAAGCTATTGACTGCTGAAGCCAGATACCAGAGATTTGCAACATCGTAATAACATCATAAATACTGAGAATAAAAATTTTTTACAAAAAATAGAACCGAATTAAAATAACCACTGAATAAGAAGCGCACTGAAAAGTATCTACTACAAATCGAATACTTAGTTGGACTTTAGTTTTATTTTAGTTAGACTACAAGTCGAATACTTAGTCGGAACTTTTACGGTTTTCTGAAGATAAAAAATTTTGCAAAATACTGCCACAGCTAGAGACTGCTGGAATCGGTGCCAAGTCATCTTCATTAGTTGGTTAATTTTGGGTATACGAAATTTTAAATTCCTTTTGATTAGTTTATTTGTACCCTCTAAAATTGCATATGAACATATTTTAAGAGTTAACTATTATGATATATGGGTATTAATATGTTTTATCACTATGTCAAATTTCAAGATTCCATCTATCAACCATTTTGAGAAAAAATGGCTATGGCAAACTGACAGACAAACGGGCAACGGCCATAAGGAAAATCTGTAAAAATTTAAGCAATAAGGAAAATCAATAAAAAAATATATTAACATATTTAATGTTTATATTATTATTTAGAAATGAA
Organism: Druceiella hillmani; assembly: GCA_039881145.1. Taxonomy (NCBI): domain Eukaryota; kingdom Metazoa; phylum Arthropoda; class Insecta; order Lepidoptera; family Hepialidae; genus Druceiella; species Druceiella hillmani. The sequence goes on along the minus strand of JAYKKI010000012.1, from coordinate 44,541,139 downwards.
CATGTATTTTAACACAAAAAAAATTTCTTATAACTATAACATTCCACTGACAATCTAAATAATATCCATTCCTAATTACCACTAAACACTAACAAAACTTTGTTCATTCTAAATATTAGATGGCTCAAATGAAATAAAAAAAAATTAAATTTATATAAGCACAATTTTCTCGTCTTTCGACTTTTATCTAAACGATAATGCACTTATTATAGACACTGAAATATCTATATATATATATATATATATATATATATATAAACTACGTCCTAATGACAAAGTTTAAAACACTATTTATTGGATATTTGCTAGTGGCACCACATTAAGGTGGATGCCTCCGATCGGCTCCGTGATGAAATTTTTCGGATTGAAGGTAAGTTTTTCTAGAGTCTGTGCCGACTTGAAGATGTCGTACTGTTTCAATATCGTGATAAGTCCAATTTTCATCTGCATTTTGGCGAAACGTAGACCTAATGATAATAACAAATTTTAATAAATCATGAGCCATATTTTGGGTGAGTTTAATTTCACTGGTTGAAAACAAAAGAAAAATGAAACAGTTTTGACTTAATATTTTAGATAATTGTTATAAAATGATGAATATTAACGTGTCAAAAAATTGGTAGTGAAAAAAGTTTCCAAGTTAAATCAAATGGTATATTACAATCATAAAAAAGGTTCTTCATTATATTTTTCATTTATTAATTAGACGCAGGTAAATATTTCAATTTAAAAAATTATTTAAAAAAAATAAATCTAGCAATGTGCCTCTAGATCTTATGAAGCACGCATAAATAAAAATTTACAGACAGTACAAGCTTAAACTTATTTTAAAGGTCTGAATACTCTGTTTACTTCTGCAAATGCCAAGTATATTATGTTTATTAAATATATATTGCAGTTTCTGAACATTTCAAAAATAATTATTTATGTAAATTTTCTGCAATAAAATGTTTATTATTTTGTTTTATTAGTATATTTTAAATATTCAACTTACCGATGCAAATCCTCGGCCCTTCTCCAAACGGCATGTACGTGTAGGGATGTCGTGCAGCTGCAACTTCTGGCAAGAAATTGTCTGGGTTAAACTGTTCTGGATTAGGATAGTACTGAGGATCATATTGTATCGCCATAAGAGGAATGTGTATGTCTACACCTTTATCTATCACTATGTTCGTACCGGGGAGGGTATATTTGCTAGTACACTGTCTGGTTAAGGCCCCCAGCACTGGATACATTCTGAGTGTCTCGTCTATCACCATGTCCATGTAATTCATTTTCATCAATAATTCATATGTTATCTCTCCATTAGTTTCCTTCAGCTGAGTGTTTATTTCTTCACGGAGTTTAGCTTGTATGTGTCGATTTTTAGCCAGCTCGTAAAGAGCATGGCTCATGGTAGTTGCCGAAGTTTCAAAACCGGCGGCGAAGAAAATGAACATTTGGGAAGCCATGTCGATGTCAGTGATGTCAAGTTTCATTTTCGTATTGTTCGACTTGTTCAAACTGTCACCTTCTATGTATCCGTGAGACCTAATATCCAGTAAGAGATCTACGAAATCGTGTCTCATCGCGGGCTTGCCTTTGCGACTCTCGCTCAAATGCTTATAAATGTTTACAAGAAACTTTTCAACAGTCCTATCGATAGCTTTAAACGATAGTGCACGATATAATGCGGGATACATGAATCCTAATAAATCCGACAAACTTTTTCCAACTGAAGTTTCAAATATTTTCCGACCAATCGCTCTAAACGTATTGTTATCTTCGCTCATCGAATTCATCTGCAGACCAAAGGCACAAGAGCCGATCACTTCAATTGTGAAATCGGCGTTCAGTTTCCGCATGTCCACTGTTTTGTTTTTCTTCACCGTTTCTCCCAAATAGGATGTGAGTCGTTTACTGCTTTCTACCATTAAATACATCATGTTCTTCATCTTGGAGGATGTAAAGAGTGGCGATAAATTTTGTCTCCAAATTTTCCAATCGTCACCCTCACTCAAAAATATATTTAATGCGAACTTGTCCGAAGGATCGAAAACTATTCCCCTTGAGGTAAAGTGATAAAAATCTTTTGTCATGATGCATTTTATTAAATCTGGGTCACGCACGATTAGCAAGTTGTTATTGAGAAAATATCCTCCGACGTAAGGAAGTGATGGAAATTGATTATAAATTTTAGTCACCTCGTCTGTGAAAGACTTTCTTTGTAAAGCAAATTGTGTGAAGTTGCCGAGGAATGGTACAGGTGTAGCCTGTTTCACTCCCTTTTGCGTCCAATAAGTATATTTATTTATAATATATATGACTGTGGTAGCAATTAATGCCAAAATCGCACTAAAATAGTAAACGAAACTGTTACTATATCCGTCCATTGCGAGTTCGTTAGCCATCTAATATCAAGATGGTTAATGTCCAGCGTTTTATATATTCATATTTAGTCAAGTCAGCGTGACATTGCTGTTCTTTTCAAGAGTATGTGATTACTGTGTTGTGATTAAACTTTTTCCCTAATATATTAATTTACGATAATAACTGAAGCCGTGTTCGTTGTTATCATCACAACTATGCATGTTATTGTATAATAAATAATATTTATATCCGTGTTTCATTCACATTTATCCAGGTATTACATCATGTCATTATAGATTTAATATACCTTAACTATATATGGGCGTACCTTATTATGACTTTAAAAGCGGAGTAGAACGTCGTCGCTTGATTTTTCAGATGATCTGTATTTAAAATGCACATATATAAGTAAGTACATTACTACATACAAAGTATCTACTAGTTATATATTGGAAAACTATTCGTGTATGTGTGGACATACATGTATATATACATACAGATATATATATCGCCTAAATTTGTTCAGATGTTTCATTTAACTGCAGGCGAAACTCGCAAATAACAAATAATTTTTTTTTAAAAAGTGAATTATAACGTGTTAATAGATACTTGGTATTTTTCAATGTTTTTAGGACTTTTTGGAGATGTTTTAGATTTGTTTCGTTAATTATTCATCGTGCTTCGAGAATACTAAACTTCAGCTTTGAAAAAGGCCAAAAGACAAACAGAAAAAACCGACCTTTTCAAATCGCGAAATATCTCGTAAAATAGGTCCTAATGCTAAAATAATTTGTAAATATCATCATAATCTGGAAAGTTATGGGGGAGCAAAGCTATCAGTGTGAGTTTGAAAGCATGAAAACGATGCAACGAACGATTCGAAAACTGCCAGGCTTCTTTGAAATTAAATTCAGTGCCCAATTTCGGCTCGATTAAAAAGACGTTTTCTCCAAAGTTCTTGGGTTATAAAATTTCCTAAAAGAACACTTCTTGAACCTTAGCACTTCAAGTAGCGACTTGAGTTTAGTCATTTCAGCTGTATTATAGAAGACCAGGATGTCATCTTCACTGAGAAAGAGTAGTTTAATTTGAATAGCCTGCTAGTTAGCACTACTAATTGAATCAAAGATTTACACTAATTGTCAGTGTGATAGAAGATTTGTCGTAATTAGCGAATGATTGGTAACAAAATAGGGCAACTTTGTTATTAGTGAAGGTTAATAGAAGAGTAAGAAATGTAATGAGGTAACTCTATTGATTTTCCTGTTAGTGTCGGGGAAAAAAATTAAATTATAACCAGACAATACTGTACTGAAAACCAAAAAGTGATTAAATGTTAAAAAAAATGTTCAAATTTTGGAAACACGGCCTGTGAAATTACCAGTTTTCTACATTATAGGGATTGTTTAGGATATGCTAGTTATCAAAGTATATGAGATTGGTTGGCAATTCACTACTCGTCAATAGTTAAAAGACTACATCCAGCGTGATTTAACATCGATCAGTTATTAAACGTTAAGTCTTTGATCCTATATAAAATAGAAAAATGACAGCTTGTGATAAACGAGGAACACGGACCAATTGTTGGACCACAATTTATTTCAAATAAAGGAATAGGCCACTGAGGGTATATCTTGCCTACCATATGTTAACTATAATTTTTATTTTGTACAGTATTAATTTATTTTAATAAGCAGAAATATAAAATAATTAGGATATGTTGAATATTTAACTGTTTTACCAAATTATACAATTTATTTCGTTTTATTGATGTATTGATAGACAAAATGTGTTGAAGCAATAATTACGTCCTGGACTGAACACATGTGTAAAAAAGTACGTGTCTACACTAAATTCTGTGTACTAAAATGTGTTTCTCTGATGAAAATTTTTTTTTTTTTCCGACAGTAATTTTTTCAGGAAAGAATTTCATACAGTTCCATAAAATCGTAATCAAGTTGATGCATAGAATCATCTGTATTTATAATAGACACATTTTTTATTGTATATCCAGGAGATATTTATAATAATATCACAAGGAATAAAGTTCGTGAGCTTATTAGTTCCAGTTAATTTCAAAAACTTTTCAATCGATTTTAAAGGTTTTTCTCTAGTGGGTAGGTGTCAGCCTTCATTCTAATGCAAGGCGACATTTCATTAGGTTTTGTACAGCAGGCTGCAATAGGAATTGAAATTATAAAAGTCGGAGTAATATATTTCACAAGAAGATTGTTATACCATCAGTAAGTTGAAATTTATGCATTTAATCATTTTAGGGACATTTTAAACGAAAACGCGGAATCTTTACTTTCTACTTAGCAGGTGAGTGAAGCTCGAGTATTTGCAAAAAAAAACAGCTCTTTGTAATGTAAACTAAAATTCTCCTCTGGTTATATTATCTAAAAATTACCCTAACCTACCTGATCCATTCAAATTCTTGTGCCGCTTCTTATTGAGGAGCCGCTGGCGTCGATCGCGGTTGTAACTGCCGAGAGCGTTGGCGATCCGACGGACTTTGTTGAAAATTCCGCAAATCCTACTGATGTCAACCGTTGTGCAATTCGCTTTTGAGCGGTTGCAATTCCCGGTGAAATTATAAACTTTCACTTTTGCTTAAATTTTGAATCTATTATTCGAGGTCCATGCGCATTTATTACGGGCAACTACATTTCTGGTTACAGAAAACGAGCAAATTCATCTAAATAATAATGTAGTGAATGCAGTCTCTAGAAAACCTATTTATAATTAAAAAAAATGAAAAATTACAACCAACGAATACATAAGTTAACATTAAAAAAACAAAACAAAGAAAGAGAAATAGAAATATAACTGGCCAAGTGGGAGTAGAATTCACGCGCCCAGGATATTGTGGTTTGCAATGATAAACTACGAGTACTACAATCTATCATTACGTACCTACACGGTTATGACCTAGAAATTAAGGAATCGGAGAGTATGAAAATTAAATTTATACACTTTATGTATAAATTTAATTTTCATACTCTCCGATTCCTTAATTTCTAGGTCATAACACATATATACACTTTATGTATACCTTGTATATATCATACATCGTACAACAGAAAAATGGGTCTATTAATCATACAAAAATATTCCTTAGTTTTAATTTTTTCAGATATTTTGACTTGCAAACTTCGGAAATGAGAGGGGTTAGAAATGGTTATTTCGCATATTTTTCCAATCTGTCCTATAAGAAAAGCTTTTACAAAAAAATCGAACCGACTTCAAATAGCCATCGAATAAGAAGCGCACTGAAAAATTTAAATTATGAATATACGAGTACTCAGTTAAAACTTTTGCGGTAGAGTATCGTTTCAGAACATAAGAAAATTTGCAAAATACTACTTCTGGTAAATAGTATTGAAATCGATGCAACTCAAATTAATCGATATATGCCGGAGATATGTGGTAACATACATAACAAAATACAGTCGGAATCTGCTCCATTTTCGAAATCGGTTAAAAACTAAATAAAAACCAATAAGATTGTTTCAACAGTGTAAATTGCAAAATATTTTTATTGCTCTCTAAATAGTACTTATTATTTTGACTATAATCGGAAAATTATTTCTGAAGATAAAGACAAAAAGTAATTTTTTTCCATACACTGGAAAACTAAAGAGACCGTATGCATGTAGTAAAGCTACTGCGTTAATGCCGTTGTTATGTTGTTTGACAGATTGGATTCTCGAAGTCATTCTTTTCTTTTATAACTCGGTCTTTCACTCTCGATGCGAAATCGCCCAACCATATTTGTGACATAATAATATGCTGTTTGATTTAATATTCAATTGTGACTATTTACATTCCAGTTAGCGTGATTCACGCATTGCCTTATTTTCACGAAAGTTTTATTTGGTGGAGTTCGCTAGGCTGTTCATTGAGTAGGTGATAAGTTACTCGTGTATAGAAAAGGTGGACCAAGAATGCTGTATATTATACTTACTTATTTCAATCCTCATTAAACTTTATGATGCTTTACTGGGTAGTGTTTTATTTACGTGAACACTTTTTGGAATTATTTCAATGGACTATATTTTCAATCTTTACCATTAAACAGTTTCACTATTCTTCACGACGGTTTTCATTGATAGATTTCCGACTTTAGCTCGTAACGAATGGCAATAACGTAATTATATGCTCTGTGGTACAAATTATGAATTTTATTTGTAACGACGGAAAAATTAAAGTTGAAACTGAAAAAAAAATTCGGACAAAAATCTGCTAGGTTAAAAATTTCTTTTGAGAAAAATATATTTTTTATATTTTGAGATCGCTATTTTCAACACGGAGGTCGCCCCTTTCTTTTCAGTATAGCAAGCTTACAAAGTGAGCTCATGCCCAAAGTATATATTTTTAAGATCTTCTTTATTTCCTCATTTAATATATTATACTTAACGCATGTTAAGAATAAATGGCATCACTATTGCGCTCATGGTGAAAACAAAGAAAGTAAGCGGTTGTTATCCTTATGATAATTTCGCATTATTTTTTAAGTACCCAAACTGAGATATTTAACCCTCGTGTGTAATAAATAATATTTATAAATATGAATTAAAAATAAATTTAAAGAAATAATTTTTATAACATAATATTTTGCAAGTAAATAACAAAGAACATTAAAATGTCGCATTCATTTTTGTAAGGCTTCAATATAGCACGATCCTTGTCATATTCAGTGGTTTTGACATAAAACTTTTTAAATTTATAAATCCACATTTTTCATTGCTTGCTTTACAAATAAAAATATCAATCTCACAGGAGTAAAAACACAGTCTTATGGAGCTTCAGCCTTTAACATTCCACTGCAAGGTTTTGGAGAACCAGGTTGATGTTTAAGCAGTTGCCTTCCTAAACTGTTGTCTTACTGGCTTGCTATTTATTTGTAATATTACAACTGCCCCTAATTCTTTATTCTAAACATCCTCATTGGAGTCGTCTGCTTTTTGAACTTCAGTAATTTTCATTGGTAATAACAGCTTGTGACTATTGTTTCACAGCACGCTCCCTCGTAATGTTAACGGCTTATTGACAATATGACTATAAATCAGTCAACGATATTAAAAACAGAAAATATTTAAAAATGTTCTTCATTTATCTTGACTCGTAACGCGAGTGTGACGCTGATCAACCAACGTGGACATGTAAGTAGCTACAAATAGACTAAGCATGCTTATGCAGAAATTTACATATGCCAATATTTGTATGTGCGTTACGTTTGTTTACTGTATTAAAGTTTAATTTTGGGAGCTAAAATTTAAAATAATATTCCAGTAAATACGGGATCAAAATCAAAATTACAATCTAATGAAGCAAATTTCAATATTTTCGATTAATGATGACCTTTTACCTTAGGGCGGAAGGTCTGCATGCGTTTTTGTGGATGTTTTAGCAACATCTCTTAAAGTATATAATTTAAAAATGGGAAAAATTGTTTTATCCTTAAAACTTACCGATACCTCACAATCGATACCCCCATGATATTAAAGAAGTTAAAAAAATCTTGAAAAGTTAATTCTATCCTTATAAAATTCCATATAAATTAATCATTTTTGATTATTAACTATTAAGATATTCATGGGTTAATATGATTTCTTATTTTATTAATTTTTTTAAATTTTTACAACCAACGGTCTCTGAGAGAAATAGTTGCGGAGTAATAATGAATTCGTTTTTTTTTTGAGATACGCAATCCTAAAAATATAATGTAATAATGCTACAGTTTCTAGTTTCGTATTAATATAAGGCACGTCCCAAGAAATTTAAAAAAATACTGCATTTACAATAAAAATATTGATTATGCAATGTAAAATATGATATAAAAATGAAAGATTAGCTTTTTTCTGCAAAAATATCTTGTATTTTCTTTGCAGGATCATAAAAGATACATTTCATAACGTTATTTCTGATACTTATAACACTCTCAGAATCTTTTCAACTGTAAACAAGATTTTCGAGACCAAAAAAGCTTTTCATTGAATTTTTATTTTATTACCGAAAAGTGATGAACATTCTAAATAATAAATCGAAATTGTAAGGTATGATTAAAAGATGTAATGTTTTAAAATGACCTATTTCTCCAAAGTATTATTATGATTTTCTCCAAAAGACACTTGCCACCCACAACAAAAAACATTTAGGAAAGAGCGGTAAATTTTGTAAATGATGAGATGTAAAATACCAAGTCGTCGCAGCTCGTTCACTTTGAAGCGACCTTCTCTTGTGAAGTGTCGTAAAAGAATTTCTCGAAATTACAAGAAAAGAAAAATACTTGATTTTCGATATAATCTCATCAAGAAAGTATAAGTTGATGACTTAGTAGGGGTGGTAGTCTAATTTTCGTGTACTAAATTAATAAGTATTTTCAAAAAACTTTGTAAGAAATCTCTTATGGTTCCGAAGTCAAATGGCAAAAAAGAATCCTTATTTTATATTTACCCAAGTGTACCCTTGCAGTGCGCATTCTATTCGTTCTTAACTGGTTTATTTTAATTTCGTAGAATCGGTTGAAAAAATAAAACAATATAAATGGAAATTATCTCCTCGTGTATTTGATAATGCTCACAAGACTACTTAATCACGGCGCGTCATTACTATATCAGAAAACGTTCACACTTAAATAATAAGAGATAAGGAATTCAATCACTCATTGTCTCTTACCAAACCTACGTTAGAGATTAAGAATTTAAACAATGAACATAAATAGTTCGTCTCCACCCGCAATTTTGAAATTTAACGATGATTCAGTAGTATGTCTCCAAATAAATTACAATATTCTGAGTAGTTTCTAAAGATCTTAGCCATAGGAGAGGATATAAATTGATAAATAATAAATAGGGACATAAGACAATACAAATATCTTAGAATATGACATACTTCGCAAAGTAACCGCCCTATTTCTAAATTTGGGAATTTTTTGAGTTGATGACTTTTAAATTATAAAGTAGTTTTATATATATATATATATATATATATATATGTATATATATATATATATATATATATATATATATATATATGTATATATATGGTCTTCAAAATTCCTTTAATATTTACATAACTAACAGTAGAGTTAACCTTTTTGTTACGTAAATTCAGTTACTTATTTAATATTTATATTCCATTTTTGGTACAGTAATAAAACGTATTAATCCGTATATGTCTCATAATATGCCGTAATATACCATAATTTTGCGTCTCATATTTTTTGAACATTCACTGCAACTTTTACGCCTGTAAAAGATATGCTAGTCAATGTGTTTTAATATGCTGAAAAGTAATATTAATTAAATATTTACGTGTCTCAGTATTAAAGGAACCATCGTGGTGTGAGTTTTACTCGTACTTTCGTAATGTCAGATCATGTACCAGTAAACAAATTATTCGTTTAAAAAAAAATCAAATACAGACTTGCAATATTTTCGAGCACATATTTATACACCACCTTTCAATTACTACTCATACACAAGGTAAACATATCGAGGGCATCAGTGCTGCACTTTCTAAGTACAATAATGTAACATACAAACATTAGATAAAGCGTCTACTACTAAAGACATCGGTCAGTCTGTGCGGGAAGTGAAAATATTGCCACATGATCTCAATACATTATAACATGTTGCAGTCACGAAATCAGTTAAGGATTATTATTCCTCATTTTTTCTAAATTTGTATTATTGTGCTTAGAAGGTTCTGAACCTTTGATGTTTAAAATATAGACAGAATGAGGAATACAATATCTAAATTAAGGTGGTTTCAGCTCCGAACATTGTTTAGATTGGTGATTTGTTATTAACTACGGTTAACAAATATGGAATAATTGTAATTTCAGAGTACAGAAAAAATATCTTAATCACCGTGTAACAAGAATGTAATCTATAATATATTTCTCAGCTCGCCAATCATACTTCGCAGAGGTTTGTTTTGTTATACGGGTTGAGCTAACGATTTGCGACATCTTTGGAAAAAAATCTACTTTTGCTATATTTTCGTAAAGACAATTTACCTCAAAAAACATAATTATGTCTTCCTTTCATGTGATGATATTTATTTTATGCAAAAACAAGTAAGTTTCTCGAATTCACGTATCACAATGGTTAAGCGCAGTAAACATTTATGTATATAGGTAGGAAAACCTAACTAGAACAGACAAGTCTTAAAATAATAAAATTATCGGGTGTACAAAAGTTTACATCATTATTGATCAGCTTGTTGTTACTCTAAAAATCAACAACTAATGATTAGAGTGGGACGTGACTTTTAACATTAAAATGAATATCATTGAGTTCCATAGAAAATCATAACAAGTAAACTATGTAAGCGCACAATTAAAGAAAATCTCACTTTGGTCATGCATTTCTGTTACATGATATTGCATTTGCATTTTGCATCCATTATTTCGCCTACCTTACTTATTTACTTCAATTTAAACACGTAATGCATAATTAATAACAGCTCATAATTAATTATGTTATAATTTGAATTACTTTGGAAAAAGTATCAATGAGCAGTCTAAAATTATATTAAGTCGGGTATTTTCGTATGAAAATAAGCGGAAAAAAGTATTTCGTTCATAATATATTCATTGGCATGTCAAGAAAAGTCAACAAATTGCACTGCTTCTAATAAATTTATAATAAAAGATTGAAGGAATAAAAAGTACCTTGAATAAGTAGATAATAGACAAAAACGATACTAATAAACTTAGTATATGACAAGCTTCGTCGTATCTTTATCAGCCAAACACTATTCCGACCTCGATCTAAGTTTAACTTTGGTATAACCTAAAAAGTTGACATTTCGGCAAGTACATGCATTTCGATTGTGTTTCTAATTTTTAAGAAACCGGCTTCACATAATTCCATTCGTACAATCGAAACTATCGAGAAGAAGTATTATTTTTTTTTATTTATTGCGTTTTTTTTTTATTGATGACAACTTTTAAAAAGGAAAAAAAAATCAAGAAATGGTCTGATTTATTGTTAGAATCTTTTAAGGAAAATTGTGATATTTGAAGTTAATTATTATTTGTTCATGCTGTTCTAACGACATTTTCATACCTATTATAACAGCATGAACATAACTGGAAAACAAGAAAATAATTCAACATAATTAATAATATAAACTTTAACGTTACGCTAAAGACACCATCTGATGTGACAGATGTATATTGTATTCACAATCATAGAGACAACCTCATATTTTACTTGTTTTTCTATGAAACGCTACCTTGACAAGTTGGATTTTTGAAATAACTTCGGAACAGTTATTCTGTCGTTTTACTAAGTTTATTAATTAGTAATTAAAACCTTAGTTATACAAATCTTATGAACCGTTTAAGTATTCTCAGAATAAAGGTAGTATAACATATGTTTAGGCATTTTGATTAGTAACAGTGTTAAAATAAAATCAATATTGTTCAGGGATAACACATGTAGATGACAATTTTATTCTTGGCTAGCTAAGTTTTATGTTGTTAGATAAGTTTAAACAACGAGCTATATCTTATGATCAATAAAATTTATTGGTAATAAACTTTGTTATGAAATACACAAAGTATTAAAAATACAAACTATTAATATGACTAGATATAGGAAAGAAAGGACAAGGGCACGATGGAAAAGATTCAGGAGAGACGATACTTTTTCTCTCGATCTTTGAAAATATTTAGGGATGTGATTTTCCTTGTGTCAGGATCCAGGTGATTCCAAATTTTTGCTGCTTGGACAGTGAAGGGTTTTTCGTAAGAGGTAGAGGTATGTTTAGGAATAAGTAGAGTGAGTGAACATTCAGATCGTAACCCAAGGCCGTGAGGAAACAAATCTTTACATTTGCCAGTAAGATAGGATTTTTTAACATATTAAAAAGAAGTGTAAGTATGTGAAGTTGGTGTCGATCACGGATCTTCAGCCATTTGAGAAGTGACCTGTATTCAGCAACTTTACAGTTAGACTTCTTCGAAAATGGCTAGATTCGGAATAAGTGGAAATTTATTTTACCATTATTTGCTAAAATGCCCTGCGTATACGGAGGTTTCCCAGCTGTATCAGATTTAATAGTTATATTGTAACGTTGCCGTTTGCTTGGTTATGACCATCCATCATTACTTGCAGTTCTAAATAATATACATCTCTTTTAATTGTCGTAGAAGGATTTGGCACAGGAACACCGGACTACCACCATCACATAGCAGGACTTATAGTATCCTGTGACGAAAGTCGTCTCTTTCAAATTTGATTCAATGACCGTGACAGTTGTTATTCAAGACCTACCTTTCTTATGCAGTCTTATATAAAGACTAATAATTATTAGTCCCAATTATAATTGGTTAAGAACTATTCATGAAAAAGATTTTGTGGGAACCGGTTAAAATAGTACTTAATAAATTAACATAATATTAATAATAATATAAATAATTAATAAAAAGTACATGAACATTTAAGTAGTATATTTTGTAACAATAAAACATTTTTATTACTTTCACAATTTTTACTTCAGTTTGATTATTATTGATTGTACTTTACAATGTACGAGTTGACTGATTCACTTTAATAAGATCATTTAGAATACAAAAAGAACTTTAAGAGTTGATGTGAGTGTGTGATGAAAAAGTAATGCATATAATAAACAATTAATCGAAACTTCTAAATAGAAAAAAGTGTCATTTTTTTGTTCAATAAATTGGAACAGTTATTAAACAGAAAAATTAAAACATTATAATATGCAATATATAACTAAAACGCAATATTTAACAAGAAACTAAAAATGTTTAATGAACTTCCTTATAATGAATGCTAAATAAGTGGCCAGTGACGTTATAAGTCGGTCGTGCTTTGTATGGTCCGCTTTCGCATGAATCGTTGTCCATCAGTTTTTAAGTCGTTATAACTTTCTAATGAAAAGTCCTAGGTGCGATATATTTATTTAACCCGTTTCGATGTTTTGTATTACTTATTCTATTCGAGTAATAAAAAATATACTTAAATACCCAATTTTTACAGCAGGTCTGTATTATTATGACTCTGGCTAAACTATAAAATCATAAGAATTTTTAAAATCAATAAATAATGTGATAGAATTTCGAAGGGATTTCTAACAACTCATTGTTAAACAAATTATTTTCTTTCTCAAATTGATCTTAAAGATCTTACAAAAAAATGTTTTTTTCTCAAATTGATATGTATGGCAAAATGTTCAAAATTTTACATTCTATAAATTTTTTTAGCACTGTGCAGTGAGTCTATAGTAACTTGATATCTACTTTTTGTAAAAACCTTTAACAGATGAGATCAAATTGAAAATTTAAATTGCAACCAGAAATCAATAAAAAGATTTATAAATAGCTGTAATTTTATAAATTATGAAAAAAACAATAATTTTCTCTTTTAAAATAAATTTGTCATGTAATATTTCAGTAGAAAAAATATTTTTAAGATGTTATTATCTATTCTATTATTACTTTAAGGAAAAAATACAATTCTTTGTGATGAATCTGTGAATTGATAAGTAGAAAGATGATCTATCATGTTTTATTTGATATTTCTCTAAATGAAAAAAACTTTTTGTCTGCATTTTCAAAACGTATTTTGTGTTTTTTTAATTTGTTAATATATCGTATTTGGATGAACAGAAACTTATTTAAAAACTAATTGCGTGAGGTATACAATAATTATGCTTTCGATATGAATATTTTATTATTGCCTACTCCCAAATTAATTATACATAACAGTCTTATATCTGTCTGCGATATAATCTGCTCACAAAACATATGGACTTAAAACATTTGGTTTTCTAAAATTTACGCGGGTCTCTTTTTAACATAGTATTATTTTGTGAAACAAATAAGGGACAAATTAATAATAGCTTAAAATATATTATAATCAAATCTAGCACGAATTTACTATCTCTGTTTAATATATATTCAGATTTAACTAAACAATTCATTCACATGTTTCAAAACCTAACTCTTCACAAAAATTGAAACTACGAAGAGGATTTTATTATTTACTAACTGTGCCGGTGTAAAAATATTAAATTAATTGTAAAACTGGAGATAAAAATGTATAACGCCATCTGTATCATTATAAAAGTAAATTTCTTTCTGACATAAGTGCACTTTGTAATGAAATTTCAAATCTCCATATATTCTTTTCTAGTTAGTTGATTCCAATGAAAGAATATCTATGTATCATCTTAGACCCACCAGCAAAAATTCGCTGCTGGCTTCAGTAATTTTTGCATAATGCGCGAACAAATATACATGCAGGCAGACGGACAAAAAAATAATATTTTTTGTTTTGTTCCTTTTATTATGTCCCCTTAAATTATTTTTTCATAACTATCTTCAATCTACAGATATGATAATTCTACAGTTTATTATACATGTGAATTAAAAAAAAAACTACGCGCAAAAAATATTAAGATGTATCCTGACTTACTGAGAAATTTCTTCAATTCAACTACAACGATAGGGCGATAGGAGATGGTTGTATACTAAAATTATTCGCTATAGATTGAAAAATTATTATTTTATAGAAGGAAGAAAGAATAATCAAAGTCAGTCAGAACATAGAAATCAAATGGAAATATTTAAATAAATTAGGGTGATAGACTAAATAAGATGATAGCCCAACTAGGTCAGAAGAGAGAGAACTTTTTCAGACGATCTTAGAAAGCATTTACTGAGGATGATAATTTAGTTTATTTCAAAGACTTAAAGAGATTAAGAAGGACTTAAATAAAATTATTTTTCATTAAATAAAGAGTTGTGTTTCAAAATAGAATGAGTAAGTGAGCTTTCCGACTGCGATAAGTAGTTATAATAAGATCTAGAGGTTAAGTAGATTCATGTTCTTAATATTTGAGACATCACGTTTAAGCACACAGTCGTGTATATTTATAGCTCTTCAAATTGCGTTAGACATTTTTATTTTTGCGATATTGTCTTATGTTATCAATAATAATAGGTCGGAAATTTGTTTGAATTACCTAGCATGAGTTAACTCAAATGTGTGTCTATTCACTGTTGAAGCGAGGTCACCGCTTATGAGAATTGTTTGGTTCTATGTAAATTGCGATCGACTTATTAAGAATGTCGATCGCGGTTGTGAAGTGGGAGAGGGGTGAGTGGTAAGGGTAGGGGAGGAAAACAGGGAGAGGGAGAGTGAAAATGAGAGTGAGAGGGAGAGAGGGATTCAAACACTTTACGTTTGTATAGAAATGCGTAAGAAACTTCGCTTCTCTCGTACATCCACTAATCGACACATACGTTCTATTTTTAGTTTATATAGGCAGTATTTGTATAGTCATTTATATCTAAGTATAAACATCTTAACTTTTTTGGTTTTTAGTCATTAACGGCCCCGTATCTATTATTTACAGTTTACCATTATATTAATATTTTATTCTTTTTATATTGTGTACTATGTAGTTTTAGTAGTAGAATAGATGTAGGGTAAAAATGAGGTAAGGAGTAAAGGTAAACTATACTATCATTCAGTTACAGTTGCTATGAATTGATACTTGATCACAAATTTCTATGAATTTGAATTTGGTCGGAAAATGGGGTGTGGTTGTGTCATGGACACGGCCGTGTGTTGTACGTGAATACGTCTGTGTAACGGGTTATATTACCTATACAGTCCGTTGTCGATGTAGAAGTGATTTCATCATCCACTTGCATAATTTCAACCGCCCCAGCTGCATATGTACTGGCACCGATGTCGATCCGCTCGGCCGCATCCATTCTTTTATGTTCCCCGCACTGCTTGACTCGGTCATATGGTGTTTTATTATTACCATTAGATTGGTCTTGAGAAGCCCTTTTCAGTCATATACGATCTCCGTATTTGGTTTTGGCTTTCGACGCGTATAGGCTGACATTATATATTTTTGATAATATTTTTTAATTCTAACACCTTATTATATTCACTGTCACTACTTTAAACTAATGTTTTATATACAATCGATAGATTTTGACGACAGCTGACGATTAAAACTTAAACCAATATCGTAGCTTTTTCGAATAAAAAATTATACTAATTGCATATCTCGATACGCAACAAAATAACCTCAAAATGGCGGCGTTTTCTCCTCCACCGCGCGCGATGCGTCACTGTTCTCGCTTATCGTAATGAATTCTTTGATCCTTTAGCTATCCAGAGATATAATTTTTGATATAGAGGATAGATTCGAAACTGCAACGCCAACTGTATCCCCCGATTTTGTTACCATTAGGTTTTTTGGCTTGCCTCCGTATGGTAGCAAATTTAAAGACGTATTCACGTCAAAAAATTAATTTTAAAACAGAGAGAAAGATATAATAGTGTTCACAGTCTTAAGAGTCGGTTCGATTTCTAAGCACGATTAGCTTAGCGTAAAATTAATTTAAGAGCCAAGGTGAAACTGAAAATTTAAATTTCAAACTTACTGTCAACAAAGAATTTTATGAACTAAATCGCTATAATTCTGTAAATTATAAACAACATTTAATTCGATATTAATTTGTTAAAATGAATTTATCTTGAAATATTTACAGATAAAAAATATGTTTCATACTTCCAATCTGTTTTTTTATTGCTTCAATGAAAATAATATTTATTTTTGTGCTAAATCTTTGCTTTTTTCTAAATTAATCTTTATTATTTATTTCCTTATGGTATCTTACACCAGTGTCTCGGAGGATGAGAATGAGAAGAAAGGTAATCATTTTAGTGTTTAAAAATAAAATGTTAATCAAATTGTTTCTCTCGTACGTGAGTTTCATTTTTTAATTGACCCTTCTCTCTTTAAAAACTTTTTGTCAATATTTCGAAAATATATTGTATGTATTTTAAAATAAAAACGCCAGATTTATGCATAGGTACATCGGAATTGCTTTAATAGTAATTTATTTAAAAATTAATTATGCGAGGTTATACAATATTTTTGCCCTTGATATGAATATTCTGTTATTGCTTTTTCTATTAACCGACCCCTCGAACGTATATAAAAAAGAACTATAATCAAATGTAACTCCAAAAGTGTTGATTTTATTATAATGATTTTTTTTACATAGACCGAGAAGAAACGTAGATATAATACATTTATGTAGTTATGAGTATAAAAAATAATGGAAACAAGGAAAAGTAAATAAACGTATTTCCGTTAGAAACAAAGGTTAATAAAGGAAAACTCTTTACAAAATGTAATTGTAGTAACTACTTTAAAAAAGTATAAACAATAACTAAATGTAAACTTGAAAAAATTATTCATCCTTATTATCAAAATTGCGTTTGTGTTTTATTTTGAAACTGATCTTCAGTTTCAAAAACACGATCGCAGAAAATATAAAAAAATCAGAGCGGCAAAAATGTATGTACGCTATAGACGACTGCATTACAGTTCGATTCTTTATTTCGTTCTCTTTTCGATGATAATGGTCTCTCGGTTATCTCATTTCAACCTGATGTGACATGGATGCTCGAAAAGCTAAGCAAATACGCATGTAATGTAAGGGGACAATTAAAAATAATAAAACAATCTATAAACGCTGATTTTAAATTAACCCGCCTCATTAATTCATATAACATATTATAACATCAAATAAGTTTCTAAACGAGTCTCGTTAGATTTTTAGATGCATCATACTGATTTGCATAATTTGAAAAATATTTTCTTTGACGCCAAACCCAAGATAAACTTTCCGGCGCAATGTTACAAATTCATATCAATTGTCTACGGGTTATAGATAACGATGTTATCAGTCGTAAACAATAAATTATACAATTCTGTTTGTCGACATATATTTATAAAAAAACTTTATTCACAATTGACATTAGCTATGTCACGATGATCGGGCAGGTCGTGATAATTTCTTGCTATTGTTTTTGTCGGCCGGCGTCATGATGATTCAACGTGTTACGATGATTAGGTACGTTATGATGATTTTGCATATCACGATGGCGATACAATAAATATTTGTGACATTTATATCTCATATTGTGTTCCTTATTATATTCATGGTCATAACTTGAGTAGCTATGTTTTTATGGAGCGTTAATGATTTTCAGCTGTCCGAATATTAAAAAATGTGTGGTTGAAATACGATGCGTACATTGGAAGATTAACTACTTTAGATTTTGCTCTTGTGTCGTGTAAATTTGCACGCGCATAATTTGAAGTCAGCTCGCAATCCTTACAACATACACGTAGCAGATAAAAAAATAGGAATCGTTGAAAATTAAATGAGAAGATTTATAGAACTGTAATTAAATTAAACTCTGCGCTTTTATTAAAAAAAATTAAAATATTTGTATTAAGTTTAGGTATAAATAATTTAAATTTAACCATATATGTTACAAGTAGACGTAGGACGTGCATAGAAGCTATTTTGCTATTCAGCGCCCTGTTTTTGTCTATGTTATTTATTAATGTAAGTAACAGATGATATAGTATCATGTTAATAGGGAAATAACACGGTGCGTCACGTGGCTGTTTTAATTTTGAGGTTCATATTCCGTAATGAAATTACAATTCGGAAATGTCGAACGTAGGATGACTTCTCTTTTATTTAATTCTGCAATATATCTGCACTATAATATGATGAAGATATCTAGTGTCTATTTTCGAAACTTAAAATGTCTCAAAACTCAAGAAGTCAGAAAAAGAGTATCGAGGTTTAAATCAATTTTATATTTTCTATCTATTTTTATTAAATTACATTACATTATTTATTAAATTACACTGAATTGTTCACCACATCTTGGTAGCATTGTTAAATTACTGGAATCTATATGTACTTTGTCTTAAATAATTTCTTCCTTTCAGTCATCCTTTTTCATGTTTCGTCAATATTTATCGGGTGAAAACAATAATGTGGCGCTGACATCCTCGTGCATGTTGATACTCACTCAAATAACAATTTTTATTTCAATCACCTATCGCGCTGATACCTTCTTCCAATAACATTTATATATGTTGCACAAAAATAACACCACCCTTGCCACTACTACCAACTAATAAAAGTACTTTTGAAATTGTATGAATACCCTAATACCGGAATTTTGCAGTGAAATATATGAAACATTTTCAGAATATCCTTAAAATGGCAATGAAAATAAATCATGAAAATGTAATTGGCAGTTTTTGTTATTTTTTGAGCTACACTCTCCCAAGTTTTATTGTTCAGCTGTTCAATTAATGAAAAGATCGCGAAAATCAGCTTAATCACAATATGTAATAAGTTCTGCCGGTCGTGCTATTTTGTTGGCGACGTGAAGTAGTGGTGATTGATTGTGAAAAGCTCTTGAAATTTTAGCACTTATTAAAATAAAAATATTGTGAAAATATATTTTGAAGAATGTGAGAAATAATCACGTTAAAACAAACATCCCCTCATTGTTCCAATCAGTTAGTTTACTACCTAACTGATGACTGAATATATACTTACTTTGGTATAACTCAATGTTCTTCAATTACAGTATGAATGCTTTTTTTTTTAATTCATTCATTACTATGAGTGAATTTAAAAAAAAAGCATTCATACTGTAATTGAAGAACATTGAGTTACACCAAAGTAAGTAAATTATAAGATGAAATTAACAGTTCAACGCTCGATTAAGCAACTATCTTTTCATAAAAGGCAGTGGTATATTTAGTTATTATAAGGGTAAGTAAATTCAAATGATATACATTTTGTAAGTGTTATTTTACTAAAAGTAAGAATCTTGTAAATGTCAGTAATTTTACTAGTGTATAATATTTAACGTCTCTTCGTGTTACTAACCGTCATTCCCTTTTATGAGTTACTAATATTATATTCTGTCCGAAAGTAATGATATCAATTCACGATAATATTTTTAATTTTATGATTTATTATATTTTGTGTACATTTTGTTGTTACTATTATTTATATAAATGATTTTATTTTGTTACTATCATGTAAACAGTAAATATCGCAAACGGCTTTACTCGGTTAACGATAATAAGTTAATATCAACTCAAACTAACTTGAGGCTTATGTACAAATGAAAATTTGACGTGCCGATGAAAAATGTCGCGCGACACAATCGTGTATCAATCAATTTTCTATACCTTGAACTCAAACAATAACATATTTCTGCAAATATTTATGTTTTACGGATGATTGTAGCAAAAAAATTCTAATAAGTAATTTGAATAAAGTACGTATTTATAAAATTTGCTTGGATTTCATTTTTTAAATGTCAATTTATTATTATAACAATAACGTTCAAGAGATTTAAAATTAGTTAATTTGTGAAAATTAGTAATTTTAAATCTCTTCTCTATCTCTTCTCTATCTAAATAAGAAGTAGAATCAATATATATAATTTATAAGACATCAACATATATTATTTGTATCAACGAACTTTAAGTGAATACCATCCTTATGCGAAGTCACTAAGGAAATAGGATCGTAGTCTATTGTTAGCGCCATTCCGGCCGCCAGGTGAACCTCGTAATTTTTTATTACAGTCACGATGCCCAGCTTGGTCTGCATCTTTCCGTAGCGCATTCCTGTGGGATAAATTAAATATTTCTTGATGAATATTTCGGATCTACTAGCGATAGACCTCCGTATTTTCTTCGACTATAGTATTTAATGAAGCCACAAAATTTAGATAAGCAAAAGATAAAATAATTTACGATTTAATGTAAACATATTTTATATGTGACCAATTCTCATAAAATATGTTTACAGTAATTCATATTTCATTCATATATTGAAATTTGAATTTTGAACGTGATATTTGTATAGACATAACACACTTATATAAAGGTATTTGACATGTGTTTTGATTCTGAAACTTACTGAGTTGCACACATTGCGTAATAAAGATAGATAGAAAAGTTTTTATATGTGTTAAATAAGTGACAACACGCGGTGACATCCAAACGTTCTAATTTAAAGAATATTGAATAACATCAAATGGGCAGGAGTATTGCACGTTGTAAAATTAGCGTTTGAATTTGTGTTGTATAGTGCCGAGCTAAAATGACGGTCTTCAGACGTTGTCGATAATACTGAAACTCTAGATTTGGACAGCTCTGTATGATCGTTCTATTGAAACGAAGATGTAAATTTCAACTTCTAGTTATCATGTCTAATGTTATCACAGTTAAGAATATTTATAATAATAAGCTACGACGATCTTACAATCCATGAACTAGAGACTTGGATTTAAGTAGTTAATTAAATAATTAATGAGATTAAAAAACATATAACGTATATCAAAGTTATGTAACAAGATTTATAAATACTCTATTTTAAAACAATATACTTAACAGTACTTACATTTTAATTAAATTTAATAACGGAAGTGCATTAAAAAAATCGAAACGAAGACGTAAATTTCAACTTCTAATTCAATTTTTTTAAAGTGAAATCGATGGAAGAAATTATGAAGCTGAAGGCGTAACATTATGTCTAATGTCATTACGCTTAGAGTATTTGTAATAATAAGCTAAAACGATCACATAATTTATGAACTAGGGACTTGGATTTAAGGAATTAATTAAATTATTAATGAGATTAAAGGACATATAAATTATACCAAAGTTATGTAACAAGATTTATAAATAGTCTATCTTAAAACAATACATTTAATAGTACTTACATTTTAATTGAATTAATAATGGAAGTGTATTAAAAAAATCGAAGTTTTCCTTAGAGAGAATGTCCCGATTGGCATCCGCTTACACTATATCGATGTGTGGTCAATTTTGTTATAAAATATAAAACAGCAGACGAACTCATTAACTTTCCATTTGGTAGCGGTCTACATTAAATTGCTTTCATAACAATAGGTTATTTTTATCTTTAATACGTTCAATACAGTTGTAATTTAAATGACGTGCGATTATCAAAATTATAAAATATGATGAAAGGAATAATAATATAGGAACATATTTCTCACGTCATGAGAACTGAAAAAAACATGGTCTGAAATTGAAAAATCAGCTACTATCATTTTCATCCGAGAATAGTAGTAATAATGCTAATCAGTACATCCATTCGCTGAATGACGAGTCTCACTGTCAAAAAATCGTTTGGCAGTTGACTAAAAAAGGTTTATAGCAACTATAGCTTGATACGAACCTATTATAGATAAGCGTACCACGTAAGTTCAATATTATATGACTAAATAAAACTTAAGAATCATAAAAATAATTTTACGTATCTCAGTTTTAACAAATATGGCGCACATTTCCCACACCATATCCTTTGAAAATAATGGTCTCGAGAGGTATCGCCCAGTGTCAAGGCATAAATGCAAGACGACACTTTATCAGCACTAATTTGGGTGAAATAACGTAAAATTAAAACCAGATAAAAACAACTAACCGATACAAATCCTGGGTCCTTCTCCAAATGGCATATAGACATAACGAGGTCTTAAAGCCTTTACTTCAGGTTTAAAACGGTCAGGATTAAATATTTCAGGCTCTGGGTAATATTGAGGATCGTAATGCAATGCTCTTACTGGAAAATGTATGACGACATCTTTTTCTAAAGTCAATCTAGTACCCGGTAAAGTATATTCTGTCGTACACTTTCTCGTGATATTTCCGAGGACAGGATACATACGCAAAGTCTCGTCTATTATGAGGTCCAAATATTCGAAATCATTTAGTAATTCGTAAGTAATTTCGCCATTGGTAGCCTTTAATTTATTAAAAATTTCTTTTCTTAATTTGTTTTGGATGAAACTATTCTTTGCAAGTTCGTAAAGAGCAAAGCTAATAGTGGATGATGTTGTTTCGAAACCGGCAGAAAAAATCATAAAAGCTTGTGCTGCCATCGAGTACTCATCGACATTTACCTTTATTTTCTCGTTACTTTCTTTGGATCTATATAAACCAGGTCCTTCTATGTAACCCATAGTTTTCATTTCCGCTAATAAATCCACGAAATCGTTTCTCTTTTTGGTTGTTTGCTTCATTCGAGTGACAACAACAAGGTTAACTAATGAGGCAAAAAACCCAACTAGATCTTTGTTGATCTGAGTCAGTTTTAATGCATAAAAGACTGACGGGGATAATGTTCTAAGTAAGTGTTTAGCGGAAAACGCAATCGAGGGTTCAAAAACTTTCTTAGCTGCCACCCGAAACAAGTTGCTCTCCTCGTTCATTGAATTCATCTGAAGTCCGAAAGTACAAGATCCTACTACTTCGATCGTAAAGTCGGTCATAATTCGACGAATATCCACATCATCTTTTTGTAGACTCTTCACGTACGATTCCAATTCCTGGCCACACTCTGTCATTTTGCCGAATATGCTCTTGATTTTAGCTGTCGTAAAGAGCGGGGCTAAATGTTGTCTCCAAATCTTCCACTCATCACCGCTATTATCAAAAAGGTTAGTCGCGAAGGGCTCTTTTTGAATTGTGTACGCGTGCTCGAGAAAGAATACGTGGTCTTGAGTCACAATGTATTTTATTAATTCTGGATTACGTACAACTAATACGTTGCTGCTAAAAAAGTAAGATCCAAAAAATTTTTCTCCTGAAAATTCTTGATACATCTTCGTATCTACATCGGCAATACTTTTCTTCATCAAGAGAACATTTCCATAATTCCCCAGAAACGGTATTGGATACCGTTGTCGTACTCCCTTCCTTCTCCAATACGTGCATTTGTTGTACATAAATCGAGTGATCAGAATTACAGACACAAAAACCAAACCGTGATATAAACTATTAGTGATGTTCTCCATAATAAAATTCAATAAAAACTAAAAACATTAACCGTAAAATAATTGCAATAACTAATTTAAAACTTTCGGCTTATATACGACTTGTTTTGTGGTTCATTCGAAAACAAACTACAAAAATTAGTACTACTTACAAGCCCATGTCTATATCCTTACGTTATACACTATTTATTGTCTATAACGTAAAGTTATACGATCAATATTTTAGTTACGCTTAAAGGTGATTTAATACCAAAATATTTTAGCATAACCTGAGTACTGTTTTTTCGATGCCATTGTGCAATTAATATTCCAGGATGTACTTATATGCAAAAGTTAAAAAAAGTAAGCGTATTCAGATCACGAGAAATAAAATAAATGATGGAGAGTGAAGCCCGCAGAGCGGGGGAACTACAAATCTGATGAAAAGTGGGTCGAAACTGCTGTTTAAGAGACATGCGATTTTTTTACAAATATCGTATTTATTTCGATGTCACTAACATTTTATTCGTTTAACCAAAAAAAGTGGAATGTTTGATAATGTTATATGGAACAAAGTACAAAAAGTTCAGTTTCTTCGAGCCATTGAGAGCCGTCGAATAGAATTTACCTGTAGCTTCCCTTTGAATTTTTTTCTTAAACCTCAATATATAAAATACACGCACATAGTCGCCCGTTTGTCTGATACACTGCACAGACTTTTTGTGGTAAATCATATTGAGATTTTACATTATATGATGTACTTAGTTTGTTATGTTTCCTTCGTTGAAAGACGTGTTATCATATCAAATAAATACCATTTTGATGGCAATTAATAGAGCCAATTAGCTTAGTGTTTTGAGTTTATTCTAAATATTAAGTATTGTATAATTGGAATAGTAATATTTATTGAGTATAACTTTTATTGTGCTCATTGTCATGTTGTAATATTAGTAGTGAGTAAATATTTAAACAAGTTTTATTTGAAATCCTTATTTAATATTTTTTTTAAACAATGTTCACTACTACCAGCAGTAAGATCTTTGCAACTTATTATGAGTAAGCTTTTCTTCACTAATTACCTTAATGCTTCTACAGTAACTTATTATCAAATTATTGCGAATTAGATAATAGGGTAATTATATATTGGGTTGTCTAATAAGTTTTTAACCCCAAGTTGCTGTCAACAATTTTTATTAAAAAAATTTAATTTACGTATGCACCATTATTATCTACCATTTGTGGTCACCTAGTTGTTAGAGACAATATGCCTTTCTTGTAAAATTCAGGTGACTGATTCAAAAAACTTTGCGAGCCCGTTTTGGAAATCTTCTTTAATGTCGATTTTTTTTCAAGTAAATAGTTACTTAGAGCTCTGAATAAATGCTAATCAGAGGGCGCAATGTCCGACGAATATGGTGGAAGATTGAGTGAGTGAGTAGAACCCAGCCGAGCCCTTCTAATTTTTCACGAGTACGTTTTGCAACATGTGGTCTAGCATTACCGTGTAAAAAATAAACTCGATTCTGTTGACTACTCAATTTGTTAGCTAATCGGTCCAATTGTTCACAGTAAATATCTGCAATAATTGTGGATATCTGTGGAAGCACCTCCTAGTGAATAATGCCCTTGACATTCCACCAGCAGTTGAGCATCACCTTTTTGGCATTTATTTCAGATTTGGATGCTGAAACTCTTGTTTCTCCGAGACTCAGCCATTGACGTTTGCGTTTATGGTTAACGTATATAACCCACTTCTTATGGCCAGTTACTAAGTGATTCAGCGAGTCGAACTTACGTTTCAGTGTCAATAACTGTTGACAAGTATCAACTCTGCACTGAAGGTGATATGATGATAACTCGTGGAGAATGGAAACCCACCGTATTTTGAAACTTTTCCCAATTCGTGCAAATGTGTTTCTATGATACCATGACTGCAGTGCAGCTCATCTGCCAATTGACGTCGTCAGTCGAGGATCCTCCTCAATTAGGCGTCGTAATCCAATTCAATATCCAATTCAACGGGACGGCGGGTACGAGGTTCGTCCTCAAGATCGTAGTCCTCATTCCTGAACTTTCTGAACTAAATCTTTGCCGTCGCGTAAGACACCGTGGACTCGCCGATTGCATGACATATAGTCTGCATTATGACCTAGACGAAATTCGTAATGTAATAGAATACGTATTTCATATCGATTTAAATCCATTATCTTTTATGAAATTCACTTAAAGCTTCGGCTCTGACTGTTGTCAATTGACTGCACTTTGGCTTATTTGTACCCTACAGTAAAACCTTCTGGAAGTTTCGAGAATCTTTCTAGAAAATTTCTGAAGTTGTGGCTAAAAACTTACTAGCCAACCTAACATAACAGGAAGTAAAATTCTTATATAAATTACTTTTTACTATTTCGTTATCGTTACGAGTATATTCTTGCACGGATAATATAATTTTTGGATCGATGTCATTACATAGTTATTATTGTGAAAAGAATAGTAATTTAATTTATATATAAGATAATGTAATTATAAATGAATAACGAAATATTGTATTTGACAATAATTTTGACATGGCCAAAGTCGTGTAACGAACGGCGCGTAACCGATATGAATGGCGCGTAAATGAATATTGTTATTAGATTATAGGTGAACAGGATGAAAAGGGGTGTCTCGCGGTGTAGTAAGTAAAATAAAAATCCGTTAAATAAATTACATTTACGTCTTTGATTATGAAGATGTATGTAGCGACTTACTGGTATTTATTTGATGCTATAACACATATTTCAATGAAGGAAAACGTTTTCTCATAACTGGAAAGGATGGTGCTGTAAATTAAATAAATTGCTATTTTATTAAAATACAATTTTACATAAAGTCTGTGTATAAATTAGTTTAGTCTTATTTCACCTTTATTTTTGGATAAAGCAATATATTATAGAAAATTCGTTATTCGTTAAAATAAACATATTTTTGTTGTCAAAAAGATATGCTTACTAAATTGGTTTGTATTGCATTAGAAATAGTATGAATATGGTAATCAGCAGACGAAAGCCGTTACAAAAGCAATAACGTCTCCTGCTGTACGTCACGGTTGTCAGTGCCAATGGATACGACATGTACATCTAGACTTTGCGATTTGTTTTAGTCATCAAGAACAGAGGGCGTGACCAGACTACTTATCTGAAAATAAGTTGCGCGTCTTCGCTCGCATACTCGACGATTTCGCAATGAAGGTGTTTCACAGAAATATTTTTAACTTTCTTGGTAATTCATTTTATTCATTCTTTCACTTATTATTGCCACTTTTATTAGGCGCAATGTCACAGTAAGTGTAAGGTAAATTATTTATTTGAAAGAAAGAAAAGAAAATAGAAGAATAAAGAAAATAGAAAAAAAATTGACATGTTTATTGTTTATGTATGGATATATTCAAAATAAAAAATTTAAAACAAATTAAAAAAGTTCATCAACTCAAAGCCACAAGAAATCCAATTCTTAGAGACAACTGTAGTATTCTGCTAGATAACTGTTACAATAGCCGAAGAAAAAATAATTTGCCTAGACTGCTCCCTAATTAAAAAACCGAAATAATTTAAAAAAAAAAATTCTAATACATCTCACCCGATGGAAAAAAAATGCCAAAGTAAAAAAATGTATATGCTACATAAAAGCGATATCCGATTGGCTAATTAGATCCTGTTATATTTCTTTTATTTGGTTCCCCTCTGCTATAAATAATAGTCGTCAATAACGCAACACTAGGATTATAAAACAAGGGTTACATAGTTAAGTACTAGTATTCAGAGGAGTTACAAATATAATCGATATCACTAAAGGAAAAATAAAGGAAGTTAATCCGAAGGGGAGAAGACTGGCGATGCTACGCAGTTACAATTTCCGCCTTTGCCATAATCAATAATTCTAAAGGTTTTAATTCGACATTTGACTGATGATAAAAAAGCAACAAAAAGAAATAGTTTACCTCGTATATTGTATCTCTCTAGTATTAAGCAAAGTAGGTTCCAATCAAAACAGGGGCAAAAACATCGCAATAGAATATAAAATATCCTTCATATATGTAAGGAAAGAACTTACCTTAATAGGAAATAAGTAAAAATAAAAAGCTTGAGTACCAATGAAGTTAAATATTTTCCAGTTTTTTTGTGAGAAATTTAGTTTACATTAACCTCTGTATACAATGCAGCATGGTTTCTATAAAAAATAGCGACCAAGGACACGAGCGTCAGCAATGTATGAACGTAAATGTGTTTCTTAGTTCTACATGTATGGAATTACATATGTTTGTACAATAGTATAAATTTATTTAAAAGTTCTCATCCTCCAAAATGCTTTAAAGAAAAAGTAATCCAGCAAAAATTATGTAGGTGTAATTATTCAGTTGAAAATGAATAAAATGGAAAGAGGTACATTTTCACTTTAAGAAAACTTTGATAGTTAAGAAAACTGTTGTCTTATCGATTATATAGCTCCGTTATCTAAACATTCCCACAAATTTGGTTTCTTATTACAATTTTGTTCATTATTGTTTTATTACGGCTACATAATTCATATATAAAATAAGGACAAGAACTTGTATATTTTATATAAGCTATACACACGATAGATGATTTCACAAAACAGAAAAATAAAATTAAAATTTGGAATGGGAGTAATTTTCAAACGAAAAAGGTTTTATGGTTTTCCGTCTCTGTCGATGTATGAAAAATTAGTATATTGTATTATTTCAGTGGCCCACATTACGATGTTGTTGTGGCTAATATTGAAGAGAGATTGTATAAAAGATTGCTTTTCTAATTATTTTCTTAATTTGATACGGCTGGTTCCCATTATCTGCTGTTACATAAAACTGCTGAATAAAATGACTCCCCTTCCAAATTTAAATTATATTTTTCCATGCTTTTTAAACGGCATCTACAAGCGTTACTTTGATTGAATTGTTGCAAATTGCACCATAATGTGATTATTCTCCTTTTAATTGTCGACTGCGATAAAACATAGTCTACATATTAATTCAGACCCAACATAATTCACCAGCGAAAACTCCATCAAAATTATTTTAGCTGCTCTTGCGCGATGAGCGAACAAATAAACATGCTCACAGGCAAACGAACAAGCATTCCAATATTTTTTTTACTGTTACTTTTGTTGTGTTCTACTACTACTAAAGTAGACACGACAATTCTATAATTTGTCAATAAAGTACACAACAATCAAATTTATATAGCCTAATACTAATCCTACTGATGTAATTAATTTACAAATATTGACAACAGATTCAAATTTTAAACGAGTTGAGGAAACAAAGTAAACTTACAACGAATGCATAATCCATCAAAAAATGTTATGCGTGGAAGACCACCATAACGATGTCTGCCCTTATACGTCTGCCCGCATTCTGGTTGCTTACCTGAGCACCACACTTCACTTATGGCCACACCCATTTCGCCATTGTAATGTATTTCCGAGTGAAAAACTTCATTACTCGAATTAAAAAATATGTAGCGCCAAATATCGACGTAGATTGCGGCTTTTATTTAGTTTTTGAATAACGAAATCTCAAGAAAATACGCAATATTATTTATAGCATTCGTTAACAATGAATGTTAGGTTCATTTTTTTCATTCTCTTTGTAATCGCGCTTTTTATCGTTATCTTAATGGCAAAAGTCAATAAAATATCCGTTTACATTTGTGTACATATCCGTTTACATTACTAAATGTCGGATAAAGACAAAATCTGAACAATATTTGAATACTGGTGTCTTTTGAAAAATAACGAATACCTGACGACAGTCTGATATTTTAAACTACAGTACAATTATATACCCTATGTTTTAAACCATGTGGTGATATCCCGGTGTCATTTTATATGAGGACGCTCCACTGAAATATTTAAAACATACCATTTCTTTTATTACCCCTTTTTCCCTTTGGTTTATTACGTGGACAAAATGCGAATAATTATATTCAAAATTGTATACGTTATAATTTTAAATTAACCTCTTTAAATACTTGAAAAAATAAGATTTAAAAAAATTTAATATTCGGAAACATTCTTATTAATGTGCTTTTAGTGGAAGCATATTGAGGTGAATGCCCCCAATAGGCTCCGCAATGAAACTTTGGGAATTTAATTTGATTTTTTTGAGTTTTTTTCCGATGGACGTATTTCGTACTTGCTAAGTATGGAGATGTGGCCAATCTTAACTTGCATCTTGCCGAAACGGAGACCTGAAATAAACAATGATAACTGATGAATGATGAAATAAACAATGATAACTGATGATGCCGAAACGGAGACCTGAAATAAACAATGATAACTTAAAAACATGAAAAGTAAGCGAGTCATAATCGAGAAAAAGCTAGGATACACAAAAAACACATGTATATCGTTTTCACTATTGCGTGTGAACATTTAATAATTTAATTTAGTACGACTTTGGCGCTTTCTGCCCTTTGTGTTTATTATATCATATTACCAAACAAAGACATTTAATGGGACCAACCAAATATTTGTTATATTTGTAACTTGCACTATGTTATGCTAATAGTAATAACTAAACTCAGATCAAATAATATTGACGAGCACAAATCTTTTCGCTTAATTTAATTTTTTTTTTTATTTTTCTAAAATATTGCATTAATCATTTAATTAGTGTTTATTACTCGAAAATTTAAACACTTGTAGAATCTAGATAGAGTGACCGTTTATTAGTCTATATAAAACAAGCCTGTAAAACAAACCTATAACGTAACTCTCCATTGTCAAAGGAAGCTCAACTCGTATTAGATCGTAAAGAATACTTCATATGTAATCAGTGTTGTTTATTTCGATAATTTAGCTCCTTTTAAACAACACTTTCAAATATTAATTTTACATATATTTTTTTCTAAAACGTTAAATGATAATAAACCCGATAATAATAGTTTTGAAACAATTCTATGCACAGATTAATATAAACATTGCAAAGAACAGTAATTTGTTCACAAGTGTTAAGAATAATTGCTTTGCAGCAATTTTTTAGTATGTTTAATTATTGTGTAATAATATAATGTGTATCTATTTTAAAAAATTATATATAATTTCTCCACCTATACAACTCTCGATACTTCCCCAAATGGAATGTACAAGACGGTTGTTCTAAAAAAGGTCATGTATGTTACAAATGAACTCATTTCGTCTTATGTAATTTGAACCTTGGTGCAAGGACACAAAATGCGATATTTTGTACAACATAGCAGTTACGAACACACTTACTGGCAGGACGTTTGTTTAAAATGAACAGGATACGCGAAATAATATATCATATACTACATTATAATTTTATAAAAATGTGTTAAAATAGTTGCCAGTAGTTCTATTGCCACCTTCGTGAATTATGTGAGGTGTAATTCTAAGTTTGTTCAAGCCATTAATTCGCAATTCGGTGAGTTTCCAATAGTAATTATTCATTATCATCTTTCAGTATCCCCTCCAGCATTTCTTCTTATATTAGTACTACTGATCATAAAAAGTTATCATAGGAGGATAAAGCCTTAATTTCGTTTTTAATAAATAACTCAATTGTATTAAAATGGCTTGGATTAAATCGAACTTTTTTTGAAATAAGAAAGCTTTTTGTAACATGGAAGTAGCGCCTAATTCGAAAATTATGATCTTGTTGTTTTTCCTATAAAATAGGCACGCGAGTTGCGTAATGAAAGATTTCTTGATATTAAATTGAGACTCACTTAATTTTAATTCTGATGCTTTCACGCCCAGTGTTACCAAAACTGCCTTCTTTATTTATTTCTGTACTTTAATGTATCTAATTGATACATATAGCGGACTCATTTCTAGAAGAACAATATCTTACAAACAACCAGAACACCTGTTCAGCTTCGGTCGACGAGCGGCCGAGAATCGAACCCGGGTCCCAGCGGTTCGCCACGCAGTGACGATGCAAGTTATTGTAATATAGTTACACTTCCTCTCTATATTTCCCTCTATCGTAGTCCTTGTTCAGTACTACCGTGCTGAGAAATTACCTTAACGTTTTACTTTTTCGTTACAAAGTCATCATCAACTAGGAACTAATTAGGCATTTTTTCCTTACATAGCTTAGGTTTACTTTTCTACCTATTGATATATGTAAATATTTTTTTCCATTGGATCAGATCTTGCATGGTCTTGATAGGGATCAACTGAAATTGAGATTCTATCCTTCGTTTTAAGGCACTGTTTGTAAAATATTTAGCTTCAAATTTAAACGCGAAAGTAAGACAAATGTGAATAGATTTTATTTCTCATTTATCTTACTTTTTGTTTCCATAAATAACGATTTCCATCAATAGAAAGCCACAATCATGTGTTTAATAAGTACGTAAGCGACATACATTCAACTAGTATCACATTTTCCTTAAAAACCAAATAATTACGACTTCAATTTCATCAGCTTTCTGGAATAAGAAGAAACTTTTCTGCAAATTTCCGGATAAACATTTGCTAGATGCAAAAATGGAATAGATGAAGAAATTATCGTTAAAAGAAACGCATATAGAATAAAATGAATTACGGTGCAAAGTGTATGTGTGTGTGTGTGTGTGTGTACGTGTGCGCGCGCGTGTGTGTGTGTGTCTGTGTGTATCTGTGTGCGTCTGTGTGTGTCTGTGTGTGCCTGTGTGTGTCTGTGTGTGTCTGTGTGTCTCTGTGTGTCTGTGTGGCTGTGAGTTTGTGTCTGTGTGTCTGTGTCTGTGTCTGTCTGTGTCTGTCTGTGTGCGTCTCTGTGTGTGTGTGTGTGTCTGTGTGTGTCTGTGTGCGTCTGTGTGTGTGTGTGTGTGTGTGTGTGTGCCTGTGTGTGTGTGTCTGTGTGTGTGTCTGTGTGTGTGTGTCTGTGTGTATCTGTGTGTGTCTGTGTGTGTGTCTGTGTATGTGTCTGTGTGTGTGTCTGTGTGATAAAATACCTTTTAAGTTAATTTTAATTTTGGCAAGAAATGAGTTACAAAATAACAATTTTCATGAAATAAATGTACAAAATGAATAGAAAGTAATCTATTTGAAATACAGATTAAGATTTGGTTGTGTTACTCATTTGGTTGTGTTACTCATTCCCAAATTTCGTAATAAACTTCGCAAGGATAGAGGTTTTCTATCAAAAATTAAGGATTCGACATTTGAATATTTAGCGGCATCTGGTTAATTTTTTTAGCAGTAGCATGTTGAGGTGAACGCACCTCAATGGGTTTCGCAATGAAATTTTTAGGATTCAATTCGATTTTCCCCCAAGTTTGAATGTCGTATTTGATATGACGATGAGACCAATTTTAGTTTGCATCTTGCCAAAATGGAGCTTTAAACTTAACAGTAATAGTGTATGGATGACTTGCACTACAACATATTGCAGAAGTGAGTCATAATGAGATCACAGCTAGGAAGGGTAAGAGATCTTTTTTTCAATTTACTTTAAAAGTAAACGCTTGTAGAATGTTTTTAGTGACAGTTTATCTGTCATAATAATATAATAAAAACCCTCCAAAACCTAAACCTCAGAACTAATATCTTAGGAAGTTGACATTTTATAAAAATAAAGTAAACAATGAACCAAAATAATAGTTCGATACGATAAGATTAAATTAGTAATTAATAAAAGAAATTGCTCACCGTCATTATCGCTACAAAGACATTAAGTGGAACGAATTAAAACATTGTGAAAATACTATTATTAGCGGAACATTTCAACATAATACCAGAAATATTTCGCTTTCAGAAATATGAACATTTAAGGAAAATTAGTATCAAATCATAATTCCTTAATTACTAAATTACGTACTTTTTGTTGAAAATCTGTCTATTTATTTCTGATATTCCAACAAGACGTACCCGTGTTGTTTTATGGCCTAGGACCAACTCTTAATCTATTTTGATGTGAAACATCTAAAGGCACTTTTGGGTGGGCGTTAAAACATTCTGATCGCACGTCGGGATATGTCATTTAGCCAACTTCGGTCTTGTCGGCTAACAGTATTATAACATTAAAAATATATTTTCAATAGATTGTTAAGAAATATTCCTGTGTTTATCACAGAAATATCTCTAAACAATCATTTAAAATAAAAAAATTAAATTAATGTTTTACTATCAACAACTATCTGAATATTTATTTTTTCGTTTTCAATTCCTTCAAATAATAATATTTCAATATAAAAATATGAGAAGATTAAGATGTTTCTCATCTGCTAGGCGTCCCAAGATGGCTCACTTTTTTATTAAGATTACTTCATATGCAATTAGTTTTATTTAACTTTAGTTTTTTTAAGCAATACTCCGTTAAAAAACATTTTATTAATTGAAGGTTTATTAATATATTCGTGAACATTAAAATTATGTTTGTTCTTTATATAAATTGATATCGAAACTACTTTTTACACGTCAAAAATTAAAGACCTAATGTTGAAGGTAAATTCAAAATATTTATACATCAACAAATATATGTAATTGTGGCTGAACAAAAAAATTTAACCTCTGGTGCAATAATATTTCTAACGTTTTAAAAAAATGTTTAACTCTAAATTTATAATATGTTCAATAGGATGTCTTACAACTTGGGTTTCTAGTCGGAAATTATTAGAATTAAACTGCATTGATTTTTTGTAGTGTGTACGATAGTGGTGTAATGCCCTGACTGAGATATGAATCGAAAATCTTTTTCTAGCACAATATTAGATCCGGGTATTATATAATTATGAACACAGTGCCTGTACAAAATTCCCATAACAGGGTGTATTCTGAGCATTTCATCTATCACCATATATAAGTAGTTTGCAAATAATTCGTAAGTTATTTCTCCGTTACATTCCTCCAATGTTCTCGTAATTTAACTTGAATATGTTGGTTTTTGGCAAGTTCATAAAGAGTGTATGTAACTCATTGTGGTCGACGATGTCTAAAAATCAGCAAGAAAAGATTTGAAATATTGGGACGCTATTTTATGTTCTCATTATCCGAATTTTTATCAAAACTATCCACTTCTATGTATCAACGGGATCTGATATCCATTCAGAGATCGATGAAGTTATGCGTAAGCACCAGTTTACCTTTTGCGACTATTGCCAATTTATCAGGACACCATTGAGAAATTCTCTAAGGGTATATCGATCGATTTTAATAAGCACATAGTATATTTAAGGAAATACTAGCCTATATTATACTCTAAATAATACTATATTGTACTCTTAATAATACTATATTATACTCTTATAACACTATATCATACTCTTAAGGTTTTTTATTACAGAGGTTTAAAAAAATATTCTACTGACAGCTCGGAATTTATTACTGTCTTCCTTCGTGGTATGTATATGTAGTTCAAAAGAACAAGATGCTATAGCCGCTCGTGTAAAATATGAAGTCATTTGACGAATGTACACAATTTTATTTTTTCCCACTGTCTTTCCCAAGTACGTTTGGAGGATTTTACTACAGTCCACCAACAGCAACATCATAATTTTCATCTTTGATTATATGAAGAAAGGCATCAAATTTTGTCTCATATTCCTCACCTTCAATCGTAATGTCTTTTTACAATAATTTAATGTAAACTCGTCTTGGCTATGGGACTTAAATCTTTTTCCACTAAAGTCATTGAAATCTTTCATCATCACGTTTTTCACTAATTTCGAAACACGAACTATTGCAAAGTTTTAGTGAAGAAATATCCTTCAACGTAAAGTGATGAGGAAAATTTATTGTCGACATCGGCCAACGATTTCTTCATGAAAATAAATTCGCGAAAGTTATTATGGCTGCAGCTGAACGACACCCTTTTGCATTCCATAAGTTATTATTCTTTATTTTTTATGGAAATGTTAGAACACAAGCTTATTTCGTATTCCGAGATTATAGAATAATTCAAATTGTTTTTGTGTCTTTTTTCCCTTTACATAAAATAAAATAAAAAGATAAAAATACGTGTATTTATTAATAACATGTAGAACAATGGTAGCAATCAATACTAAAATAAACAAAATTATAATTTGCCTCTTTCATGATCACTATATTCTTTTGCGTCTCTCAAGCATTTTTGATGTAATTTCATATCTTGGCATCTCTTTATATTTTCAGATTAATAAAGATTAAGGTATCTTTAGGATAACAAGTGGTAATACTTAAGATGGAAATGTTTCGATACCAAATCCAACTGCCGGTGATAATATGAGTCATACATAAAATTTAAGAGAAATTATTATTCTTTAAATTATTTCTATGATAGAAATTTGTCACTTCTGTAAACTGTTACTACATTTGTTTTTACATTTCTTAAGAAGCTGTTTTTGGAGCACTGACTGAAGCACTTTTAGAGAGATTTCTTATATGCCCATTTGTAAAATGTCAACTGCTCTTTCCGTGGCTGTATTAAGATTGAGGAAAAAAAAGATACATTACGCATTTTTTTAAGTTTCGATTAGTAACAATTTTTGTTTTTTTATCGTATTTTGGAAAATTATTATTTATTTTATGGAAAATAACATACAAAACATCCAGAACTGAGTTTTATGCATAATTATTGCTTATAGCACTTTACAATTTGAAACTAGTTCGTGGCCATTAGCCTTCTCTAACAAGACGACTGCCGGCCTGAGACACTGCTTTTATAATGCAAGTAGGAATTTGATCGCCATCCTAGCAGAACTGAATCGTGACAGTTTTACAAAAATCCCTTTTTCGTATTTAATAGAATAATATATTTTGCAAAATAAAAATAATTATGAGAAGTGACATTTGGACCTGGAGACCTGTTGCCTCGGTTTGACTCCAGTGTATTATCACTCGAACTTTCGGCTGCTCATCGTTAATTGTTGTGCAATTTATCAAAAGATCTTCTGTTTTATGTTTTTACAACATTTATCATTGTGACTCTTTTACACAATCGAATTAAAAATAAATACTAAGTGTGTTATTTTATAACATATTTTATTATATGTAATTTTTTGCATAACACCATATTTAGACATTTCTATTTATTTATGGGTATTACCTCTCAATGATGCTTGCATTGAGTAATGGAATATTAAACGCTATTGATGATTATTAAACATACAAAGACATGAACTTAATTTATAAATATACTTACGTAATGTTAACTAAATTTCTAATCATTGAAAACAAAACGAACATTCTTTTTTCATTTTAAATAATCCACAACAGTGTCGTCTCCTAAGTTCGTATCATTGGTAGTATATGAATTTATCTCTTTTCCATCATATATAATTTATGTCGCTATCATAAAATTAGAATTCATCGATTTTTGCATTTGCCCTTTAATTTTGCTATAACCGATAACTTTAAAGATTTTAAAGATTGTTGGTCGACCGGGAGTATCCTGTAAATTTCAATGATCAATGAAAAAAACTATTGTATGAATATAAAAGAATACGCTTTAAAGAGCCATATATTTTTTCCGTGAACCAAAAAGTTATAGACCTCAATATATGATATTTCAACTTGATATCTAAAGTCTTTTCTGAGAAAAAGAAACTTGACAGACAGAAGGACAGATGTATGGGCGGAAAACCGAATGATCCTAAAGCCTTCCATTTTTTTTTATTTTGAAAGATGATATCCAAAAATAATACAATAATTAATGAAACAATGTAATATCTGTCAAATTAACGAAACAATAAAAATAAATGAAGCAGCCAAGTAATATATCAACCTGTCAAATTCAATTTCACTGTTTCTTAATTCCTCATTTGCTTAGAATATGCATATATCCGATAAAATAAAAACTAAATGAAGAATTGGAAACAATTTCTCCTTTTGAAAATGTTACTGGAAAATGGAAAATAGAATTCTGTTTTACATTGGAAAGCAAATTGACTGAACAAGTTATTTCAATTTGACGTCTAAAGTATGAATTTCGATGTGGGATAAATTAGATAATCTGATTTTTTACGAGTATTTTTATTTAATTTACTTTCTCCGTTTTAATTTACTTCGCTTTGTTCCCCGTCGTAAATTATAATTTTTGCTTGCATGAGAAATTAAGGCGATAATTTATTACATGACTTGGTGGAACCTTAGTTTAACAAAAATTGTATGAGTTATACGCTAGTCTGCGATATTTTATTATACAGTGTGTGAAAGATGTCTACGCCGTGTTCTTCCGGGAGTTGAATGGTTTCAATGGAAATAGCATCTATTCGTGGCTTTCTCCGGCTTACGACGATTAGTTGTAGCGCTAACTTCATATTTTAGAATAATTGGCTCTATTTATTCGTTCGATGATTCTAGGTGTGCAAAATTCGGCAACTAGGATGCTTGAATAGTAATTGACAGAATACCTTCCATGTATCGTACATATTGTTTATTTCAGTTACTACATTGTCCTAAAAAATCTCGATAACCAAAGTTTTCGGTGTAAAAGTTTTGGTGATAGATTGGTTTATGCAGGATCTTTCTGGGTGTGCTTCTGTACAAGGATCTTGAAGCTGGATATTTGGTCTCGTCTACAAGACCTTGAAGCCGAAAAAACAAGTTGCTCAAAATTTTCAATTCTGCAACAATCGCTTTCATTCTTCATTATTAAGGCAAGAATGTCATCGCTCATTCAAAGATGTCTTTGGCGTGTCTCTTTGGTTGCTTGAACTCTTTTACCACACTTTCTATCGAACATTTTACATGATTTCATAACTCAAGTGGAGTTGTCATGTATAGGTTTAAACTTACCAACTGGTTCCAATACTGTTCAATTGCTGACAGAAATTTTACTTTTTGTTTGATTTCAACTCACTTTTGTTTCTGGGGTTTTCCGGCTACTCTTAACTTCAGCTGTGTTTTGGAGATCAAGAGTTACCTGGTCCATTGTCTGGTCCAAGCAGTGTATGTATGTTCCAGATGCAAGTTTTCTACCGCTATCTAATCAGAACGTAGTCAGTTACTATAGTAGCCATTAAGTAAAGTGCAAATGTAAAATCTGCGTTGGTGTTCTGAGAAAAGCTGTTCTAAATCACCAAGCAGACAATGGCTGCAAATTGTGTGAGGCGTAAGCAAACCTTTACTGCATACCTTAAACCAGCGTCCCAAATTTTTTTATCTAGAAAGTCTGCAACTGAACAGGTAGGCTTCGTGAAGGGTAAAAGGTACCGTCGAGTAAACACTAATAGTCCGACAGATTACTGAGAAAACCCGCAATTCGAAAAGCCCAATTGTAAGAGTTTTATTGAATTTTTTAAGGCGTTTGATTCGGTTAAATGGTGAAAATGTTAGGAAAAGCTAGTGGATGTTGGTACGTTGAAATACCTTGTGTATCTCATCAGACGTCTTTATGAAAATGAAACAATCTCATTGAGAACAAACTATGTATAGACTGAATTTGGCAAACCAAACCTTATAGTGTTTTCGAAATATGTCATACTATGAAAATAGCGACATTTTGCTGAAATCAAAATCTACTCATGATGTAAAATATCATTTATGTTATATCTATATGTTGTATAATTTAGGTTTTATTTTGTTTTCATTAGTAATATTTTTTGTAAATGACGACGATATATCGGTTAGTAAAGAAACAATAATATACAATACTAAAATTACTTAGACTAAGCTATTATAATCCGTGATATAAGGTACTATATGTAAAATAACTGAAGGTTCCTTGATAAACTACAATTTATTTTATGAAATCATAACTATTTCAAACACGTTTGTGACGTTTATGAGAAAAAAACCTAACTATTGCATTTCGTGTACAAATAGATGATTTTAATATAATATCGTTATGATTTAATAACTTAGTTTGTCCACAATTAAATGAAACTACGTGATGTAGTATTATTTCTACTTTTTAAGTTCTTTACCATGACCTAGGTTTAGTTGTATTACAACATCTTCAGGTGGGCTATTAGCAAAGATCTTTTAGCAAAGATTTTTAACAAAACAAAACGAAACCTAGATCGTGGTAAAGAACTTAAAAAGTAGAAATAATACCAGTCGTGTAAACTGGCAAGAGAGTCTACCGCCTGAAAAACGCCGAGTACATATTTCTTTTAGAAGATTGCTAACGTTATCTTTGTTTTTTCTACCCTTCTTGACGTTTATCTATTTTATTTCTCCTTTGAGGTATCTCATCCAATCTCTTCGACTTTGCGATATGGGGTTAGGTCACCCTTGGGAGAGTTTTTGGAATTCCACGGAAATCATAATAACTCGAAAAAGTTATTATGATTTCCGGGGATATCATAATAATTGTTGGTTGAACATCTGAACTCTATTGCTGTACTGATCATCTGAACTCTACTGCTGTACTGTCGTACTGATGTACACACTTCAGCAACTGCTCTTCTTTGACAGAATGGCGTTTAAATTCCAACATTTTTGACAATCCAGCCTATCTTTGGTCGCAACGCAAGTTTTAGTCGGTGTAAATGCCTTTATATGATACCCGGGTTTCTCATAATGTTCAACTGTCAATAACAACGTAAAAAGTTTGAAAATTGAAACGTCTAACAGTTTCAGTTTACCTGTAAAGTGAGGAAGGACTGTGAGGATATGAACTCATTGTTTTGTCGAGTTTATGGCTTCTGTGCAAATGTGAGCCTCGTTATTATCCATGTTTAATAGCAACGGGTTTTCTTTGCTATTTTGGGTATTATCAACAAAACGTTGCACAGTTTTTACAAACAGTAAACTAGCCATCTAATTTGAGAGATTAGCGAGCTCTAAAGTCCCTGTCGGAGCTCGGGAAATCTTATGCTGTTTAAGTATACGATAAATTAACTCGAGAAAATGTTTATTACCTAGTGCGTTGACTATGTAATACATTTGTAATACACTGTTTCGATACGTTACAAATCGGAAAAAGACTGAGTTTGAGATGTATTTCATGAGAGAAGGGCTAAAATAAAAACTTACCGAATATTATTTAATTTATACATTTTTTAAATTTATTTTTTTATTACAAAACCGTAAACATCAAAATACAAAAATGTATGTAGCATTTACGCTTACATGTGTATAGACTTAAATATTTAAATTATTCTCGCCCTTAATTTGTTTTTAGAAATCTGGCAAACAGTATCGTATATGTGCAACAAGTAACATAGTTCGAAGTGGAACTTTGATAGTTGTAATTTGTAATGACGTGTAACCTTATTTTGGTTTCACAACGGTCGGCGAATGAATTAAAATTGAAGAATAAATTAAAAAATGGAATCTGAAGAAAGTATAGTGACACACTTTGATAAAATATATTAATAATTTTTTTGGCGAGAATCGAATAAATTTGTTAATTAAATTTATTTTAATAGCCACCATTACGATGCTAATATTGAAGAGATTATGTAAAATATTTTGTTTTTCAAATTATTTTCTTTTCTTTTTACGGACGATTTTAAATTTTGGAATGTGATTCAATAAATAATTAAAATTTATTTATATTAATAAATTTTTATTATCAATTAAATAATAATAATTGTAAAATATATACATAAACAAAAAAAAACTAGAATGTGAAAGTCTTCAAATTCCATTGACTTTTTACAAACAACGTTAAAAAAAAATAAATAAAAAAATAAAAAATATATATATATATGCGCACGTGTGTGTGTGTGTGTATGTACAAGTGTACGTGTATATGTGAGGTTTGCTTTACTAATGTTTAATGTTTATTTGTTTAGTCACATTAAATAAACATCATTAAGTAATTGAAAAATTAATATTTAAGTATTCAAAACTTGAATATTCAGCGACCTTCTTATTAATTTGCTTTTCGCGGTAGCATGTTGAGGTGTATACCCCCGATAGCTTCTGCAATGAAACTTTTGGGGTTCAGCTTGATTTTATCCTGAGTTTTTTCCGATGGGCGTATTTCGTACTTGCTAAGTATGGTGATGAGGCCAATTTTGGCTTGCATTTTGCCGAAACGGAGCCCTGAAATAAATAATAATAATTTGTTAATAATTTGTTTAACAACGTAATTAATAAGTGATTCATAACGAGACGACAGCTAGGAAGCACAAAGGTTCCGTTAGAATATATAAACATTTAATAATTTTATTTCACCTTCGCCTCTTTATGCTCTTTATTTTTAGTGTATAAAAACATATATTCATGTTTAAATCGTAAAAATTAACCTCACGTGAAAAAATAGTCCAAATGTTTTGAAATTAATTTTTTTAAGTTAAATTGGCAGCGTTTTTAATCTAGTTCACTAACTGATATATTACTCACCTATGCAATTTCTCGGTCCTTCTCCGAAAGGTATATATGCGTAAGGATGTCTTGCTGCCTTCGCTTCCGGTAAAAAATTATCGGGATTGAACTGCATTGGATTTTTGTAGTACGTAGAATCGTGTTGCAATGCCCTCACAGGAATATGAATCAAAGTGCCCTTTTCTAACACAGTATCAGAACCAGGTATTATATAATCATGAACACACTGCCTGTTTAAAATGCCCACCACGGGGTATAATCTGAGCGTCTCGTCTACAACCATATCCAAATAATCCATCTTTGCGAGTAATTCATAAGTTATTTCCCCGTTACCTTCCTCCAGTGTAGCATTTATTTCTTCTACTAATTTATTTTGAATATGTTGATTTTTGGCAAGTTCGTAAAGAGTATAACTCATTGTAGTAGAGGATGTTTCAAAACCAGCGACAAAAAATAGAAAAAATTGGGACGCCATGCTAATTTCATCAATTTCCATTTTCTTTTTTATGGTCTTATTATTGGACGTCTTCTCAAAACTATCGCCTTCTATGTATCCACGAGACCTGATATCCATCAAGAGATCGATGAAGTCATGTCTAAGCGCTTGTTTGCCTTTACGACTGTTGCTAATGTCTTTCAGAACACCAATGAGAAATTCTGTAACGGTAATATCGATGGATTTTAATTTAAGCGCATAGTATATCTTAGGAGATATTAATCGTAATACAGTCTTAAGGCTCTTTAATACAGAAGTTTCAAAAATTTTTTTACTGACAGCTCGAAATGTATTGCTGTTTTCGTTCATGGAATTCATCTGTAGTCCAAAAGCACAAGAGCCTATAACCTCTCTTGTAAAATCTGAAGTCATTTGACGAATGTCTACAGTTTTATTTTTCTCCACTGTCGTCCCTAAGTACGATTCGAGGGTTTTACTACATTCCACCATCAGATACATCATATTCTTCATCTTTGATGATGTGAAGAGGGGTGTCAAATTTTGTCTCCAAATTTTCCATTCGTCACCTTCCATCGTAAAAAGATGTAACGTAAACTCATCTTGCCTATTGGACTTAAATCCTCTTCCACTAAAGTGATTGAAATCTTTCGTCATTACATTTTTCGCTAATTCTGGATCACGCACTATCAAGAGGTTCTTAGTCAAGAAATATCCTCCAACATAAGGCACTGAAGGAAATGTATTATAGATATCTGTTGTCACATCGGCCATAGATTTTTTCGTGAAAACAAATTCACAAAAGTTACCAAAAAGTGGTAATGGTCGTAGCTGAACTACACCCTTTTGCGTCCAATATGTGTATTTGTTAATAAGATATAGAACAATAGTGGCAATCAACACTAATATTGTAGCACTGTAATAGTACATAAAACTGTAATTTGTGTCTTCCATGATCACAATATCCTTTTGCTACTCTCAAACACTTTTTAATATAATTTCATTGCTTGGTCTCTCTTTATATGTTCAAATACTTGTATGAAATACTTGAAGTTTTGACAGTGAAGATAAAGATATCTTTAAGATAACAAATGATAATATTGAAGATTAAAAT
Source organism: Druceiella hillmani (assembly GCA_039881145.1). Taxonomy (NCBI): domain Eukaryota; kingdom Metazoa; phylum Arthropoda; class Insecta; order Lepidoptera; family Hepialidae; genus Druceiella; species Druceiella hillmani. The sequence continues at coordinate 44,497,326 of JAYKKI010000012.1, read as the reverse complement.
GCTTTGATAACAACTACAACCGATAGCGATATGGTTAATATAAAAAATTGATAAGAATTTTTTTGTTTAAATAACTTCTTGAATAAAAATTTGTCATTTGCTTAAACACTTACTTTATTGATTCTGACATTCCTACGAAGCCATTTTTGATGCACTCTCACTCACTGATGATGATGATGATATTTTACAAATTGATGTATAAGAGTACAAGTACTTATATGAAAATGGAGGAAAAGATATCACATATTTTTTTTTCAGATATTAACTAGTAATTAAAACCATTTCCATTAATTATTAATTTCGAAATAGTTGGCAGTGTAGTTATTGACACTGGATTCCATTTTACATATTTACTTACGACCCCTAAAAAAATAAAGATCAGTTTTATTGCGAGTTTATTCTTTTTGTAATTTTTGTTGAAAGAATGCTAAACAGATTTTGTACTTTGAATATTATTATTTGTTTTATAGGAAAAGCATTAGAAAGCTCCATGACTAAACCTTACACATAAACGTCGCTTAGAACAGCTGAAAATTTAATATATGTTCGTGACTGCTATGCGTACTAAAAGTGATATTCCATTCTCCCAAAAGTGATGGCCCAGCTTGTAAAATTTAATTTGCTTTTACACTTTACAAGTAAGAGTTTTATCGCCATCCTTGCAGACCTGGACATGTACTTAACACATATAAATACTGACAAAATTGAAATGTGAAATTTAAGTAAATAGTTTAATAAATTGATGAAAAAATTGTAGAAAATCTCTTTTTTATTTTAGTTATTAGATAAGTAACATTTTTTTAACAAAAGACGCATCAGGAGTGACTCTTGAATCCGGAACCTGTCGCTTTAGTTTGACTCGTACATTACCCACTCGGCTATCCGCCTGCTCGTCATTAATTGTTGTGTAAATTATCAAAATATCTTCATGTTTGATGTTTTTAAGAATGTTATCATTGTGATTCCTATGCACAATCGCATTGAAAATAAAGAATAAATGTATTGAATTATCACATTTTTTGTTAAATATTTTTTGCATTACACATTTTAAACATATCTGTTAATTTACGTGGCATTCCCTTCAATGACGCTCGCTTAGAAAGGGCCTTTGTCCAGCAGTGGATGATTCATTAGGAAGATATGAATTTAATGTATTAAAATATTTACGTGAAATTAAGTGAATTTATAATAAATTAATACAAAAAAGTAATAGAAATTGGAAAAATATTTTTTTTTACTTTGTATTTCGAAAATAATTGTGTTTTTTTGTGTTTCGTTTAGTGTGCGAGAAATGCCAATAATACACTTGGACAGCCGAATGTCAAAACGCGTCTTGCTATCTGAATATTTTAACTCCAATCCTAAAGCCCAATAGATGTTTCACAACAATAACTTATGATATAACTTAATTCCAGTCATTTTATTTTCAAAACACATGATTTTGATTGCCACTGAATTTTTTTTCATCAACGCTTTCAGAGACCATAACTAATAATTTGTGTAATGTATAAGATAAGTCATCGTACTAAAATTATTAAAACAGTTAAAATTTTTAAAAAAATAAGAAAGTTAAATTTGTAGCAAACCGAATCACGTATATTCTGTCAACAGAAGAAAAGCTCAAAACCGACACTAGAAAAACTAATGGATTTTATTGAAGAACAAATATTTTTCAAAATTCTTATACAATTTTTTTCTTCATTAATTCAGTGATAAATACAGAAGTGCCAAGGCAAATTTTGTATTGTACTAGTGTTCCAAGTAGTTACGGTTGTTCGTAAGACAGGTGTATTCAAGGTTTGGAAATACTCAAGTACGACATACTTCACTATTTTTATTTCGTAAAATAATTTATCTACATTTTTCTTTCAATTGGCTTCCGATTCGTTACTTAATTTTGGATCTATGGACGGATTCAGCAATTTGACTTCTTTCTCGATCGGCTCCGACTCCATATTCTCAACATCTTTTTGCTTCTCGTCGCTTTTCGTCATGAAATACATCCATCTGAAATAGTATAATGAGCAGGGTTTTATTTTGAAATAGATCAATTTTTTCTTTCAAATTTCGAATGCATGAAATTTATTTTCAGGATATTTCATGGTTGCTTTATTTTTTTTTCTTTTTATATCATATAATTTACAATTATTTTTTACATCTAAAATGCGTAGTAAGTATATAATTACAATATCCAATTACGTGTATAGAAATGGCCCTTGTTTTATATAGGAGGTAATTTTAATTTTTTTCATTTAAATTTTAATGCAGTTCTTTGTAATATTATTATATTAAATCGTATCATAAATAAAGAGATAAGCTTAGAACAATATACGCCTATTTCATTACTGTTTGTATTCTTATCATTATTTATTTATAAATTGTAAACTTGTTTGTTGCATAACAACTTGTTTTTTAATTAATCTATTCTATAGATGGGATTTTATGTTCACTCGATAATTACATAAAATACTTGATGTACTTCAAATATATTGTAAACTAAAATAATTTTAATAATGTAAGTCGGTCGAAGATGTCACCCTGTGAGATATGTCACATTTCTAAAATGTCGACAGATGACATTATTGCAAACACTGTGAGATTATATTTGCAATACCTAGGCGATCTCAATTCTTAGCAATTTTTTTTCAATCTGGTAAATTCGAAAAAATAATACTAAATTGTTGTTTTTGAATGATTTTCAAGCAGCAAATATTATTTATAATAAGTAGTTTTCAAAATAAATAGAGTACATATAACTAAAATATGACTAACAGAGATTACATGTAGTTAAACCTCTTGTGTGACCTTTTTTATTTATTTTCTTAGTTATTATCCTTATTCAACTAACGGTAAATTCATTAAGCAAGTTAGTGAGAACAAAAAAAATATTTATAAACAGACAAGTAAACAAAAACAATGTTTAAAAATATAATAAATAGAAAATATGCTTAAAAATGGGAGAAAACGTAAGCCAGCCGTAAACCAGAACCAAATACTTGACGATCTTGACTATAACGTCTCAAACGATATGGAAGAATAATCTAAAATTAAGAAACTAAGGGCGCAGGCTATCAAGGATCGCAAACATTTGTTTGTACGTGCATGGGAAATATGAAATAGTAGATGTCTTTCTACTTGTCCATAATAATTCAATACATAAAACGGTACTAATCCCAACACTGATGGGTTGCTATTGTATTTAACATTTTGAATAAGCAATGATCCAAGGCACATGTGAGGATAGTAGCGAGGGGTACATGTGATAATAGTAGCCATAATTTTAAAAATAAAGAAATCGTATGAATCCTTTATTTTCTTCAACGTAAAGGAAAATAAAATTTGCTTGGAATGGAAAAGTTGTACAAAGCCTTAATGGAACAGATGTTATGAAATTCCCGAGATGTGACAAATTCAAGTATTTTAGTTTAAATGCAGTCTCACAATTTTCAATAACATGGTCATGAAAAGTGGCGACGGCTCATATCCACATCGATTTCCAGAACATTGGAATCCTGTGTGAGGTAAGAGACCTCTAAAGTATGTGCATACGTTATCAGAGCTCGCGAATAAGACTAAGCCATCACAGCAGACTTACTTATATTAAAATGAACCTTGTTTTTTCATACTCCATTGTGTAATTCTAGAGTTTTAACTTTTTATATCAGGTCATTTGTAATTAAGATTATATCCATTATACTCAACAGTATCGTTTAAAATCTTGTCAATCCTAAAAGCGTATCTTTCTTTGTATTTAGTGTAATATGCCAGGCATATTATAGTAAAACTTAGAAAAAATTCTTGTTTATGTCTATTTTGCATTTTAATTTGTTTTATTATTCTTTCCAGTATAATGTCAAGAAGATAAGTACGAACTTTCAACCGTGCCCCGCGGTTAGAATAAAAGCTGTGAAAACAATTAACGAATACAATTTTAGCGCCAATAACTACAGTATTCCCTTTTATTTGCTCAGTTATTAAGTGCATTATTTGCAACCTACGAATCGTTCGTTTTTCAAGTTATTATTTTAAGTAAGAAATTCCTCTTTGGATGCTATAGTCACACGTTCTGAATTTAGGTTAAAAAGTTATCTTATGAATTTAACAATTTGTTGAATAAAGCATAGTCTAAATCAACTTTAATTAATAATCACTTCTCTTGTTGTAAAAAAACGGTTTTTTCCATTTTGTTGGAAAATACTATTACATTCCAGAGCGCGTATTTGCAACATTTGATAATCCAAAATAGGTTAATGCACTAATATCCTTTATTAGAACAACTGTTCATAAATAAATACTCAGAATATATATCACTCCAACAAGGTCGCTACCATCACCGGAAGTCAATCATTACTAAACGCCGGCTAGCTGAAAGTAATACTGCAATTATATAACTGTGACATGATGCAAATAAACCTGAGTTATCATGTATCGTAAATTTTGAAAAAAATCTATCTAGTTCCATTGAAAAAAACATTTAGCAGAAAACGGAAAATAATGGTTTTAATAGGTCTACAAAATATTAAAATTAGATTGATAACAACAAAATGAAGAAAAAAAATAAAAAAAAACATAGTAACAGAATAGTACTGAAAACTCGAAAAAAAATAAGACTCGTCCTATGTCATTACTATCCTCAAACTCAATCCCTTTATTATTGCACTGTGACCTACGAAGAAGCTTATAACTATTGTGCAATATGTGATTTATATTACTAGGATAAGGAAGGGTCTGACTGGAGAAAACTACTTGCAGTAAAGTAGATACTTGTAAGAAATTTGCAATGTATATTAGAGTAGGTAGTGGGAAATCCGTAGCACATATTAGTCATCACGGTTTCGATAAACGGCTAACAATGTCAGTTATATTGAAAATTGTATCAAAATCAATGGAGGTTTAGTTCATTACAAATTTTGGAAAATGCTGGGGATCAATACCATTCTAGATTATACGACTCGGAAAAGGCTTTTATTCCTACAATAATAAAATGAACAAAATTTTGAATTTTATTTCCTTTAAAATGTTTCCGCCATTATTAGTCATTCAATAGATCAATTTGGGTTATGACATATTATGAGTTACCATCTGTTTGTTTACGGAAGACTCTGCGTTTATTTTCTCTCTTGGAAATAGCCATTTCATTATTGCATTTATTTTCATTTCAAAGATGCATCTGCCACATATTATGATGATACGAATAAACAGCATAATTCAAGCATAAAAAATACCATAATAAATAAAAGTGTATGTCTTACACTGATATGAAGACGGCGGGGGCTGTGAGGGCAGCTCCGAGCAGGAAAACGGCGCCGGGCAGGATGTCGATGGTGGCGGCATACACCTTCGCGTACAGCGGCACGTACACTAAGGGAGCCATTGCTTCCGCCAGCCCGAATAGTGAATTCACCTTACCTGCACGATACGCACATTCATCAATTATTGAAATTAGTAGTTTTGTATATATATATATATATATATATATATATATATATATATACACATACATATATATATATATATATTTCTTTTTTTTTCTTTTTGTTACACAATCAAAATACAATAACAATTATACTATTGTATATATACGCATATGGGTATATGAACTATATAAGAAGCATAAATATTGAGTTTATTTAATATTTTTACAAATCTGATAAACATTGTATGTACAAAACCAATAAAGGTAATTCAAATTGGGAATATTGAATATATTTGGCGTTAATTTTGTAGAAATTCATTATTCACAATTAAATGAAACTACGTGATGTAGTCTTATTTCTACTTTCTTTAATTTAAGAAAGTAGATAAATTAAAGAAAGCAGAAATAATACTACATCAAGTAGTTTCATTTAATTGTGTCAAATTGGGAATTTTATAGAAAGAATATATTGCTACGACCTTCTTAAACACAATTACTTATTAAGCGGAACATTTTCTTACCAAGCTCTTCGCTACTGACGAGCTTCGAAGCAATCGATCTCATAGAAATATACGAGGTGCCGTTGAATATCTCGATGAGGGGGGCTGGAATGTTAATCGAGTCGTTTGTATTAAATTAAGTCGGCCATATCGTTCAAGTTTAAATCGCTTCTTCGCTTTAAGAAACAATTGGAAACATTTGAGGAATAATTGTGTTAGTCAATACTTTGAGTATTTTAATCTTATAAGTGTTAGATTTTTTAAAAACCGCCACAAGGTGAGATTTGCAGACAAGTCAATTGTAATAAATTTCTACAGCGTTGACACGACTAATTATGTTTAAATAATACATTAAATAAATAAATATATATACACTTAATAAATCAGCATTAGTTAAATGATTTGAGTCTGTTGCTAAAATAAATAATTCCCTGTAATGACTTCTAAGTGAAGTTGTCTCCAATCAGAATAAAAATAGTAATTTGACTCATTTTTCAATTTCGTATATATCGTTTTTTGAAGTAAAATTTCTTACGGCTCCATGTGAAAACGTCTGTAGAAAATTTCACTTTAGACCTGATAATTCAGACTTGATAAATTAATCAGGCATAATATTCATTCTACACAAATTTTGCCCTTGTACTTTCTGAAATTACTTCCAGCATAACTACACAACAAATTATTTACTCTTTTGTGGCTCGAATAATACTACGCTCTCTCAATTTATTATTTCATTGCTTATTTTATAACGCGCTCGTCTTTCTCTAAGGTCTATTAAGGTTTAAAGAAAATAAATAAAACAGTCGTACAAGTTCTCTTTCTTGGGCACAGTCTACTGAGAAGACACATTTTTAAATTTTTATTTGTATTGTATTTCTAAGAAATAATGCAGGAATGCATTAAATCTGTGTGCGTTTTAATACGCAATACATTTTAAGTGCAGTACGCACTTAAAATGAGTACAGTGACAATAGAAGAATACGATGTCAATATACTTCTATCCACCGCATCACTTAAACTGGAAAACTTTCGTGTCGTCATCTGAAATGGTAATAACGTTTCTCTCCCGATTTCGACTCCGATTATGTTGAAAGGGTGACCTTTTGAAGTGCTCTAGTATATATATTTTTAAAGCCAAATATTATTTTAGGTTTTGTTTCTCAATTTCAATATAATGTACAGAATTCAAATTATGATGGAGATATTTGGAAGATAAAACCGTATTAAATTAAGTAAGCAACATATTACTCGACTACATGTGATTGAATTAATATAAACAACTGATGGCGAAAATTTAATATTACAAAATGTAATATTGCCGACATTTTCTTTACACTTCAGAGCTAAAAAAGCATGTGTATAATTATAGTAACACTGAACAGTTTCGGTTGGAACAATGCTCGATACTCACCCATGTAAATTTCAAACGTAGTGGTCGCAAAAGCGTATGCGAAAGACGAAAATATCTTGCTCATACTCGAGATGACAGCTATTATGGAGTCATCAAGCTTCATATATTTACTAAATACACTTAGCGAGAAAGTTGTACCTGAAACAATAAATATAAGATATTTAGACGGAAAAGTTAAAATTAATTTTGTTTAAGAAAATCACAAAAGCTATTTATGATTGATTGATAATAACTTGATAATAATAACGATTGTACTTAGAGACACAAATCTCAAAAAAAAATTTATAATAAGGTTGAATTCATGCAGTTAAGAAATTACCATCTGAGTCACCAATAAATAATAAACAGGTATGAATGCTTAATTTTAAATGCGACAAGTATTTGTTGTCATTCTTCAGTCAGCTTCTAGTATGTGCTGAAAATATTTTTGCGAAAAGGAATCGAAATAGTAAATGAAGATAATTTGTCTAAACGTTTAATATCAATCTTTAAGCCATGTCTAAATTAGTGAATTTAAATTAAACACTAAAACATACGTGTTAAACTTCTTAGCTAATATTTTTACCCTCCAGTTGAAGAAGATCGCTGGTCAGATTTTAATGTTTCTCTAGAAGTTTCCCTAGGCAAGGTTTTGTTAACACTTTTGTATCGTCAGAAACGACTGCTAGAGCTAAAGTATAAAATTACACAAGAAAGAGTTGCAAGTTGGTGTAAAAATGCCCATTCAATACAACCCTTAGCCAAATAATAAATATTTTTACACTACTGACTAATTAGTCCATGTATGAATGGTTTAGAAAGGTTTACTGAATGTGAAATCATTCCTCGATCTTATAAGCAGTGCATTTTAGTCGGACTGTACACGAAAGCCAAATAATCAATACAGTATCTCTTTGATAATCCATGAATGCATGCAAAATTTATTGTGGCAGTCCGAAATTAAATCTTAGAATAGTTGGAGCAGACATGGCACTTACAGATACCCTGCTATCTAAATATAGTGCACGTCATTTGATCAGTCAATTAAATAGTGACAATTTAACTCACCGATAAGATTAGTTACGATGCAGTACGTTGAGTAGAAACTAAACTCCACTTCGTTCCAATTAAAGCGATATCGAGTGAAGAGGTAAGTAACAGACATTTCCCCTGGAACAATATTCAACAATTCTACAATAAATAGATAAAAATATCATGAAGGTATACTAGTTACACCATGTATATTATTTATTTGATAAAAGAAATCATCCACTTATAGTAGGTGACCACTAAAGAAACCTTTAAAGAATTAAAAATTAAGTGGAACTGCCTTCTCAAGTGCACAATATCATGTGCGCTCATATGGATATCGCTAATAAACGTATAAATAATTAAAAAAAGCATAGAATACTTAGAAAAATATTTGAAGAAAAGTATAGAATACTTAGGAATTCCAAAATTAGTAAAAATTGTTTCTCAACTTTCTTAAACATACCCTTATACGGAGACCAATTGACAGATTACATTTCCACTTTACTGGCAACAAGAACATACGCAGAATTCTTATTAATATTATAATGGAATCTGGGACAGGTAGGGTGGTATTAAGGTTATAGCGAAACGAGAGGTAACCACCTACTGTCATTGTGCCGCACGTATCTGTGTAAGTGCTCCCTAGAAATAAATTACCCAGTACTATTTGTAAATTTTAAACTATAACTCGGGCTTCATAAAAACTTCTTGAATTAAAGCTTTATTTACGCTAGCTTTATCTTACTTTAATTACTTTTAATACATAACTGTAACACAGAAAAAAAACCAAAATCGCACTATGATATATATTTCTTGACCTTCTTCCTAAAATTTTCCAGTTTCCAGTTTGACATATAGTGATAATTTTGTTGTTACTAATACATAAATATAATGTATATTTAAATGAAATACATTTATCGAAAATAAAATAAACACAGCCATCTAGTACAAAATTATAAAATAATATTTTATTTTAAGAAAGATAAATATCAACGAAAGATAATAATCCGAATAAAACAAATATTGTTTTAGAAAGAAAGCAAAATAGAGCAAGAGATAAGTTTCTGAATTATGGGAGACAAGATTTTTTTCAGAAAATTCGTCAAAATATTTAACGACATACCTTTACCGCAGCACAGATATTGTCACATTTATAAATGATACAACATCGTCACTCACTTTCTTCTAAATCTGTCCATCTTTGGACATAATTATTAGTTAATGTAACACAACAAATTGTAAATAATATTGGTACAACAAGATATGATAAATCCTTTTCGAATTAAATTAGTGATAATATAAAACGTACATTTGTGTCACTCATAGCTCATGAAGTATTATAATTGAACCTAATCTTAGTGTTTATTATATAAACATAGGGTATTTTCAACATTAACTCAGGTGCCTAGTTATCCAAGTTATCAAGGTAGGTCGGATAACAAAATAGGATTAACGATAGCTTTCTTCCACACTATTCACATTTTTTTAAAGACGTATATTTATACAATAATAGTATATATATATTTATTAATAGTATATTTATACAATATTCAAAGAACTCTTCGCAATGATAACCCACAAACCCATATACGTAACTCTTTTGTGACCCCATTTTAATAAATTCCCATGTATGCCCCTGAAAGTAAAATTGTATATAATTTTAAATATGATTTCCGATTTAGGCCAAGAAATCACACATTATAATTCAATTTCAAATTTATATCTTATATTGTTTATAATTTCGAGTTAGAAGCCTCTGAGATACAAACGGACGGATAGCTTCGCCGCGACGAAAGGCTTCCGTCCGGATCGTTCGGATACGACACTCTAAGGACTAATAAAATGGAGCACATTATACCGAGAGTAGAATGGACAGTTCACAGCTACATTATCGAGTATCGATATGGAATTTCAATAAAAAAATGCAATTCTCTTCCATTTCGCATAACGATTATTTTAATTTGATTGGAAATATTTCTAATTTCATTAAACTTAAAATTGTATTCAGGGAGTTATTATGATTACCGTGCATGGGTCCGAATATAACGAATACAGCGATGAAGAGCAAGGAAACCTTCAGCCGCCGGTGATTGGGTCCATGCCGGAAGGCCACACGAAATGTGTCACGTACGTGGTTTATGTCGAAGAATGAACGGAAGAATCCCACATCCGAATCGGTCTGAAAATTGAAGATATTAATGTAAATTTCATCGATTTTATAAAGTTAAAAAAAGTTATAAACTATGAATGAATAAACTATTTCATTCTGGATTTAATGTCTAGACGAAACGATTACATTGAATTTGTAAATGGGAAGTAATAGGTACTTTAAAGCCCAGATATACTACAACGTGTTCATGATTTTTTTTCATCTGCTTATTTTATGGGTATTTTTATCAGTGCAGAGAGTTTGATTCTCAAAGTTCCGTATGTGCAAACTATTTCGGTTTACTCGGTTTATGGAAATAGAGAATTTATGGTAGACGTTTTTACATTGTTGAATTCAATGTGCGGTATAGCGCAGCGACTACTCAATATTAGATACGTAAAACGTCTCCTACTGTAGTTCTTATATATTTGAACTTTCTAAAAAATGATATGACTCATTATATAATTGTTTTTTCATTAAAAAATTACTCGTAATATTAAGGAATGCTTGTAATATCCGTAAAATGTCAACAACAAATCAAATTTTTGATCTCCCACCGTAGTTTAATAAAACGAAGCATTTTCGCATAAAAGCTTAATAAATTTGACCTAGACTGGACAATTTATGAAATGCAACAACACATGAGAACTATTACTTAATTAAAGTTATATTACGTGTCCAAATCATAATTGTGAAATGCCTACGGCATTCACAATTATTCCCAGCTTACGTGCTTGTCTTATCTTGTCATCGAGACGAGCACAAGTTAAGCGCATAAATTATTTGACGGAAACGCAATTGTTGCAAAATTACCCCACTTTTGTTAACATGGCCAATACTCAGCTCTGAACTATTTCGAAATTGACAGAGATGTATGTAAAACTAATTGAAATAAATGTCAAATCAATAACTTGTGTAGGATCCTAAGTGTAGGTACCTAATTATTAAATTATATCGAATTATATTCACAGAATTATATTAAAATAATAGAACCAACAAATAATTTCGGGCTATAATTTCGTTGATTCTAATTCGACGATAACCGCAATATGCATGTAGTAATCGAGATCCATGGACATGTTATATTCTATACCATCTATGCCTACGACTTCGTGTGAAATTCGGAATGAGAAAAGTTATTAGAATTCATTATATGAATTTCATTATATGTATAGGTTATAAATAACTAAATAGTTAGTCATAGAACAATCAACCTAATTTAAATATAGAATATGCGGGTAATCGGATGATGGTATAAATAAATTACAATCGATTGGCTTCTATTGTAATTTATTTATGCCATCGAAAACAACAGTAAAAAGGGCCAAGTTCCTCTTTAAGACGGTAACCGTAAAAAGTAGTGAGATAAAAGCAGTCAAGCACTTAAAAAGCTTGATGTGTAAAATAAATCTACGGTTAGAATCTAGGATTTAATATACCCATTATTATTTACTGAATATCATATGGAACACAAAATTGAATCGTGCACCCAGGAAGGACGGTACACGCAAGTGCGTGTAGCTGTCTTCATCAAAGCGTCATGCTATATTATATTCTTGAAATGAGGAAATTGTTAATAAATTTTTTTTATTTGAAAGTTTAAACGTAGATTATTTTTACATAATACCGAAAAGCTATTTTTTGAGAAACTTAAGACTTACAATTTTTATAGTTTTTGGATTTAAATACTTTTAAATCCAACATACAGACAAAGCAGTAATATGATATTTCCCACAAACCTAAAAAAACCAAAAGCCCAAGAAAGAAATCAAAAGCATGTCAGGAGAGGTTCAAAAGACAAAAATACTTCCAATCAATATTGTGTAATAATCGTTAGTTACGCAATCACCATAATTGAATTAACCAGTTAAGGTCACTTACGTTATTTATTGTGATTAGAATTATTAAAATTTTAGAGAATGTTCTTATATATATATATATATATATATATATATATATATATATATATATATATATATATATAGTTTTTTATTAGACCCTTTGCTTTTTAATTAATTGTTATTCTAATTAACTCATACCGTGTAGAAACATAGCATTTTCGTTTCATTTATGGTGCTTATCCATTTTTTTTTATTTGAGATTATTCTAAATAATTCTAAATAATTAAAAAAAATAATTTTGAAAGTCGTAGATAAACCGGAAAATATATACTCACTCATGAAAATCACGACAACAGTAAATAATATAATTTTGACGTCTCCTTCATTTAAAAAATCCCACGATGTTTTAACGCCATAAATAATGAAAAAAAATATTAACAACGTTTCAGATTATCTTATTTGCTTGGAGATTAAAACTTCCATAAATACAAAGCAGCTTTGAGTATCATTTATTTCACATTTTATTGTTACGTAATTAGCTACTTCAGATGATGATTTTCAACTATTAGATTGGCTAGTAAGTTTTTAGCCACAACTTCGGGACCTTTCTAGAAATATTCTCGAAACTTCTATAAGGTTTTACTGTACGGTACAAATAGGCCAAAGTACTGTCAGTTGACAACAGTCAAGGCCGCAGCTTTAAGGAAAAAAGAATGAATTTAAATCTATATTAAATACGGATTCTATTATTTTACGAATTTCATTTGTGTCACGATGCAAACAACAAACGACGGGCGAGTCCACGGTGTCTTACGCGACCGCAAAGATTTTGTTAAAAAAGTTCAGGAATGAGGACTACGATCTTGAGGACGAACCCCGTACCGGACATTCAACGAACGCCTAATTGAGGAGGATCCTTGACGACGACTAGTCAATTGGTAGGTGAGCTAAACTGCAAGCACTATAGAAACACATTTACACGAATTGGGAAAAGTTTCAAAATACGGTCGGTGCATTCCCCACGAGTTGTCATTATATCACCTTCAGTGCAGAGTTGATACTTGTCAATATTTATTGACATTGAAACATAATTTCGACTGGCTGAGTCAGTTAGTGGCGATGAGAAGTGGATTGTGTATGTTAACCATACACGCAAACGTCAATGGTTGAGTGTCCGAGAAACAGGAGTTTCAGTATCCAAACCTGAAATAAGTGTCAAAAAGGTGATGCCCAACTGCTGGTGAAATATCAAAGGTATTATTTATTGGGAGTTGCTTCCAGAGGAATCTACAATTAATGCAGATATTTGCTGTGAACAATTGGACCAATTAGGTAACCAATTGAGTAGTCAACAGAATCGAATTTATTTTCTACATGATAATGCTAGACCATATGTTGCAAAACGTACTAGTGATAAATTAGAGGAGCTGGGCTGGGTTCTACTCACTCATCCACTATATTCGCCGGACATTGTGCCCTCTGATTACCATGTATTCAGGACTCTAAGTAACCATATACATGAAAAAAATTCGATGTTAAAGAAGATCTCCAAAACGACCTCGCACAGTTTTTTGAATCAAAGTCATCGGAATTTTACAAGAAAGACATATTGCCACTGCCAACTAGATGGCGACAAGTAGTAGTTAATAATGGTGCATACTTAAATTAAATTTAGTATAACATATCATTTTTTTAATAAAAATTGTTGACGGAAGCTCGGGGTTAAAAATTAATTAGCCAACCCAATATTTCATAAAAAATATTTGAAGGAAATATTCTTTATTTTTTTTACTAAAGCTATAAACTTTTTTTAATTGTATTTACTATATTCCAACAGTTTCTTAATTCGCTATCCAATGTTAAGTGTCTCATATTACATGTCTCGTTCTGACTTCCTTGGACAATGTGACAGACTAGGAGTATTCCAAATATGTATGTAAGGATTTGTCGGTGCCATCGACAAATCGTCATGGTGACGCAATGTGATCGTCTGTATAATCGATTGTTCGGTTCCATTACACAACTTATCATCAACAAGGAAATTAAATTTCAGCGTCTAAGTCAGTTTCGGTCGTAAGTGCCGAATGAATCCGTGCCATTAGAAAACTCAACCATCAGCTATAAAAGAACTGCGCTAGAAGACAGAGGACAAACAGGACTAAACTCACCAATGCTAAAAATGTAACTCAAATCCGTTAATAATAGAAAAACTCTGTAAAAATGTTCAAAATTCTCTGGCACCAACAGTGAATCACTGTCTCGGAGTCGCTGGCAGCGGCATTCTACTTAAAGAAAAAAAGGGGTGAGGCGCTCTCGACTTATATTTTCATAATGACTTTACTTTTACAAATAGCTAGCCATAAAACAAAATTATGACAACTGACATCAAGCACCCAACGCTTTTTACCACAATGTTAATCTTTTTGTCATCAGAGACATCCTTTTGCTCTTGACCAAAATCTTAAGTTCACATAATTTTATTTCCAGAATCTAATTGAAAAACCGTTTTATTTCATTAGTTTCTTAATTGAGAAATTTGACATTTGTACCCCTGCGGTTTCACCATAAAACTGTATTGTACTGAATCCCAGTGTAGTTGATAAAAAAATTAAATTCTTGTGTGTAATTAAAGAAGTGATTAAAATGATATGAAAATTGTCAGAAATGTATTTATTTTCAAAAAATAAAATATTTTTTTTTTCAAAATACTTGTTCAATACAAATGCGGCATGGCCGAAAAATTTATCTTAAAAGTCTTAATACAGTTTATTATTTTTAATTGTTTCTTCGGTTATCCCCAGATTTCTTCTCTATTCTTTGAAACTGTGACTTTCTTTGAGTATATATACTATCTCCACATGGAAAAGTCAATTGAATTTAAGTAGAGACTACGGTAGTCCGCTAATACCTATTCGTTTCCCGGCAATCTTCCTTTTGCTTATAAATTATCTCTTCATTTGTTATTAAGTCTTTCCTTCAATATATGGTCATCGTATTGTAATATCATATTTCTGTGCGCCTGTAAATATGAACATCTAGAAACTCAATTAAATTTTCTTCAAAATTTTATGCAAGTTTACTCCTTCAAGTAATCTAAGATTCCAAAAGGGTCAATGAGCTGCCTGTTTAGCAGCCCAAACCAAATATTAACACTATATTATTCATAGAAATAGGATCCATAATATTATATTAAAAACAATTTCATTTTTTCTCTTGGCTTCTCAACATTTTCTAACAAATCATGCTTTTCTGTCATAGTGTTTATGTTCTAATTATTGAAATTTTACGATGGGGTATGAGTGATATCCCTCTCACCGGAATATGCTATCTGTCTCAGTTTTTGAAACTCCGATTCGACGTTGTGCTACTTTGCCACTTGTCGACGGATCTCTTTCATTAATAACTCTTAAGATCATACAATAGACAAGGAACTCCTCGGTTTGAGGCCCGCCTCTACATTCTACATATGTTCTGTACAGCCTTTCTGCTTTTGAGTTGTTTTGTCCAACGTGATCATAAAAAATAATGCATTTCTGCCTACTCTCTTGATATAAAAACGAGTACTCACTCACTCCGGAAAAATCACTCAAGGAAAAAGGGACGATTTTCTGTTTCAAATAAAAATATTAAAACGTTTAGCAGTCTAATAATACGTTAATCATACTAAGATGTACAATTTATGTAATAAAGCAATCCAGTTATACATTGTAATTTTCAAGGAGAAACATATCTTAAAAGAAAGCAAAACATAAAACAAGTGTAGCATAAGCGCAAGAGTGGGCAGAGAAGTGAACAATTACTTGGGTTAGTTCAGCCAGCACAAGAAGTAATACTTTAAAAAGAAGTTATAATTACATCATTTTGTTACTCTTTATGATGAATACGGCTCAAACTTGATTGTATTCTTCTTCAATTTTTACTTCTTTAAGTACTCACAAAAATTATAATGTTTCACTCATTACACTTTGTGTCCATTTTTGGTTCATACCGTAAAGGTAGGTAAAGATAGATTTAAAATAAGGATGTCTTTACTTTGGGTGGCTTTTCTATCAAAGTCTATGTTCCATTGTGATGACATGCTTCAAGTTCATTTTTGATTGACATATTCCATTTTTCAGAGTCAGCTGATAAGACTGCTTCATTTTAGTTGAGATAAATAGAGGTCGTTGAACTTTCATCAGTGCACAGAAGTCCTTTTTCATTAAACTTAGTGGCCATTTCCTTTCTAGGTCTAAGAATAATGTTTAATTAAAGTGGTGTTTCAATCACGGTATTTAGTACATATTCACTTGCGTCTTGATAAGAGTGATACTCATTGGCAGTAATATTTGTAGTACTTGATGTATCGTTACAGCTGTTATTCTCATTGTCACTTTCTGATTCTAATAGATTGGTTGAGTTTGACAGTTTTACAGGAACATAATCTCTTTTGACTGTGGACTCTAGAAAAACAGCGTCTCTGCTCTTTATAACTGTTCTAATGGAGGAATTACAAATCTATAGCCTTTAGTATTTCCACAGTATCCAATAAATCGACCTTCCTGTGCTTTAGGAGCCTAATTCCTCCTTTTCTCCTTAGAAAGATGTATCATAGTTTCGAAACCAAATATCCTTAGATGTTCAGTATTTGGTTTTTGTTTAGACCGCATCTCTTCTAGATTATTGAATCCGAATGACCGAGTCGGAGCTCTGCTATTGAGATAAGCAGCTATGTGTATAGCTTTGGCTCAAATAGTTTGGGTAGGTTTGCATTTATAAGCAGATACACAGCCTTTTCTACCAGGGTTTGGTTTATTCATTCAGTGACTCCATTTTGCTCAGGTGTACAAGGCGTGGTTGTCTGATGTAGAATGCCAGCATGTTTTAGGTATTCGTTGAAGTTGTTGTTATCATATCCAAGACCATTTTAAGACCATCAAACACATTTTATTGGACAGTCTAAATGTTTCTCCACTTGGTGTTTAAACTGTATAAACTTAATACAATTTCATATTTTTTTATGAAGTAAATAAACAAATCACTTCTTGGAATAGTCATCTATAAAAGCGATGAAACACTTGGTTCCTCCAAGTATCATGGCCTTTATATCTGTAGCTCTGCTCATATTATGGTCATGTAGTCAATTTTTTTAAAACTAAATCTAGACCATAACAGGCTTTGGCTGATGTCCGTGGCTTCATAGCCACAGACATCAGAATGACTAGTTCAAGTAGTTTTTTTCACCCACATGGCGCGTTAAAAGTCCCCTGAGTCGTCGAAAGCTCGCGCCAAATTGTTCCCCAGTTCATTGGCGGACCTGGCTTCTTGAATGTGGACGTAGTTTGTCGAATCCTTAAGAAGAAGGATTTTTCATTTCGCTTTTACATCTTTCTTTGGATCTATAGGTGATTCACCTTCAATACAATCCCACATTTCTTCGTACTTCGATAGGATCTCAAGGCGAATCTCCAGTTAGAAAAATTTTCGCGACTTGTTAACTTTCTTGTTGATTGTCCCATGTTTCGAATGTCGCGTTTTTCAGTTCATTTTTTGACGCTATATAAGGACGTACTAAATATTTGTCTCGAATAGACCAGTTAGTCAAGTAATTGATTAGAAAAAATTAAGTTTCTACCACAATTACTCATGTCACAAAGAAATGTTTTGTCTTCAAGCTAGGAGTTGGCTAAAATAACACAAAAAATAATATCAAAAGTTGCTAAACATAAGCAGGGATGTTTCGAATAGACTTTGATATTAATTATCTATGTGCTTCCATGAGAAACTATTTTGGAGACACTGTATATTAAATGCAACTAAGCAAGCGAAAAAGACAAAACCTTAATCATTTTGTTTTCAATTCGAATTCAAAAGTTAAACGGATTACTGTTAATAAAATGAACATTTAAAAATTGGTTTTATCAAAGGATACCCTATTTCGATTTCGTATTAAGGAAAAATGTAACGTTATGTAAAATATGGTAATCTTGAAATAAGTGTGGTAATCTTTAAATAAGTTAAATAATTGTGGTACAAAGTGGTTATTTTTATATTTGGAACTAGTAACAGTGTAATAATTTTCCCATAAACAGTTTTATTACTTCTCCATTACGTAAGAAGAGATATGTCAGTATTCATCGATTGACAAAAAAATTAAGAAATTGACAGAGATATGTGTAAATATTTTGCTTTGTTTCTTGTAGATCATACTTAAAAAGAAACTATGCCTACAAAGAAAAATAAACTAGACTAACAAAGGTACTTAATATTAAAAATTCGAATCTGATGTTTAAGAATATATTTCGGTTAAAATATAAAAAGGGAAAAATCTAAAAATTTACAGCCATATCTATAATAGAGAAAATCTTGACTCGCTTCGAGAGAGCGGTAATTATATAAAAATAGTAAATCACCCATTCAAAAACTTAGTTACTCCTTCTTATCTCAGCATTATTAATAAAAATAACTGCTGTAAATATTGATTAGTTTCTTTATTTTTACGGCAATATCGAACTGATGTAACCCATTTTAATAAAGTTTCTTCATGATATTTTAGTTCTTTAAAAATAACTGACAAATAAGCAGACAATTCAAAAACTTAGTTACTCAGCCTGATTTCAGCGCTTTTAATCTAAAGAACAAATATAAACATTGTACGCATTTTTTATTATAGCTATAAAAAGCGACTTATCCCGTTTTTACGAAGTTTCGTCATGATAAACATCGAATTCAAACATTTAGTTACTCATTCTGATCTCAGAGCTTTTAATGTAAATAACTATTGTAAGTATTGTACACAATTTTATTTTTACGACAATAGTAAAACGATATATCCCATTTTAACGAAGTTTCATCATGACATTTCACTTCATAAAAAATTACTGATAAACAAACAACCAATTCCAAATCTTGGTTATTCATTCTGATCTCAGCACTTTTACTATAAATAACTATTGTTTAGGATTTAAGTTTTTTGGTTTTTACAACAATAATAAACAGATTTAAAGGAAGAAAGCCAAAAGCGGATACCCTAAGGGAAAATTTAAAAAAATAGTAAGAAATATATTTTAACAACTTTTATTGCTTTCGAAAGCTAAATGTATTATAGTTTATCTAATGATGAATCAACATATTTTCCTTAAGTCTTCAAAATACAAAATTTAAAGCAAATGACGCATCTCTTAGAAAGCTCGCTTTGCCTGCGGAGTAGCCTGACGCGGGCGCATCTTGTGGGCAAAAGGGGCATTCTTAAAGCAAAGAGGGAATGCTGCAATATTTTGAGACTATCGTGAAACTAGGTACAGATTAGAAGGGAACAATGAAACAACATACAAACAAGGAACAGAAAACTTTATTAATAACGAAAAACAAATTGAAAAAAGGATTCATGGTGACTTGTTAGATGTTTGGATTGTCGTTTCGTACATATTATATCGATGAATAACATCGATGTCTTGCTTTTTGATATCTGCATACCGAAAAATCTTTAAACTTGTGGTTTATTAAATTCTCTAGCTCGGACAATGTATGTACTCGATCTCTTAAGGTTAAATTAGGGTATCGTTCGATAAACGAAACGTTTGATACCAATCCGTTTCGGCAGTATCAGTTTTAATTGGTGGAAGACACGGCTTTTTCACAATACTGAAAGACGATTCCGGGAAATCCTCCTCTCGATATTCCATAAACCATATCGTCCTTTTGAAATACGTACTTCAATAATCGTAAATCATTTTCTAGAGCGAAGACAGTATTGAATTGTCCAGAAGTTGTGGCACCCCTGTACGGTTTTAAAAAAGTTTCGTCATGACATTTTATATCTTTGCAGTCATTATTTTTTGAGTTATACTTCTTTAGGCGCGCTATGAAAAACTGATGATAGTGATATTTTAGGATGCCCGCGTACTTTGCAACAAAAATCGACAGGATGAAGTTGTTCACTAAAATATATTTACATGCGTGTAGTGACTGATATTATATTCTAGTTATTGAAAATATAATCTCCAATACTTATGATAGTTATTGAGGTATGTGTAAATACACAACACGTGTTTTATATTCTAAATCTAAGTTATATCTGTGCTTTTAAATAATATTTTTTAATAATTGAAATTTAATAGTGGTCCATAATAAAAAAAACATTAAATTATTGTGAATATTCGTGATAGAAATAGTTGCTTATCAGCTTGTTAAAATATATTTTAAGTGTGAAATTAAGTTTCGATATGTATTTATTTTTCTTATAAATTAATACGTTATCGTTTATTAAATACTTAAATAGATAAATTACAATAAATTTTCAGCATATTCATTTATTTTTATTATTAATTATACTTCAATTGTTTTTTTTAATTTAACAATTTATTTTATTTACGTGTTTCTATTAAACGGAATGTTGAGTACACATTTAATTTTTTTAAATTATTAAATTTATTTTAAAAAATCACGCTCCAGTCCTTTTATTTCCATTAATTATATACTTGCTAAATAAAGTTACTCTTGTATTATGTCAAAGAAGTATATCTTCTAACACGCCTACATAAGCACACGCACATTTTTTTTTGGAAATAGTTTTATTTTTCGCGGGATTGAGTGATAATTATACGTTCCAGTGAGATGAGGATAAAGTAATGGAGCACTTTACTTTAAAATTTATTTATAAGTGTGGTTTTGACAGCAATAACAAAACACCTCGGTACAGATAATTATTTATTTCAACATCAACTTCGCAGGGAAAATATTACATTCCTTAAAAAATGGTCAGATTTCAGATTTTTCTTTTAAATGAGCTATGCATTTATAGTAAAGTAGGTCTTATGAACCTACCATAAGATGACATAATATTTACATATACTTCATCAAGTTTCCACATCTTTAATAAAGATTTACATTAAGATTATAGGACGATTATTTCATTGTTATTGCACGGGTCAATTAATATTATTGATATATCGAACAAAATTTCCAACAAAACCCAAAAAAAACCTATTTTTCATAATTATATCTGTTTTTAACTTCCATCAATATCCATCAAAAATCTAAGCAATATTAACCGAATATCATATTCCTCTGTCCAAATTAACTCCCGGTCATGTTGTCGTGCGCTATCCTCTAAGTTAATAACTTTTTTATAATACCGTCTGAAAGTTCCCGTCATACTGAAGTACACATTCACTTCTTTGCTTGTCATTCTAGCTATTTTTCCACTCATATCCCTCATTATTACACAATTGTTGTATAGCAGTATATGTAACTTAATATACTTGATACTACAAGGCTGGTATTCAGAATCACACAGCCAAATATCAAAGTAAAAAAATTTAACATTGAAATTGTAAGTTTACCCATTGCCGGTCTACAAGTATTATATAGGATATACCAATGTATGATATGAGATACACTTGGTATAAACTATATCTGTCTCAACTCCTAACGGAGCTCACCTTTCACATCCTGTCGTACTTAACATATTCATTGCCACAAAAGGTGGGCAATGGTTCTTTTTTCAAGATCATACTTTACTTGGTCATTTTATAATACGCGCAAACTACGTGAAACTCTCGACATAGAAGACTGATGTTACCATAGGTGTGCACCTTTTATACTTATATGGTCCGAGTTTTTCCAAATTGTCCAATATATGACCTTAATCTCTGACACATTAGTGCGACTAGGTTTGAATAGGGAAGCGAGGTACCGAGACGAACCGAGATAAAATTTTCTGCAATGAATTTAATAGATAAGTATTACATTTTCTCCTATTGTTTTATGGACTTACAATAGTTCCATCTCAAATTTGAATTTGTGAGTACGAAAAATAACAATAATTATTAAAAGTTGTCACCCCGTTTTATCTAAGTTTACAGTCTGGAGAATGGCGAGATATATCTAAGAAGAATATCTAGGTGACATTTGTAAGAATATATCATTTTGTTGATTTCACAATGAGGCGTGACCTGTACTTTGGCTTTCAGGAATTTTAATTGCCATTTTTACCATTTGTATGCTATGAAACATACTCATTGTTATGCTATGAAACATACTCGTTGTTATGCTATGAAACATACTCATTGTTATTGTACAATTCTAATACAGTATTCTTACCTGTTTGGCGAAAGGCTGACGGAAATAGAAACGCATTTTAATAGATAATACGCCTTTATTCGTTCTTGTTTCGGTGCTATTTGCACCGGAACAAGAACGAAAAACCAATCTTACTTTATAACCTGCCGTAGGTTCCTCCTCGACTCTCAATTTTTTCAATGAGTCGAAACAAGTCTCGGGACAAAATTCAAATTCTCTCGGAACGGTTTTTATTTTTTTTTCCTTATTTATTCACATAGTCAGCTGTCCTCAGCGATAGTTCAAGGGAAGTTGTATCATGTTCTATTTTTCTTTTTCACAAGTATCACTTTCTTTTTTCTTTTCTCCGCCATAACCATCGGAACGATCTCCCACCGGATCTTTGATGAAAGAGCTATTTAGGGCTATTCCCTTCACTGGAAATATTACAATGTTTGAGACTTACATTTGTTTAGTAAACCGATAAACTTGAAACTAACTGTCAGTAATAGTGGTTTGTAGTTGTATGAATTAAATGGAAGAATTTAAAATAAATTAAACCAAAAAACTACATACGATAAGACCATAAAAATTTTATGACAGGATTGTTTCGTATAGGAAAGAAATAAACGTAATTTGCCCATACTACGTATTTTTCAAATGGTTCCTTAATGAAAACGATGACACATTTTTGTTTTACTGGCTTGTATTACTATACTATATTTTTTATTTTTGATTGTCACCAAGTCTCTTAAGTAATTACCCTTTCAAGACGCAGTATTCATATTTTTCAATTGCATTTATATTTACAATAAAGAAGGAATTCTAAGTTGAAATAATTTTTGAAATCGAAATTAAAGGTATTAATTATAATTTTTTTTCATATTCATACATATAATAAACAATAATAATTTTGACATCACCTTTCTAAAAATCGCACGAAATTCATATCATTATAAAGCAAAGAAACAAATATTAGATACTACAACGTTCCACCTTCTCTTATTTGCCTAGAGATTAGAACGTACACGTTAAAATATAATTTCCAACGTGAGACCGCTTTCAATTATATTTGTTTCACATTTTACTGCTACGCGATTAACTAATTTTGCTGATATGATTTTCAGATAGTTCACAAAACTAAAATGTTTCGAAGGAATATTATTTACACTCAGTACTAAATGTCGATAAGGAAATTTATGCTGTTTTCCTAAAATTATAAAATGTAAGAACGTTAAAATCGTCAAATGTTTTTTATTTAATTCGGAAGTCAATGTTACATGTCAATCACAGCATCTTTAGCATTGCTTTTACACCATTGTAAATTTACAATAAACGTACATAAAAAGATCATAGGAAAAAAAAGTTAAAAATGTTGGTGTCTCTTGCTGTCATAATATTTTTAACAAGTAAACGTTTTAGCAAATAATCCATCAATTACCTATTATTATATCAATAACGTGAGCCAGAAGGGGTGAGTGAAAACTAGGTAAATTGAATAATCTGGAGTAAAACTTAATTAAACCCGTAAAGTCATTAAGAATAATGACGAAAAAGCAGAGCAGTCAGATAATTTTTATTAAGCCCTCTATTTTGTGCATTATCATTTCACTACTACAATAACTCGCGCGATTTGATAACATGTCTATTTCTAATTAAATTATTTCTAATTCTATTCTCGCCGCTTTAAGTGATGATGGTGTTCAAATTATGTAACGAATAAAATGTAATATATTTATTAGCTATACTTTCTATTTTTCGTGTAAGGAATCTTTTTTACAATTTTGTGGCTGGTTTCTCGTGGTCATATTTATTTTAGAAAATGTCTAACTTATGATATTCTACTTATTTACAACCCCTCGTGCACGCACGCTCATACGCACACACACACACACACACACACACACATAGCAAACGAGCAAACAATTGAAACATACATTAATTACTGTAACTGATATGAATGGGATTCTATTCCTACAGACAATTTAATTAAACATTTTCGAGACCAAACATTTTTTGGGATTCAAACCATTTATTCAAATTAGGGTTCGAGAACCCTAATTTGAATACGTAGAGCTATTGCTTGAGCGGTTGCAGCTACTCTTGTTATATGAAAATTAAATTTATTTATTTATCATATCGTGCCGCCTATTAAAAAAAAGAAAAATTCATTTTTCGGATGAAAGTGACAATCATAGAAAGTAATACAATTATCCCCAAATTTAATCTGGTCACATCCTATAAAAATTTTCCAATTATTGTCGTATCTAAAATGCAAGCAACTAATTTCAATACCTATATTTGAAAGAAATTAAAGAGTTCGGAATTTTGTTGCATACTTTACAACAACGGCATATTTTGAAAACGGCTTCCAATCTGAAATAATTTAATTTGGATATTAAATCATTTGACGTCTACTAATACGAATAAGTAAAATTCCTATCCGTATGAAAACTATTGAGTTACTGGGACAAATAGGTGAGAAATTAAAATAAGTTTGTATTTAATTCTCAGACAGGTTTTAACAATTCCCCCGTAATGAGTAGAATATTGTTTTTGTTAAATGTATATTAATATATTGAAAATACCGTTTTAAATTTTTCTCTTTAGGCTTCATTTTAATTTACATGGTTTATAACAACCTTACAAATCTTATTTAGAGGCAGTTGGATAGTATGAAATGGCGATGATTTCTCTTAGAATCCGCGAGTATTGTTTAACTTATCAAATAAATTTAAACAATAAAAATATTAATTTCACCCAACATTTTTTTAAAACCTTGGTCGTATTTAACTTTTTCAAAATTAGTGTAAAAAGTCAACATATATTATACGTAAACAACCTAATTTACGATGATTAGCATTTTTTCATTATTCTTTGTAATTAAATACCGTAAATATGCAAACATCGGTAATACGTAAAAGTTTTTTAAATAATAAATTTTCTGTTTCAATGAAAATGTATTATTCAAAAAACTTTTAGCCTGTCAATTTTTAATAAATGAGAAAAAATATTTTCGTTCATTGCACTGACAAGTTTTATAATTTTTTTTTCTATATATTTGAAAATACTCTCACCTTGTTGACTGGTTTTAATTTCTTCGATTCCTCAACCTTGAAGTATGCGTAGGTAAAGCTGACGAGATACAAAGTTGCAGACGTAGAGAATACTCCGTAGTAGCCGATATTCTTTAGTAGGATACCGCTGAGCGCCATGCCGACGGGGACGCCTAGCGACATGCACAAGTTCAATACACCGACGCGAAACGTACGCGACTCTTCCGTAGTAATATCCGCAATGTAACTGAACACGCCCACGAACATTGTGAACCAGCCACCCATTAGTGCCGGGAATATCGCTTCAGAAAACATAGCCGCCTCCATGGGTAACTCGTAGAAGAAATAAGAGTTTATTAGCAGGGAGATACTGCTCATGAACTCCCCGATAATCGGCATTAAAATGCAGATCTTTCGTCGCCCGGTTTTATCGCTCCAGGCACCGAGAAACAGTATGACCATGCACGGTAGCGCCGTCTGCATGACGGACTTCCAGGCACCCATTGAAGCGACCAAACGCTGCACTTCATACTCATAGTACGTAATGTTGGCCGTCTCCCGTCTCGACAGTGCATTACAAATTTCATCTCCGAATTTGAGATTAACGCGACAGGCCTTCTCGAGGTTTAAATTCTGAGTAGCTAAGCTGGCCAACACGCTGGGCATCACATAACAAGCCAGGATCGGTTCCACCGTTATAAGGGATTTAACCCGCTTCAAACGTTCGTATAGAGTCTCTTTCTTTTCTTTAGAGGGGTCCTCGGTGGGCGGCGGTTTCGGAGATGTAGGCGGTCCCGATAGCAAGTTTTCGCTCGCATTTCGATCTTCCGTTTCTTTCACTACACTTTCAGCCATCACTTCACTAACCTTCTAGATTCAAGCGCTTATTTAAAGGGTTTAGACCTGTCGAAAGCGCATTCAACTCCTGTTGCCGTCAGCGGCGTTCGACGGGTTGGCTCGTGAGCGGGTACCGGTCGTACTGCAAAGCCGAGAAGGCGCTGACATGTGACTGAGAGATTCCAGGTCCATTGCAATTAAAATGTTTGAAAAATAAACAGTATTATTGGTGTATTTGCGCGGAGCGCTACACGTGGTACTGATAAGGCGCACAGCGAGACGAGACTCGCGCGTCCTCGCGGCGCGTCCACACGGATTCAATCAGTCTAATGGAGACATCCGATAGCGATTACCGGTTCTTAGCCCAGGTTAAGTGCAGCCATAAAAAGGTTCAATTATCTAATATACGTGAAACGCGAAATTCCTCTTGGCGTCCTCAGCGTTTAGGACGTTTTAATGGGTGGAAACATTTTTAAAGCCAAAACATGAGAGTAATGTTTTTTATACGGCCGGTAGTAATTATGAGGATAAATGTAGATTTAAGGTGCAGATTTCTTCTTTGATTTTGTTCTATTTTACTGTACGAAATCAGATTTTAAAAATCGTGTTATCCATTTTTAAAATGATATTTCATGGTTTCCACACGGTAACAGGTACAAAAGTATCAACAGCATAATTTGAAATCTGCGGCTGTGGTGTTGCTGCTTTCGGTCGTTTATTTCATTTAACGCTACAGATATAATTTACTTCTAAACTATAGCAGTGAAAGGGGCTCTATGCCTAGAAGTCGAAAAGGTGGAAAAGAAAACTTCATTTATTTGACGTGCAGGTAAATATCGAACAGCTGCCGAGCTCACAGCTGTTCGAGAGACATATTATAATTATTTATATTAACATTTATTTTGCACTGAATATACTTGAAATTAATAAAAAAAAATGTTGAAACTTCGAACATATTTGAAGAGTACCGCAAAAATTTCGTAACTTATAAAAGTACACAAATCCCAAATTAATTTTTCATATATGTGTATATATATATATATATATATATATATATATATATATATATATATACGTATATATGTATACGTATATATGTATATATGCATACGTATATATGATATATACATATCATGTATAACAGATCTTCACATAATGACTATAATTTTATATTAAATCCTACTATTTATCAATTATCAGACTGACTTTTACTTAGCCCTTTATCATCACTTTTCTAACAGCGTTTATCACACAATTTTTTTCAGCTTCCCTTGTGGTTATGAAGATAGTAACAAAACTATAGATAAGGTAAGCTCATCAGACTTAAACGACACAGCGCCCATCATATTAAAAAAATAGCCACGTTGCTTGGTTATCGTCTATTGGAAAATATATGAAGAAAAGAAAATACTCGTATCTGTTGTCGAGAACATAAAACTTTGTTTATATCGAACGAGCCAAGAGAAAGCGTCATTGTCGCTCTCAAGCCGGTAGTGTTAGCTCACGCCTTTGATTAAGGCCGATGAATGAGTACCGTGCCAGTCCGTACGTACTCCGAGGACTCTAAGACAATTGGATGATGGCGCGTAATGGTTTGTTTGGCACGAACGGTGGGGCGACCTCGTGCACTAAGCTGGGCTCGTTACATCGTTAGCGTTTGGGTTCTTCGACTCGCGAAATGTCTGCCCCGCCTGTATTTGAACAGAGTTTTGAGGAATGTAACAAAAGTTCAACCGGAAATTTGTGTGTCTGTGCGTGTGTGTTCGTTTGCGCGCGCATATCTGTGTAATGAGTACCTTGCATTCAAAATTGAAAATAAAATTTTGATACGTATTTCTTTTTTTTATTATATTTAAAAATACATATAATTGAAAAGAATATGGTACAGAACTATAAGAAAATTCCAAACCGTTTCTGAAGAAATCACAATGAAAGTTGTGAATACCACATAAAAATGCACATTTTTTTACAAAAACTCGCTTGAAATATATTCAGTTTGATGCACAGGATCACCTATATGAATAAATACATTCTTTATTAGGCCCAAACATTACATATACATATATATATATATATATATATATATATATATATATATATATATATATATTATCTTTTATGAAATTGGAAGCCGCATGTGCCTCAAGGTCTATGAAACCAAATAAGGAAAATGTGAAAAGGTATGTATGTCGCATAATTAAATATTTAAGTTTTCTAATCTTGTTTCTATAAAAGTATATGATATTTTACGAATAATATAAACTTCATATCTCAATGTACATAAACTTAAAGCAAATAAGTTCATATTAAAGAGACTATTTTGAGATTAGAAACATTTAATAGCATTCTATTCTAACAAACAAGGGAATAAAGCTTCTAATCTTATACATATTAAAAACAAAACTTATACATTTCTAATTTAAATTATATAGATCTGAAATTGCTTTTTGATAAAATTTTTGATATTGATTTCCATCCGTATTGTTGTTATCTGACAAGTAAAGAATATGATCTAATTAAAAGGCCTCTTCAGTGACAGTCGACTCGATAGGCCCGTGCAAAAAAAAATATCTACGGATCTATGCACATAAGTGAACGATCTGTCGTAAATAGCTACATAACACGAGGCTGGTTTATAATGTGTGTGTCTGTGAGATTATGTGTGTCTGTGATGTTATGTCTGTGAGCACTTATTATAAATTATTTTATTGGCGAATTTGGCCAATTAAAAATCCTATATAATGCCACAGTAACAAAATCTAGAATATCTTAATACACAAAAGAGGAAATTTTAAATGTATGTTTTTATGTGTACAAATATGTTCATGACAATTTAATGTGAAATTTGACAAAGATTGTAATGCCACAAGTTTTAAAATTAGTAATAGAAGTATTTAATATAAACTAATATAATGTGAAAATTAAAAACTTAACAAGAAAATTTCAGTAAGAAGAATAAATAATCATATAGGTGTGAACATTAGTTATTAGTTTTTTTTTATATCATTGATATTTAAGACTTAATTAGATATAACTTAAGAAAAAATATTGTGGGAGGAGACGGAATGCAAAAATAAAATAATTTTAGAAATTTCACAAAATGAGTGAAAAATATCAGTGAAAAAGTGATATAATAAAAAAATTATGTAAGGTGAGTTTTCTAAAATTGAAGGATAATTAATTAGAAATTCTTTAAAAAGTTATTAATTAAAAAGACGTTTAATTAAAAACGTTAGAACTCATTAAAAGTCGACAATATGTACCGTAATATGTAAATTGTGACCAGATATAAAGGCACAATAAGACAAAACTAAATTTTTAAATTTAGTTTTGGAGAGTGTATGTATATCTGTGCATTGTTATCCAGAAAATGAGCCGTGTATTTTATTTATAATGTTTATATTTTCAATCTTCAAAGTACATTAGGTGGCTTTTTAAAAGCCTTTTTTTGTATCAAATTATATTTAAATGAATACAAGATTAAACCATAAATCCTTAAATTTTAATATAAAGGATGAATATGGTGATAACTTCTATACACCTAATACTCACTCAGTTTGAAAATTATACATTTCTTGTAGTTTATATTTAATGATTTGAATGACTTCAATAGTAGTCTTCAAAGTGGGTCAACTGGGTCACAATTTGCTTAACAGAAATATTTTTATTTTTGCTTTTACAATAAATTATTTCGTACAATTATCTAGCAGAGTACTGCATTCCATCAATTCCAATAGAAAATCCATGCAAAAAAAATATTTTCAGCTGCTTAAACTTGCACTAGAACAATGTGAACAGTGAATAAATTCCAAAGCAGGTTAGTACTAAAATTATTTGAAGGGAAAAATATGCAAGGGAGAAACATTTTTATAATCATTTGTAATTTAAGTTGCTTGAAGATGTATGACGATGCATAAATCTTACTTATTTTTATTGAAAAAGCTTGTTTGAGGTCAGTGATCCACTGCAATTCAATTAACTGTAATTGCATTGCAGGAGGTACTACTTCAGGATCCACATTAAACAGCACCACAAAAAGATCCAGTTCGTTGTTTTGGGTTTTTTCTCCCGTTTGCGTCTTTTGAAACATTGAAATCAATTTCCTTGATACAAGCAAGAATAGATTTTATTTGGCATTAAAAACTTTTAGATATCTCCAAAGTTCATCCAGGAATTTATTTTTACTCTGCAGTTTTTTACATACAGAGCATATTGAAGTATTGAAGATGATCAGTATAAAATGCAGAGTCCACAATAATCATTTGTTGTGATGTTGAATTCTTCTAGTTTTTCTTGATTTTTACAAAACTCTTGATTTCGTCCTTCAGATCCCAGACTCATAGAAAAGCATTGCTATATTTTTACTTTGGTATAGTAGAGGATATCTCTGTACTCAGCTTCTCTTTTTTAAGAAAATCCTGAAACTGGAAGTATAGTAAACCACACAATCAAATCAAGTTGATTGATTTAATGGAAAAATCATTAACATAATCAATGTCCGTAGTAGCTTTACCAAAAACATCCTGGTGGTTAATGCAATGTAAGAAGACAGTTTTATTTTCGTAAATAACTAAGCCCGATTGATCATAGACGCGCTCATGTCTGAAAGATCTTTGTGCCCTCAATGAGTGTAAGCGTGCCGTTTCCTTGGTTGTGTTGAATTCTTCATCTATTCCTTTTTAAAAAAAGACAGTATCGCTTATGTTCATGTCCGACATCCATGGCGACAGGCAAATATTTAAATATTGCAATATTTGAAATTGCCTTGGCAAGCTCACAGATACAAAACAAAGCCCTTTATTTTCTCCAGACATATTATGTTGCTCATACTGAATAGCCAATCCTTTATGAACTCACCATCAAGAAATTATTAATTATTCTTGGATATTTTCATAGCGTGATGCAGCTTGTAATCATTTTTATTTCCAAATATATTCTGTCGTCTCGTCAGCGCCTCTTTAAAATTATCTTCTCACAATTTTCATTCTTCATCATTCAAAGAAGTATACTTTGTCTCTTTATGCTTAGTTGTAAAATGTGCCAAGTTAAGATCTTTAAATACGACCACCAGTTTGTTTCATATTATACACTCTTAATTTTTTGCCTCTTACTGTCACTTGCCACATTCCTGACGGAATATAATAGCGTTATATGAGTCATTTGTAAGCGATTATACAAAAGTCACTTTATTGCAAAATTCACATAACGGATTTTCCTAAACAACGATGGATATTTACATGCATGAATAGATACAACCTTCATTATAATTGCTTCCTATCCACTTGACGGCTTCCAAGATTGTTGACGATAAGAAGAATCTCGCACATGTATATATTCCACCGATGTATTCGATAAACATCTACAAGTATCTTGAATACATACACACATAGTGATCATTCAAATTGTGGGAAAGGGAGAGCTTCGCCCAGTGCTTGTGTGGCAAAGACAGATAGATCAATCGCTTTTAGGAGAGCTTTCATTTTGAGTGATGAGTCATGCACCAGTGTAGTTTAACAGAAAAGAATGAAATAGTCAATATCTTTCTTGAAGAACTATTGCAACAGATGATGTTATCATCCTTGAACATGTGTTTGTTTTACTTAGTTATAACACAGCATGGTGGTTGTTTTTAGGGTGGGTGGTCATTTCTTGTTTTATCACTTAGAATGCCACCTAGCTAGCTTCTGACTTATTTTAATTTCAAAATATAAAATTTTCTTAGGTATGTACTAAGCGTGACAAAATGGTCAAATTTTCCTTAGCTGGTGGCTTTGTTCATTTGAATTTCGATATTTACAGATACATTGAGTTAAAATTTTAAAATTACAATTAAAATAGAATTAAGATTAATGAAAACTGAAAAATACGAAAGCACTTCTTAATAATTACTTTGGAAGTTTTTCAATTTCTGTTAAAATAAATAAATTGGTATTTGAATTTACTATATGTGCATGAGTAAATTCAATCATGTGGATCATGATAAAAACGTTCAGTTCTCAGGTCATTGCCTGTTTTGGTCTAAGTTTGTGCTTACAATTAATTCATTATCATTGCAAAACATAGTAAATCCAACTAGCCAAAAATAAGTTTTTAGGTAAAAATGACAATAAAATAATTTAGTAGTTTAGAAGTATCTGTAAAGATTATAAAATTTGTTTAAAGTTAAGCAAGTATGAAAACATATAAGAAGAAGAGTATATAAAAAACTCAATTTTTATAACTAAAGTAAACTAAACTCTAATATTAACTGGTTTTTAAAACAGTAAACTAAACTCTAATATCAACTGTTTTAGAATTAATTGTCAATCTTTAATTAATTCTAAATTTATTAATCTTTTTTTATTTAACAATCTTTTAAATTACAAGGCATAAACAATTGTTTATTTGTTTAATTAGAACGTCATAGCTATAAAGCTAAAAATCTTTTTTTTTGTGTTCATAAGAACACAAAAAAAAAAGATTTTTAAAATAATCCTATAAAATCAAGAAGAAATTATTAATGAACATGAATAATAAATAAATTACAAAAAAAGTTACAGTAGCGATAATATTTTTAGTGCTATAACTGGGTTTTCTTTTTTATAAAATCTTAAAAAAAATAATAAATCACAAATACATAAATGTCACTTTTCATATACTTATGTTTATTATTAACATGTATTTGGATATCACACGCACCTAATCCACACATGTAATGCGTGTAATCAATACATATTACATGTGTAATCAGTAAAACTGCGTGTAATCAATACGCCCACGGCTGGTGGGAGCCTCACAACCCACCCCTACCCACTCCCTCTTCAATCCAAAATAGTCATATATTAATTGTGCTAAACATACCACATTTATGAGAATACTGATAAAACTGAAAAAAAAATTAAAGAAGGAAAGTTCTGACAGACATCAAAAAGAAAAACGTTTGTCAAGAGTACAAAAAGCAAATGACAAAAATATAATAGAAGTGAATGTTTCGGTAGCTATCTATGAGTTGCAAGCTGTTGTACAGTGCCTAAAGCTAACGTCTCATTATTTTATTATAAAGCCATATTGAACATTCTAAATTTTACTATTCATGACATAATAAGTAAAATATTCGATTGCTACATTTGGAATGAGCCCAATGGAAACAGAAGAAATGAACTAGATAGACATGTTCTTGATTCATTGAGAGAAGCTTCTGCTGCCGGCAAAACTGAAATTATATTTTATTCTGAAAACAGTCCTGGGCAGCAAAATAAGTTTATGGTAGTTATATACTTGTGTGCTGTTAGAACATTTAGCATAAGTAAAATCACCCATAAGTACCTTATCAAGGGTACGCAGACGAAAAATTCATTCCATTAATTAATTGAACCATAAATTAAACGTCAGGTAAAAAGTGGCTCAATATATCCACCAAAAGAAATGGACCCCTTTTAAAGTTCATGAATTAACTTATGAAAATTTCTGTGACATAAAGAATATTTTCAAGTTGGCGCTGTGTAAATCTTCGTCCTATGAAAATAAAGGAGGTAAAGATTTTAGCAGAAAAGATTGTCACCATTCAGTTTTTTATAAAAATTGAATGAATGAACTGATGAAATTAGTACATAAAAAGCACATACTGTCCTTTTATAAAACATTTTTTGAAAATTTGTAATTTTATACTATTTAGAAGAAGAATGAATAGAAGATTTATTATTTTTAACCTTACCTTATATTGATGGGATAATTAACGTAAAAGATAGGTACTGTTAAACAATGAAGACTTAATAATAATTATTGTAAAAGTTTATTTTCTGAATTGAGGCCAAAAGCTAATAGAGATATAGAAGAGAGTGACTACTTTACTTTCCATCTACAGGATCATTTTTCCATTTTGTTCGCAAAATGTTAGCTGCTAAAAAAATCATGTGTATCTATTCTTAGTCAACAGGTTTTAGGATTTAGAGGGAATACAAAATTTATCGAAAACCATGAAACAAATTCTAGTCATCGTATTTTCTACTAGGACATTTGATATGCCAATAAGGCTTTCAGCAGAAGGTTTGCAGCAAGATTGTGCAAAATTAATTCAAGAAAAATGTTCATATAAGAACATATATTACAGCAAGAATAGTTGTTATTTTTATCCTGGCAGGAAGAGGCATCACTTCTCAGTGCACATTATAGCACTTTAACAAGGAAATACAGCCCACATTTATAAAAAACCACCTGTAACGAGTTGATCAGACTAACAGCTCAAAAGATCCATTAAGTAGTTATAGCACATATGAAAGCTTCTGAATATTCCTGTAAATCGATAGATTCTACACTGTATTTAGCGCACAAAACTAGCACAGTTTGGTTGTTCCCTATATATGTACATATAAAAGATGGGCAGCCAATATCTTATATAATAGAATCTTTTCTAACATTTATTGAGTTGAATATGCCTGACACAGGCAATGAATTGGCAAACGAAACATTACAATATCAATAAGTGTGTGATTGGATTAATGTAGGGGTAATTCATATGATAATGCTACAAAATGATGGGGTATTTTTATATTCTTTTTTTTGATAGTTCAGACACTATATCATTTCTTTTCTATTGCAACGAATTGATGATAGATGTTGAAACTTTACTAATAAAATGTATATGTACTAAAGGCCCCCATCGTAGACGAGATTCATAATCTAAATGCAAGGTTTTAGATCAAAAGAAAAAGGAAGGGGCACCTAGATATTAGGATTGCTCAGGGCATCGAGTTACATAATCCGGCACTGCATAGGGCAGACTAACACTAACTGAGACCTAGGCCGACTTCATTCGTATTAAGATTTCCTTATGTAACCTATAATTTTTTGTTATATATGCCCTCTGCCTCAGAGAGCAATAAATTAATTCTGAATGTATTTTGACAAATATGAAGGCACTCGGTTTGGTCCACTTCTAGTTTTGTTCTTTGAGTACAGGTCCATATTTTGCAATTAACTATAATAATTCTAAGAAATTGTCTTTGCTTTCAGGAGGTAAAATCTTATGGACCTTTAAATGTGACGAATTTGGAGAACTAAAGATAATGTTCTCGTAGAATTTACTTCTCTTTTAGGTGCTAAATGACTGGATGGTAATCATTTAGGACCTTGTCCAAATTCATTGAAGGGATTAGGGAGGAAAAAAGGAAGGAGTCTTTCCCTCCGGTAACAATACTCAACCATATAGATATATAAATTTTGAAAATTTGCAGACCCAATCTAACCCAACCTAACCTGATCTAACTCCACATAACCTAACTCTACTAAACCAAGTCTTCCCTAATGTGACTTAACCCAACTTAGCGCAATCTTGCCGTACCTAACCTAACCCAATCTACCCCAGCCTAACCTAACCAAACCTAAACCAATATAAATTAAACTAAGCTAACCCATCCTAAACTATCTTCACACAACTTATCCCAAACAAATTCAATCTGATCCAAGGTAACATAACCTAAGCCAACTTAACCCGATCTAATCAAACATCAGCCAACCAAACTCAATCTAATATAACTTAAATTTGTCAAACTAACCTAACATAACCTGAAAGATATGAAATAAAGACTTTCCTTTTCTTTTCATATTATTAAAAAAAACAAGTTTTTTGAGGTGAGAAATGGAAGGAGTTGAACTACTAGTCCTTTTCAGCCTATTATTTCTGCTTCGATTAAATGTGCGATTTAAGCATTATTAATGAACAAATATCTCAAATTTATTTTCTCAAAATTACGCAGATTGTCTGCATTACTATATCAACGACCCTGTTCTTATTTAAATTGCGCTAAGTAATTCAACATATATTAGCAAACTGCGTAGCTTACCAGGATCATCAGATTTACCGAATTGTGAATAAATAAACAAGAAAGTATTTAAATACAAAATTACATGAAGGTTTATCTAATTACACATAAATACATGAAGGTTTATTTAATTTCTCTATGTCATCAGATAATAAAATGGCTAAATTATTGAGTCGTTCTTGGCAAGCTTTACTTGTCTAGCATATTTTTACAGGATTACCCAACCAACTAAAATAACTTCACACTAAAGAGTGACAGGCACAATGCAAAAATTTTTCTAACACGAGACACAAGTTAGGGAAAATACTCTATAAATTTTCAAGAAAAATTGCATATAGGAATTTCTAAAAATTGCATTTAGCACTGTTCAATTTCAGTTGAAAAACTGTAACGTGGATACCTTTTAGATGAAGATCTTCTGTGAGATCTCTTCCAAATGTTGTATCAGAGTTTTTATTTTTACAATCAACTCATTCCTTTCAATTTTAAAAAAATTTATTGATTAAATTTTTCTAATTACATTAAAAATTTATTGATTAAATTTTTTAAGTATTAAGCTGTGAAAACAAATCGTAAATAGCTTCTCCAGCTTTAAGTCTGGCATTATTCTTTACTCTATACTTGGGCAACCTCACTAGCCGTTTGCAAGTAAAATCTGATATGTGCGCTATTTTAAAAAAATTGGATATGTCATTTGCATACAGCTGATTAATCATTCAGTTCATAAGAAAGAACGACATCAAAATATAGAATTTTCATATTTATATTTTTGTTTGTTTATGTTTTTATATTTGTATTTACTTATTTTGTACTCTCTATATATTATAATGTCATTTTCTTCTTTTTGTTTAATTGTAGCCAACTTCTTATTTAAGCAACAATGACAAATATCCGAAATATGATTTAATCAGGGTTGCTTAGCCTTTTTTCCACACTTGACATTGGCAAAGGTTCTCTCTGGAGAGAACGAACGCTATATAATCAAAGATAAAGACAAACGCATGGTGTAATATAATGACAAATTATGCAATTAATTGGTGCAGAAATCATAGTGGGACATCAAATTTAGAAAAAGATGATATAACATTTCATTTGTGAGTATTTAACATTTATATTTATTTCGAAGATAATTGTCATTATTTATAAATTATTTGTAATAGTAATTAACATGTACTTTTTACGACATTAGTGAAGAACTAAGCGCCTATGTTACATCGATAAAAGTTATTGCTGCTATAAACGTAATATGAAAAATGTAAATCACCTTTATAACGATATAATTATTACTCGTCAAAGTATATCTATGTATCGTTCGTATGCTTAGTATAAAAGTTTATTTCTTGCGTTTGGAAAATGGATCATTAAATTAATTAATAGAGAAAGTTTATCGCTTTTATAACTGTATTAAATATAAACTAGCGTGACCCGTGCGAAGTCTTCGCATTATTTATTCCATTATGAAGCTCAGATGACAGATCAAATAAATATTTTACTAAAATTGACATATAGAGGCGCAAGTATCAAAAGCATTGAGCTAAAGCGCCACTTTATTTATACGTGAGTGGATTTGAAATTAAACAAAAATTTTACCGACCGTCAATCATATTGACGTTGAGCCGTTAGATGGCAGCATTGCTGTTTTGTGTATATAATTTTAATAATTAATCAATTTGCAAAAACAATAGCAATAATAAATTTTTTAGTTGTGGATGCCGGTAGAGCAAGCAATTATCTATAAAATGATATATAATTTATGTGGATTAGTTGTGAGGTTTTTTCTAAAAAGGGAGAGTAACATCTTAACCTTAGCGTATTAATATATATGATGATGATGAATATTATTGGTTTTATTATTTGCACATATTCTCCAAGTACCTAAAAATTTTATATTTTACATTTATTATGTTATCAGTTCATTAATGTTTTATTTTACTATTCATATATTTTTTATAAAACAAAAGTAATGCATTTTTGATATAAAGGCGTATGCCTTACCGTCATAGTTATAGTTTTACCTATACCAGTATTAGGTAAAACTATAACAATGATTGATGCCAACATATGAATGATAACAATGTTAAGCAGTGACCTTAGCGCTCGTATTTTAAAAAATGTGGTTCCCACCTGTGGCATATCAACTAGTTACCTTCTCTGTAATGTGGATAAGAGTTAGGACTTTTATCTTTTTAATAATTTAGTTCAATAGTATATTTACATTTACAGATACATAACAGAATATTTACATTTTACATTATGCCGATCACATATGTATTACCTACTTTAGATAAATATACTCAAGTGCTAAGTAACTAAAATGAATTGATAATAGTATTGGGCACTAAAATATTAGGAAATCATTTCAATTCTTAAAATATTTCCTGGAACGATTTACTGTTTTCTTTTAAACATTTGATATTTATTCAACAAAAATTTGTTTTATTTTCAGCCTTATTTTTTCATTATCCACTACGTGATACTCTTTATGTAAATCATACTTACACTTGTATGATTATGTTTTGCCGATACGTTAGAGAAAATTTTATCTTTATCAACCCTATAAAATTTTGTCCACATAGGGTTATAATGAAGAGAATGTTTTTCTATTTGTCAATTAATACCTAATAGAGGCAAATGACGACATTGTACTCATCCTTATAATTTTGATTATTCATGCAAGTGTTGGTAATTTAAAGTTTCTAAACAATTAATAAATTATGAAAAAAGGTCATTCTTACTATCAACGGAATGTCTTCAAGTACAGTAAGATTATTATTAAGATTAGTTTGACCAAATTTAAAGAAACAAAGTACACATTACAGAGAATTGTTTTCGATAGGGTTGTCGATAGTACGATAGTGCGTAGCTCGGTAATTAATTAGTATCAAATAATGTTTATCGATATTTTCACAACCAAGACATAAAGCACATGTGATTGGCGCTTATACTGACCTATTACAATAAAACTTGTGCACGGCGTTAGCCAATCAGAAGCAAGTACGATTCCCTTATCTCCCCAAGATTTTGACACACTTTGTTTCATAGTAAATTTGTTTAAATACTCGTCCAGTGGTTATCAGGTCCATGCTACAAACTCATTAACAGGAATACGTTCAACAACTTCAATGGGGTTAATAATTTTAACAGATGGGTTTTTTAGCTTTTAAGTTTTTCTGATGCTTCAAAGGTTGATTTCCTGCTTGAGCATTAGATAATTCACAACTTCCACCGCTATCAACAATATGACAAGGACCTGGAGTTTGTGAGAAATTTCATTTTTCATGTTTAAAAACTTAATTGTTTCTTAATTGACAACCTGCTAAAGTTTGACTGTGACTCATACTGAATATTTTTTTTGGAATATTACGTTTGCCAGGCTCTCCTGATCCTGGGGCCCCCTGACTAAGTTAATTCTGCCACCCCTTGTGGGGGCCACGGTAGTACATTGGTAGAATAACTGAGTGACCTTCCCCAACTTCTCCGTCCCTGAATTTAGGTAGCCTGTTTTTAAATTAAAGCCAACTATATTCTAAAGCAAAAGATTGAGTACATGGATAGAAGAATTTATGTGGACGCTATCAAACATGTTTTATATGGAAACCTTATTCGCCGTTAAAATGTACGAAGGAGAGAGGAAAAATATAAACTGGTGTGAAGAAATACAATAAAACAATACAGTATCCAGTTGAGCAGATAGATGCACATGGTAAAATTGTGCTGCTTGAACTCTCGTCTGTTCTTTGTTTGAATTCCATGTTTTTTTAATACTTTACATTTAAAAATAAATCGAATACTTATTTAATATAAATATTTCTTATCTACAGGATCTCGTAAACAAAACAGTCGCCTTTTTCCAAATTCGAAATGTTTATAGGAGTTAGGTGAAAAGTTTGTGTGATTTGCTAAATTTATCATGATTTTCTTTCAAGTATGACTAAAGTCTCTTTTGACATATCACGATTTAATTTCTAATTTTTATGAATAAGTGTCCTTATGTATATCTTCAAATCCCTCTTAATGAGGGTCAGAATGTGCATTTTAAACTATACAGTACACTATAATGACCTCCACACATCTTTGTCATCAACATAGTCCCTAATGCTAATAAGCCTTTGAAATAAGCACGTGTTTAATAAGCGTTTTAAATTTCGCTATGGGAAGGTTTATTATATCCTCAGGTATCTTATAAAAAAGGCGGACACTATTACCCAGGTAAGACTTATTAGTAATTTGTAATCTAAATTTAATATTGTGAATTTAAAAGTATGGATATCAGACCCTTTAACAAAGAAATTTAAATTCTTTTTAACATACAATAGGTTTTCATAGATATGTAACGACGGCGAGGTCAGAATATTTGCCTCTCTAAATAGATCTTGTACTGATTCTCAAGATTTCATATTATATATGGCTCGGGCTGCTCTCTTTTGCAGAATAAAAATACTTTTAATATCTGCAGCACTGCCCTAACAATATAATGTATAATGTATATGAGCAGCCCATTATAAGTTATGATCTAGAGTTATACCCAGGAAAAGGTTACTAATTCTAGTACTTTGTTATTCAAAATAACACTGCCATTAATCTGGGGTACATTAGGCGGCGTAGATTTAATACATTTTGTTTTCTCAGCATTTAATGATGTTATTAACTGAAAACCATTTATTATTTGGAGTTTCATTAATATTTCTTATGTCTGTTCTTTCCTATCCACTTTGAAGATTAAGGAGGTATCATCAGGAAAAAGAACAATATCGCACATATCTCTTACCATGAAAGGTAAATCATTCATATAGACAAGTAACAAAAATGAACCGAGTATAGAGCCCTGATGCACTCCCAATTTTATAATAGATCCTTTCGAAACAGTACCATTAATATAGACTCGTTGTTCCCGATTTGACAAATAGAACTTAATAAGATCAATTTCCATTCCATCAATACCATAATAGCTTAGCTTATTGCTAAGTATATAATGGACCACGCAATCAAAAGCCTTGGATAGGTCACAGAATACCCCTATAGTATCTTAAG
This sequence comes from Druceiella hillmani, assembly GCA_039881145.1. Classification (NCBI taxonomy): domain Eukaryota; kingdom Metazoa; phylum Arthropoda; class Insecta; order Lepidoptera; family Hepialidae; genus Druceiella; species Druceiella hillmani. Next base: position 44,456,233 of record JAYKKI010000012.1, on the reverse strand, counting down.
AATTCTCCCAGGCTGTGTAGATAGTCTTAATGAGATGATATCCAGCATCTTGGGTGGTTTTTCATCTGGTAAACCTAAACTGTAAATTATGTAAGATCTTATGTTTATTAAAATGACAGAGAAGTTGATTCGACATGAGTTTTTCAAAAAATTTACGGAGAGCAGGTAACACTGAGATTGGATGATAATTCGTAGGATCACTAGTACAACCTGCCTTAAAAACAGGAACGATTTTACTGAGTTTCATCACATCGGGAAACTTCCCTTTGTCAATATGTATATATATATATATATATATATATAAATATGTATATATGTATATGTATATATATATATATATAAATATGTATATATGTATATGTATATATATATATATATATATATATATATATATATATATATATATATATATATATATATATATTAAATAAAAGTGCAGTGGTTGGAGCAATTTTTAGGATAACAGATCCAGTGGCTTTAACAGACAACCGCCATAAGTCTTCAGACTATTTTACATTTAGCGATATAAAGGTTTTTATAATATCTCTACATGTCAAATGATTAAAATTAAATTTAGACACATCCAGTTTGATATTCAGCTTTAAGAGTCTATCAACAACAAGGGTATCAGAAGCAAGACCTCTTATAGTTTGAATAGGAATATTCGAGAAAAAGCTTTCGAACTCAGTAGCTACCAATTTTTGATCTCAAACTATCACATCATTTATTTTTTGTGTAAATTTTTTCTCTATATTTTTTCCCTGAATGATGAGACAGTTTAATTTTATTACTTATGTATAACGATTTTGCTTGTAAACATATTTGTTTAAATGTCTTTCAACATAATTATTGAAAGTTTTGTCATTAGTAAATGACCGTTTATCATAGTGATCATATACTAAAATATAAATTATTTTGTATAGGAACTTTCTTTTTTATACATACCCTGTTGAATTCACTACTCAACATTTTAAAAAGAGTCATACACAATATTTGAGTCTCGCGAATCAATTTTGAAGAAGCTTATTTTAGTTTCAATGTTGGAATTAAATTTATCCAACCTGTATTTAGTCAAAGGTCTGCACACAAATGTCTGCTTTACTAGGAGACATTTATGATCAGATCTACCACCACGTATTACTTTTTCACTTGTTATTTTACAATTTGTCATTATATTGTCTATACAGGTTGCGGATGCAGGAGTAACTCTGATTGGTTCATTAATCACATAATTCAGATTTACTGACAAAAACAGGTCAATGAGTCCTTGTTTCTCAACAGAGTCCAATAAAATATCAGTATTAAAGTCACCAAATACTATATTTTTTATACTTTTTAGTTTACTTAAAGTATATTCTAATATAGATAAAAAGTTCATAAAGTTGAATGACGGTGGCTTATACACATAAGATAATATATTCATCCATTTCTGCACAGGCAATTTCGCACACGCTTTCAATAGAACATCGCGTGATATTTTTCCTTTCTTCAAACTTTAATTTATTGTTATGTAATATTAATTAGCCACCCCCCCCCCACATGACATCCTCTTGATCATACTAGCCACTGAAAAATTATCTGAATTGAAATTCATGTTTCTAGAATTATATATCTAGAATTTTGCCAGAGAAGCATAAATCGCTGTTTGATAAGTAAATATAAATTTATTACAATACTTCTCTGTTGTCTTACTTAATGGTTTAAATTATTATCAACATATTATTCCTGTTAAATCTTACGTCGTTATCGTGGACATGCATTATAATATCTATAACAGAGTGAATACAATAAGCTAGTAGTCTAGCAAGCTTAATATATTCTAGATATGTACATAGTATTTTTAGGTAATATAAAATTATTAATAAAATAATTAATGTCAAAAAATTTAAATTTGTCACTATCATATCAAAGTAAGTATAACAATATTAAGAGTGTAAATGGTCTTATTTTATTTTTCTGAAAGAGAAACGGAATAAGGAAAAGCACAAAGAGTTATATTATTAACGGTCAGGTTCAATAAATGGTAAAGCTATTAATTATGTCTCTTTTTTATCGATAAACTATTACCTTATCTTTACCTTTGATTATATGACGTTCATCTCTCCACAGAGAGCCTTTGCCAATTTAAAATGTGGAAAAAAAGCTATGCAACACTGTTTAAATCATATTTTGGATATCCATCATTGTTGATTGTTAACATAAGAATGAATTAAACAATAAAACATAAATTGAGTAAGAAGTAGGCTACAATCAAAGAAAATGAAAAAAATGAGATTATAATAAACAAGAGAGTACAAAATAAGTATATACAAATATAAAAACAAGAATATAAATATGAAAGATTCTATATTTGACGTCGTCCTTTCTTATGAACTGAATGATTATTCCTAAAACGGGTTTGTTGGCAACAGATAAAAGTGATCTTATGTTAATGGGCAATAGAATATTACATTGTAATAATTTGTAAATAAACGCAGGAAATCTATTATTAGATCGCTTTCTCAAACTGAACCCAATTTGGCAATTTTCTCAAACTGAAACAAAAAAGGCAAACTGGAGATTCTCTGACACGCAGCCTAGCCAAATGGGTTGGAATAGAACAATGACCCAAATGCATGCGAGATACTATAGAGGTTTCCTTTAGAGATAAATAAATTTTGAGAACCAAGGCTTTGTGGGGAAAAAAGATTGGCTCGGGAAATATCCCGCACCCGCAATCTGAGATAATCTTTCCCACGCCCTTTGCCAGTCAAATGTCATCCAGAAACGAGTCACGGGAAGAAGATCTTCAATGAAATTAATAGTGAAACATGAACCGAGCTTCTGCGTCGACTATTTCATTACCTACTATACCAAAGTGACTCGTGATCCATGCAAGAACCACATCAGATCCCGATCTCTCCAAATCGAGCGTAAGTTGCTTGATATGGAGAATCAGGAAACCACGGTTCGAAGAAAATGGATTAGCGAGAAGGGACTGTAAACAACTTAAGGAGCCAGAGAAAATAAGAATCTTTTTGAGTAGAGCATAATTCAAGGCTTCCACAATAGCATGGCATTCCGTGGAGAACACCGAACATTCCTTAGGAAGGCGGAAGTATGCTGAATGAGCGGTGGTTGGAGAGTAAAATGACGCTCCGACATAGCCATCTCTCAGGGTTTTTGATGCATCTGTATATATTCGTGTCCAATCCATCTAAAAAAAATTCAAGATAGAGATGAACAGCGAATTAGCATTTTTGGACTCCTTATCAACTCCAAAACAAATTTATATTTGGCCTGTGAAATACCGAGTCAAATGGGGAACTATAGAGAGGGAAAGAACAATTTTGATAAACGGTGTTAGAGAGGGATTTGAATCTTTGGAAGCTAACGATAAGAAGAGGTCAGGACTTAGATCACGATCAGCTAGGTATTGTCGCCGGAGGTTTAAAGAAGGACATTTTTGCATTCTACTCGTAGAGCATTTATGGAACTAGATTTCATAGCACCCGCTATGGATTCTCAGTGCCTGAGACTTAATGTAGGTCAATTTAGTGGCATTGGATTTGGAAATAGGATCAAGAAAAAATGAACCATAGTCTAGATGACTACGGTACGGAACCATAGTCTAGATGACCACACTCCAGAAAGTGCGCGGAGAATATTCATATTAACCTGACATCGGGAGATGACATATTCAGTATGAATCTTGCAGGAGAATTTTGAGTCTAGGAACATACCTAAGAATTTGGTATTGGAAAGAACAAGGATTGAGGAGGAATTATAAGAAATAGATAAGGGTGGAGTAATTCTCCTTCTCGAGAAGACCATTACAGCGCTTTTGGAAGGGGATAAATCCATACCATGATAGTTGACCTGTTTCTTTAGGTTAACAAAGGCAGAATACAAAGCATTTTCGGAAACCATTATTGACTATCAGAAGAATATAAAAGCAAATCATCAGCGTATTGCAAAACACGACAGAAGGGATTTACTGTTGAGTGGATCATATGGGAGTAAATATTGAAAAGTAAGGGACTTAAAACAAAGCCTTGGGGGAACCCCTCCATATAGTTCTTGTTAAGGGAGGGGATCCGAGGGATCCAAGAGTAATAATAATAAGAAGAATAATAATAATAAGATCTTTGGGAGGAAATTTGTAAGCTTGATCAGAAACCCAAGATTATGAAGAATTTTCTTGAGGATTAGAAGGTTTACGTTATCGTAGGCTGAAGAAAGATCTAAAAAGCGGCAACGAGGAACTCTTGTCGAGAGAAGGCAAGTCTGGTATCAGTGGTTAGGACGCTGAGATTTTTCATCGTACTTTTAGCACTTCTGAAACTAAATTGGTTGCTTGGAAAAATGGAATGTTGTTCTGTAAACCACTTCAAACGATTCTTAATTAGATGTTCCGTAATCTTAGCTAAAACAGGAGAAAGCGCTATGGGTCTGTAGGATGAACCTACATTGGGATCTTTATGAGGTTTGAGAATGGGAATTATTATTTGAGTTTTCCATGACTTTGGAACATGACCTGATTTGCGACATACAGTAAATGAGGGATAGAAGATACCAACAGGTAGATGGTAAAGTATTTTTGACCATTGAATATGACATTCTGTCTATTCCAGGGGAAGAATCCTTGAGATGATGCAAGGTGAAATCTAGTCATTAATTGAGAAATCTTCTTCTAAAAAACGATTGGCGCTAGTAAAAAATTTATCTACCCAATTCCCGTGTACGGATTTGGGAATGACACAAAGTTTGGAGGGTGAGAGGAAGGCGATGAGGACGGGTGTGACGGAAATAAATTAGAATTTACTTCTGAAAGAGGAGTGCGAGGGGTCTTACGTGGGATAGCATCCTCTGTTTCAGTGCAGGAAGAGTCAGTAGGATGGAATGAAGGAATATTTTTAGATTTATTTTTTTACAGTTTGCTCTTTTACAATTTTTGGGTTTGCATTTTAGTTCTTGTTGGAAATCCATTACAGTAACAAAGTTAGGACAAGCAAATTCATTATTAGAAAGTGGAGATTTAGAAGGGTCTAGTGGTTTAGGAGGAATAACTAAATCCATTTTCACGAAGCTCAAAAAGATTAAATTCGACAAAAAAGAATAATACAAAGAAAAATAAACAAGAGAAGAAACTTACCGAACAGGACACTGATTATAACAATTAATTGAATATAACTACGGACAAAAACTAAATGAAAATTGATTCAAAATATAAACAACACAAATAATAGATAAGTTATTGCAACAAAATAGACTGAATACCACAAAAATAATAACGAAATAATCAGGCAGCGAAAAACATTTCCACTTCGTTTGACACTATTACCTATTAAACACTATATTAGTATTGGAATTAAATTTGGAATTTTCTATATTTTTTATGATTTGCCTATAAATTGCACCAGGCAAATAACAATTCGTAACCACACACCAATCAGGTTGTCGTTTACTAAGGACCCAGGGCCCTTTCCTATTTATAAAGTGTTTATTTTGTCAATTGGAAGATTGTCACAGAAGTCTACATTCGGTAATTCTTCAGGTTTAGAGTCGGTACAGTTAGAATAGTTATTACATTTACAAATGTGATTATTATTTAAAGACATTTTCATTGTCAAAAACGTGTCAAAAATTTTACTTTTAAGAAATTTATTCTTTAAGACTGCATATGTTCTATTTCATTTAATGATTAACTTTCTAGCGGAATATTTTCATCAACTTTCTTAAATAAATAGTTCACATTCATATTTTTTCAAAAATATTAAAGTAGGCATGTATATGATTTCTTTATGTAGATATTTGTCATTCATACAAACATGTAGATATCTCCCATCAATATATTCGTCTTTTAAACTTCGCTCTGTGTTAAAACAATGAGCCAAATGTAAATGTAGACAGCGTTAATTGTTTAAAATATTTAATTGCGCTATTTCTAACAGTATCAATACCATCAATATTTTATACATATTACATACAATACGGTAGATAAGTATTTATCCATTTTTCTTTAATTACCTTGTCTTTTGGGAACTTATAACGTTAATTAAGTCAATGGAATAAAAGAGTTAAGAAAATGTCATGCTAGAAAGTAGCATGAAAAATGTCAAAATATCAGTATAATTCATTATGAGAAAAATAATTCAATGTGAAAAAAAGTTGAAAATTCACAATTATAAAAAAATAAAAGCATTGATACCCTGACGAATACCTATAATGGGAATAATTTTGTACATTTTCTATTAATATTTTGCGTATCATAAATTATGCTTCATTAAGATATATTTGTATTAAAAATTTAATCCACTGATATTCAATAATCAAAATTCTAGCCAACCTATTTTATCGGCATTTTGACTGAATAGCTTCCAGCAATCAAATTAATAGTAATAACAAATAAATATTCAATACGCTGAATAAATCACATCAATGTATGCATTTGTAGCATGATTGTTTATGCTTACTCTCTGTTCTGTGGTTTTTACCAATCAAATTGTTATTTAATTTTATTTTATTTTGTCAATTTAAATTTATTTTGTCAAATGTTTGGTTAATTTTTAAAACAGGGAAAAGCAATAAGAAAGAGAATTTTTTTGTAAAGGTAAATAAAACAAGAAAGCATAACGTAATTGAAGATGATTTAGTAATAACATATAAATTCTACTGGGACAAAATTGTCGAAAATTCGCGTTTTCTTATGAAGTCAGTAAGAATTTAAATGTGATCCTGAATGAGTGTGTAATTTTGTACTAAAGTAATAAACAAATATTTTAAACTAAAATAATATAAAATACGAGAAGAGGGTGAATGATTATCGAAAACATGTAAAAGTATTATAAAATTATAATTTCTTTAAGATAGTTTTACTTTTTTAAATCTTAATCTTATCATCACCGATGAAGTATAAATCGGTATTTGTATAATCGCCTTACAAACGCCGACAACTATAAGTACACAACCTCCCGATACAGCATGCCAGCTTAATTTCGAATAATTCCTGACATATCTCTGTAGTATTATGCCGTTGTATCTCCATATTATAATTGCCTTTTTTTATATAAAAATAATTTGTTTTCATTACTTTACATAAATTCCAAGCTATTATCAATATACATGCGTAGAAATTGAAAATGATTTTTTTTTAAATTTAGTTAATAATTAATAAAATATGATAATGCCACAACATTAGATCTACAGTCGCTAATAACCAACCATGTGACTTTTAGTATATAATCTGTGATGTGACTGACGAAGTAGTTTCGTTTCATTGCAGTAAATGGCCCACATGAATTGGTGTTATCATTTTCATTTTGGTTTATGTTCCTTTGGCCGTATCTTGATATTTAGATCAATGATATTACCTAACATTTCACTAATTTCAAAAGGCAGTGAATTATGTACAAATAATATATTACAAAAGTTAAACAAAAGTGAGGTACTTACGATAAGTGACATTGTTTTTAAGTTTATATGTCTTTCCACTATAGTTTCCACACTTTTTGACGAAACCATTTTCTAAAAAAATTAATATATTTTACAAAGGGGAAGTGTTTTGCCTCAATTCCACTGATGATAAGACGCGACGCGTATTCTCTTACAAAAATTATGTCAAAAATAGACGAACTTTCTACACACAACGTACCTATGTTTATATGCACATACGAACTCACCCTAAAAATTCTTACATCCATGATTGCATCTCAGACAAACCTAAAAAACGGAAGATTTAAAAAATTTTCCATTCTTTAGGTTTGTCTGAAATATCAATCAGATATTATCTGATTTTCATTGTCATCACTACTACCAATATCTGTTAACCAATATCAATTACTAATAATATCTGTTTCATGATAGTCTATCTTTTCTACTAATATTTGATTTTCTTGTTATGGTTTTTTTCCTTAGAATTAGAATATATACCCAACGTTTTATTTCTAATAAATAGTTTCAAATATTTACGTGAAAACTCTATATTTGACTTAGTATGAACTATCCATTATTATTATACATGTTATAAGTAGAGAAAATGTTGAAAAGAGGGTCTTTAGTGGTATAAATAAAACTAATGTTTTTTCTCAAATTTCTAGTTTAATTTTAAACAAATTAAACCAATAAAATTAATTTTAAAGGAATCAAGCTATAATTTATTGCATTTACTGCTACAAATATTATTACAAATTGTCCTAACTAATAATATAATTGCGAAAGTGTTATTGTGTATCCTTTCACGTCGTAGTGCAACAACGTATCGACTTTATTTTTTGTACAAATATATCTAGCAGATTAAGAAATGACAGATTATTTTTAATCTCCCGAAATCTCGTCCTAACGAATATTACAAATGCGTAAATATGTTTGTTTATATTTTCTTAACGTCGCAACCGAGCAACAAATCGACGTGATTTGCAAAGAGATGGTTGATGTATTGGGAAATAAAATAAACTACTTATTAATGCCGAAAATGTTATCCTAACTACCATAAATGCAAAAGTGTGTTTGTTTGTCCTTCTTTTATGTCGCAACGGGTCGGCGTTATTTGTAGAGATGTAATTAGTGGACTGAGAAATTAAATAAGCTACTTATTTTTGTTTGAAATCTCATCCTAACTGATATTATAAATACCAAATTGTGTTTGTTTTTTCTTCTTTAATTTTTCATAGATAGTTGGCGGGCACAGAAATGACATAAGCTACTTTTTCCCCACAATGGATTGGAGGAGGTATATGCATTTAGGGTGAGAGGTTATTTGTGTGTGCTATTCAATGTTTCCATTTATCACCAAAATGATTAAGCCAATTAAATTATATACAGTTTTCCGTAAAATATTTGTAATTCATTGGCAATGGTTCTTAGATAGTTATTACGGTGATTACTCAACAGGGAGAGAAGCAATAAACATTTTTTTGCAAACGAATGTTCCTATTTATCTCCTAAATCCTATAAATAGTGAGCATACACGCAATAGGTAAAATATTCTAAAATTGAATATGATAATGGAAATTCAAACGTTACACCAAATTCTCCAATGACATTTTCCAAATCCCGTTTTTTTACTAATAACATTTAAAATTTTTCAATATCGAGCAATTAAGATGTTTTAATTTGGGTAAACAATTTTTTAAGAGGTGACAACACCAATAGAAATGGCGCGCTTCTGTTAATAATAATCTACTTCAATATTTTAAAATTGCATCGTTAATTGAAAATGAAATTAAGTAATAGTTTTTACGTATGAAAAGTAATCCCCGTTTGTTTCTTTTGCAGTCCAGTGATATTTTTGCAGGTGGGAATAACACAAGCCGGCGTTTTAAGCTATATTGTCACGTAACCTCACAGAGCTGTGTCTTAAATTGCAATAACAGCCGCGTTTTGATACTATGCATTGAATGCGTAGTTATTTGGACACACTATCGCACATGTTCTCGCCTTCTGGAGTACTCATTATTCAAAGCTTTCAGAGCTGTGTCTTAAATTGCACCAACCGTGTTTTGATACTATGTAGTTTTTTGGACACTATCGCGCGTGTTCTCGCCTTCTGGAGTACTCATTATTCTAAGTTTTTTTCTATTTCTATAAAGAATAAAAGAAAATTATATATTTCATTAATATTATGGTTTTGTACAATAAATAGTTATTTATTCATAAAATTATAACTTTATTTATTTCATATTATCATCAGACTTATCTGTCAATTGCTGAACAACTTTATAGGGTTTTTGGAATTTACAGTTATATTCTCCTTTTTCAATGAGATATTTTCTAAAAATTCGACTTGAAGTTTAGGCTCCTACTTCTTGGCTTTTCTTAACTTTTTTAAGAACTAGTAGTATGTTTTATTTTCACTGGAAAAGGGAACATATTTTAGTATCTGTATCTATTTCTTATTTAATCTCAATAATAACTATATTTAACATATATGTTCACAGTAAAGACAGAAAACGATTTTCATAAACACAATTATATCACTTCGAAATCAATTTTCATAATAAGGAGGTATTAGAGATACCATTTTTAAATAATTGTAGTAATAAATTTTACCAATTTTCACTTTTAAGGAATATAATTATTAAAAAATACATATAAAACGTCAATTTTATTACGTAAGTCTTTTAGTACAAGAAAACATGTAAAACCATTTAAAAATCTTATATTACATAAATAATACAATGACCAAAATCGTAGGCTGTTAGTATATAGAATCATGCATAATGTTCAATTTACAAGTCTAACAATGACGCATGACCTCTGGCTGTCAAATGATTGCCTACAATTTTAGACATACATTTTATATCAATTTTCTTTTAATTTTTCATACATTCTCATATGAGAATTTCATGCGTAATTTTAGGTGACTTGAGTGGTTAGTTTTCATTGTCGTAATTTCATTATTTTATATAAAAAATTGAACCTTTAAAAATTTCACCTTGTGTGTATGAAATAAATATGACAAATATTGAAATTTTGCTTCCAACTTTAAATATAACTATACTTCTTGACATGCCAAATTTAATTTTGTATTATAAATTAGCATAATATTTGAGAGTAAACACAGCAAAATACACCTATTTCATGATTCTTCTCAACATAGATGACCGATAACTGTAGTAAAAGTAGATTTTTCTTATAATCCTTCTCAACTTTAAAGATAATGAGTGTATCTTTCTAATGGTAAATCATTTATGCACATGCGTTGCATCATCTTTAATTACGCCTATAATGGCATAATTTGCATGACAGCCCCTTAACTGTATTTAAATCGCACAGAGAATAATTCACATAAGAGATTTCCAAACCGTACCCAAATGGTAGCTAAAAGTTGTTGTAGTGAAAGTGACTTGTACAATAATAAAATGTTTAACTAATGAAATTCTTTACTCCTGAGACTTGGGTGTTCCCCTGTGCTGCATGCATGCTTGTTTCCCAGAAAAGGAAAACTACATATGCCTTCTTCCCCATACATTTATGTATGTTTTATACTATGACCAATCACATATTTTTTTCGAAATTTCTAGTAATTTTTAAGAAACTTATTTACTTTTTTTCGTAAAAATGTGGCATAGCAAAATAAGTATTTACTATGAAGGATATCCCCCTTTGTCAAACAGGATCACCACCACCCACTCAAAGTCCGGCACTGCGAAGAGAGAACATGCTTGGTGTAAGGTAGTGTATCTAGAAATTAAATCGACATAATTGTATAAATATAAGTTTATCTATTTAGAAAATTACTTCAGCAAACTAATTTTTTTAATTACATGTACAGAACAAATTTAGTAAAATATCTTACAGATAGGAATGTGAGCAAACATGTTGCATAACATTTACCACTTTACACAATAGGCATGATGTGATTCTCTGTACATAATATTTACAAACGCTATCTCGAAATACTTTTATAAACGACATGACATTGAGATTCTAATCTTATTCAACAAACAGTAAACTGTCTTATTGCGGCGTTATATTTCTACTTTAGCATGACTAGTTGCTGCTACTGTTAATTTATTGACAGATGTCAAATTTATTCTGGGATGACTTGGTGAAATTTCAACAGTAATACATTATTTTATTTATGTATAAATTATGGTCTATTTGCTTGAAATTCATTCGTTTGTTTTTGGCGTAATAAAAAAAACTATTTTGTAACCGCCCATTTTTTGTATCAGTCTTGGTTCTATCATGCATACACTTTCACATAATCACAAAACAATAAATAGCGTAACGGTACCTCGGAATAAAGCCACATTGAATTAAAAAGTAATCATATGTAGTATATGTTTTTCTAAGGACTTCATTTAGTAAGACTAGTATGAAGTCTTTGGTTTAACAAAAATATATAGAATACTATAAGAAAACAAATAATTGATAAATGGACTGGTATAGTTTCCATAACTTATCCATGATTTTTAAAATGGCATACAATTCAATTAATTGTGAATGGCTAATTAACTATTCAGGCGTTGAGTGACCCATAAAACTAAACATAAAGAACAGATATATAATTATAAAATTAAAATTAACTATAAAGATAAAATGCAATTATAAACAACGTTTATAATGTTACGAGACTTACTTTTTTATTATTTTTCTTTATTTGATATCACACTAATTACTGTTGTAATATATACTTCATATAAAATATATTTCAATGTCTTTTCTAGACTCTAAGTTTTACAACAATTAAAACATCATCTAAATTTACTTAAAATTTTTATATAATGCGAGTAAAAGTAGAAGTAGATACATTATTTTCACTGTCTTCAGCTAAGGGTCTCAGGAGAATGGCACTTTATTGCTTTTAATTTTAACCAGTAATTTTTCATAATGTGCATGCAGACAGAAAATATTTCTAAACAATTAATTTCTTCTCTATAATTTCAACATTATTTTTTCTTAAATATCTTTGATATACAAACTTTATACTCCATTAGATGATAGCTGGTTAAATAAAGTAAACATAAGATTAACATAAGTAAACATTGATTTTACAAAACAATCATTCACTTTGGCTACAAATGATCAATCTGTAATAGACTTCCATAAATTTCAAGGGAATTAATGAGCAATTCCAAATGATTCAATTTTAAACACTGATTATAATTACAAAGAAAAAATAGAACCCAAGTGTTGTAAAAGAAAAATAGAACCCAAGTGTTGTAGAAATAGGAAAATTTATTTCCTCTTTCTTCATATAATAATTTTCTTATTTAATTACAGTATCAACATTTTATTTAATCACAATAAAAAAAGGGGTATATTAATACTACAAAACCCAAATTTAGTACCAGTACTCTCTCTTATAAGAATATACAAGTCATATGCAAGTATACAAGAGCACAATAGTGATAATGCCAGTAGCATTTTGGTACAGTTGTGAAGTAGATTCTGTTTCATTTTTTGAATGACTCAAAAGCCAACATAGGAATATTTAATCTGATATACACCATAAACATAACAAAAATTAAAAAAAATTACGTAAAAGTTGAGAGGACAAAGGTTATTAAATTTGTCATTTGAGACCAAACTTTACAGTACAATTTTATCTTGACATCTGGCATCCACCACTTCAATTTTTTATATAAAAATAATGCAATGACGTCAATAAAAACTTAGGTATAATAGTCAAGATTCTGCTGTATACTGATGTATACTGTACAAAAATACTTTTGTATACTCTAAGACTTGACGAAAATAAAAATATTGAGGTAGATCTTGTGGAATTTTCAAATATTTTACAATTGACAAATTCCACGGGGGCCACCTTTTACATTTATATAGCTTGATATCACTATATATAAGAGGCAGTACTAGGCAAACTTACTTAGGAACAGTATTCAGTTTATTTTGAAGAGACCTTTATATATTAATGAAAATATCCCTTAAAGGTATGATGAAATGAGGAGGTGTTTGCTTCCACACCACTGGCGTACGTCCCGAGCTGAGGAACTTCAAATGTTAAACTATTATGGCAGTATTTGATTAGATAGTCCAGTTAACTAATAAACAAACTAATGTCAGTGAAAGTAAATTAAAAATTAAGCTTGTACAATGATCATTATAAATAAAAGAGCATAAGTATAGATGAGTATGTATTAATGAAGTGATGTGACATATTCATAAAAGACCTTTTTGAAAAAAGAGCCCTCTATTTCAAATGTATCTTAAGGCAAAATTTGTAATAAAAAGATAAATATTATATTACAAGCTAATAAATAAGTGGAATATCTAATCAAATATATTATTATATTACAAATATATTATTATATTAGCCATTCAAAATTAATTTTCAATATTTTGTTACGATCTAAATGGCACAAATGTAATAAAGTAAGTACCATCAAAGGAAAGACGTTTTTGTTGAAACAACGAAAAACATGTTTGTTAAAACAACGAAAAACATTTTTTAATTGTATAAGTTAAAAAATAAATGATCAAATTTAGTATATACTAAAGAAAATTTTTACATATCAATTATAGCTATAATTTTTAATTTTTGACTGGGAATGATAAAAATGATAAAGCAAATCTTATGTTATGAACTACACACCAGTTTAAATATTAGAATTTGACTTGTTTACTACTTTGTCGAGAGAGGTAGGTTTGAGTAAATTCAAATATAATCTTGCCTTTGTTTTTCATTCTACTAATAAAACTATATTTTCCTTGTTATTACATATTTTAAATATGTAAAAAGGAAATTACTTTTTTAGTCATTAAATGTACATATTGTTGTTTGTCGTTATTTTTTTTGTTCTCTCTCCGGTTTTATCAATTTATTGATCTGTAACCAAATAATAATTAAAGATGCTTGTTTATGTTTTACAAAACTGGAAACAGAAAAGAACAAAATATGCTTTTATTTATTACTATTTATTTCATAGTATCTATATTGAAACTAACAAAATAAAGGCAACCAATACATATTTTACATAATTTATAAATGTTTTTAACATTATAAATAAATACAAAACATGATTAGTAGACAAGTATCCTTTTCCAATATTTCATTGCTAGCAACCATTGTCCAGCTAAAATTGCCAGTTACATAAAGAAACTCTTTAAAACATTTTATTTGCTGATTAAAAAATGCCATCATAATATTTCTAAGTTTTCTCTCACTTCAATAAATAAATGCTAGGATCCAAAGAAATGTTGCAAATTGAATACAGGTTACTTTTGTCTTAATTTTACCAAACTATAATGAGAGAAGAGAGTAAAAAGCTTTTTCCTATTTTCAATTTGGTTGCAAACCATAGATTGTGTAAGAAAAATATTTCAGCAAAAATACAACTTTTTTAATAAAACTTCAATTTACATAATTTTTTATGGCTGTAGAAACATATGTCTTAAAAAATTATAAATTGTCAGTGGGGTACAATTTGACCATATCTAGAGGTCAGAGTCAATTATAATAATGCCATTAATGTTACTTTTGATCTCTTATATATAATTTTGAAGTTAAAACTGTAAATATTATATGAAGATAATATTGATAGTTATGACTTCTCCAATATAAAATTTTAATTTTCATATCAAAATTATGAAAATATTACTTTAAATAATATTTTTGACATCTTTATTCTTCAAATATAAAAACTATAAAAAGTTGTATTGGTTAAAGCTGGAATTTTTACATAACTGAAAAACTATATCTCTGAATGGGAATCAAATTAATTACTTTTATGATAAAACAAAAAATTCTTCATGATAAAATATTAAATTGAATGTTAAAACAAATAAAAATAAAAACATATTCATATAGGACAATTCTATAAAGCTTTGCTACTTAAGGAAATATCTGCCATAAATAAGATCTATAAGTAGAATTAAATTAATAACTTAATTGGCAACTTTTATAATTTTTTATTATCCACATGGACTAAAATTGTTAGTAAAAGAACTGACTGCGCTAATTTTATATATAATGAGAGAAAAATACAGAGTTAAATAAAATGTTGGACAACTATACAAATTTTAATTTAAACTGTAAATCGTTCTAAATGATGGCAAAAATTAAAATATTCCAGTTATTCTCATAGTAAATTAAGGACACAATAATACATTTTAATAGTTCCGTGCACCCACTTAAATCATTACTGGTAATACACTCCAACTATGTGCAGCACTGCTCTAGATTTTAGATGCTACTCATTGCCGATGGCACCAATGCCATATCACATCACGCATGAGAAAGCGAGCCAATTAAAACTTTTGATAAATGTATAAGCAAAAAAGTTGTTTCTTAAATTAGAGAACTATTTTTATTAAAAATATTTTCTCTAAAAACAATGGTTCAACAGTTATAAAGAAATAAACAATCAAATTATTTATTACAATTAATCTCACCAGAGTTTTGCAATCCTAATAATTTTATTTCAATCTATATCTAATTCTCAATATTCATAATTCTTTCAGATTTTTCTGACTGGTCCTTTAGGTGCTAAGGGTGGGCGACAGCAAATTTTGCCTTTTCCCGAAAAATTCTTAAAAAAAATATATCATATGTATTATTAAATCTGTACTTCAATAAGTTTTCATTTGACACCCTACACAATAATCTTGAAAGTAGTTTTTTTTATTTCCAAATTTATATCCTGAAATTACAGAAACAAAACTAAACATATTTCACGCCTGTAATTTGACTACCATATCCTAAATCTGTGGTAAATTTCAAATTTTTACGTCAAATAGTTTCGGAGAAAATCGTCTCTGACAGACAAAGACGGACACCAAAATTATTCCATTAGTGTTCAATTTTGTTATAGAACATAAAAACGATTTCATAGAATTTGTGTAAGCTAACCTATATATTTTAGATATTTAAATAAATTAAATATAATTACAAGTCAATATCAAAATCACAATCATTTGTTTCAAACATCGACATCTGCGAACTTGTTGCCAAATTAGTTTTATAGTTAATTAAGCCTAAATCTACAGAATTGTTTGATTGCTCTTTTTTGACTGCAGTCACATTGGTCAATTGTACTTCCTTTGATATGAATTCACTCAAATCACTTACACGGCTTAATGCATCCTTTTCCTTGTCTTTACGTTCGTGGAATTGAAACTGTCTTAATTTAAGTAAAGTTTTTGAATCTGGTTCTTGATTAGTATTGCAGTTTGATTCAACTGTGTTATTTATAATATTTGGTTTACTCATCTCACCCGACTTACTGATACTTTCTATTTCTGCAACATTGTTTTTTTTAATTTCATTACTTTCATTTATTTTAATTGTTTTATTAGAGGTTCTATCTGTTCTATTTTTCTTTTTTCTTTTTAAAGTAAGCATAACGCAATCTTTTTCTTGAAGCGTTGCATTTTTCTCTATTTGTACTGTAGACTCATAACTATCAATTTTCCTAAGCAATTTATTAAAATTATCATTAACACTGGGCAAAGCATCCAGTGCATCGTTTTGCCACAAGTCACCATTATTATCGGCTTCATTAGAATCTCCTCTAAGTTTTGATTTTCTCCTTTTGTTACTCTTGACAGTAATAGTTTTACATTTCTGTTCATCATTCTTCATTATTGTACCATTGTTCTTATTCCTATAATTTAGTGAAGGAAGCTTCTTCAATTCGTTGACCTTTTTAAATTTCTTTAAGGTATTTGCTAAGTTTTGTTTAAAAACAGGACCTTTAAAACTTTCATTGTCTCTAAGTACATTATTTAACTGAGTTTCATCAACTGATTTATCTGGACATGACTGAAATAATGCATTACGATTTGTACTCATTATATTTTTATCTTTATTCTGGTCTATCAACTCGGCTTGATTCTTTTTAAGCTCTTCTTCAGGCAGTGACGACGTTGACGTATTTTTAGTATTGATATTAAAATAAGAACTTGTAACTAACGTCGATGATAATGGAATAGATTCATCGCAAACATTTTCAAACTTTGCAAAACATTTAGAATGAGAATTCGACAAATCTTTTCCAATTAATGTCTTATCAATATTTAGCAACTCACTGTAATACTTTAGTTCTATCTCCCATAAATGAGATAAATTGAGTTTATCAAAAAAATTTTTTGCCTTTTTTAAATACTGAAAATCGGGATATTTGGGAAAAATAGAGTGCAATGCGTTGACAGTTTCTTGCAAGGTATAATCCTGCATAGACAAGTCCACCAAACTGATCGCTGCAATGGCATCCATTGGTAACACAGTAGTTCTAAACATGAGCTTGCAGTGGGCTTGCGACAATCTACAAAAAACCAAAATAAGAATGTGAAGTTAGTAATGATGGGCTCTTCATGTATAGCATTTGTAGAACGTAAATATAGAGGATATGAAGAATGCGTGATTTGTAGAGTTTAAAAAGTTACATTTAAAAAAAGGAACATAACACGTCAATCAATATTAATGCCAAACTTACTAGTTTATGCTTGTTTACAAATTTGTTGTGAAATCATGTTAAAAATATTTAAACTAACAGCATGATTCCCAAAACTTGCAAATTAACCGTTAGCCACATATGAGCGGTAACAATAATTCCAACAACTTTTTGTTTTGATATTTCTTTGTATGTCTATAGTGTACAATTTAGTGGTTTTTGTTCCATGTTCCACTTTCTCTTCTCTCAGGTGAGGTCAAAATGAAAATAAATCGAGGGTGGTCATGATGGTTGCATTAGTTTTTTTACAAATAACTTTATGAATTCAAAATGGTGATGCAATCATTTAAACGTAAGAAGAATACAGTACAAGTAAAAATGAAAAATTTTGCGTGCAGCGATGTGGAAACTTATATTTAAGTGAAACATGTATTGGATAATGGCTACAACTTGATTCCAAAATTGATGTAGATTCTGTGGATGAACAAGAAGAATTTGTAGCTCTTATCTTCATAAAAGACAAATTCAGCTACTTCTATTTCCCAACTGTTTTGCTCTTTTATTGTATGGTGTAAGGACGTTTACGCTATTGGGTGTTATATATGTAGGAAGAGGAAGTCCAAAAAGTATACCCCAATAAAAGCCTGCGAATATGAATTAAAAATAACATGTACGAAACATGCTAAAACCGAATATCATCTAGATAGACAAAATCTACCTGATTTACTAAACATATGAAATTAATTATCTTTTGTGTCAAAGAAAAGTAAAGTAATTTTAATGATTTCTAGTATGCGTCCTAACCCAAGTACCTACGAAGAATTTATTTTATTCTACATTGAAGCATTATTTTATTCTACATTGAAACAAAATTTGGAGTAAATTTACCTAATCAGTCTGGTTAAGTAAATTCACTCCAGTTTCAATTATTCCATAACGGATTCATAGGCGGATCAATTTATACTACTTGATATGACCCACTTTAATATATAAGTAAGAGCAGTTAAGTGCAGCAGAAAGGCAGCTTCTATTTAGATTGAGAAGAAAAGCAGACAAGGATAAGTGTGAAGATTATTTATGGAAGGAAAAAAAATGTCATCATAGCAATAAGAAACTCTGAGACAAGGTATAGAGTAAGAAAGACAGAGACACTCTGCCGCTATCACCTCCATTTTCTCCTCATTAATAGTGAAAGGCAAAATAAACGGGAGAAACTGCAGACCGAAAAAAAGCAGACTGGAAATGAAAATATGAAGTATGCAAAACAAAATTGCGGAGAAATAAATTGCCTTAAAAAGAGTACAATGTGTTTTGCCCTGCTATTAAAGAACTTTAAGCTTAAAAAATATATAAAACCCAGAAACTCCCAAAAAGACAAAAAACTGATTAATGATATAATTTTATCAGATATTGTAAAGTAAGCGGTCTCAGTCCAAAAGTGGCATCTAAGTGACATAAAGATGTAGAACACAGAGAAAAGTAACAGAAACATAAAGGTACAAGACGAAATTAATAGACATCAATTAATGGAAATCATTTCACTACTAGCAAAAAAAGATAAAGACAGAAAAGGCTTGATATGATAACCAATAGACAAAAAGACTGTTATATTTCGTGTACTTTCACATATTTCTCAAGATTGGTGCTGACAGGTATTTCCGTGTTGTTTCCCTTCTGCAAAACTATAATTACAAAATGATGGCTGTAAGGAAGAAAAAGCTCTTCTGCCAAATAACACAAGTAGTTCACTGGAATAGACAGTCTGTGACTTTGTATGGGACTTGCAAGTAATGTAAAAATAAAGCTACAAAACACTTGTAAAACAACAAATTTAAAAAAATTTTGAAAAATGTAAAAGAATTACCAAATACCAAATTATCTGACTTAATATAGTTTTGAGAGAAATTCTGAAAATTAAAATTACAAATTCAGCAAGGAGATACAAGTATATCACTTTGGCAATGTTTTCATAATCAGCTTTCACTACACACTATTGTAATGTAGAGGAAGCCAGAAGGTGCACAAGGCAAAATAACTATTTTTTTATGTATAATCTCATCTAGCCTAGTTCACAAGACTGCAGCAATCTGGGGACATCTGCATCCAGTCTTGAAGTACATAAACTTCAGTTATTAATACAACTTATTTCTTTTTGATTGGTCCCTGCACCCAACACCAATAGTTTTTTAAGGCTGACCTTGCGAAGGGTGCAGGTAATGGAATCGAAGGATTAATCAAAAGAAAAGCTGATAGAATGGTCATCCCAAGGAATGATATTTGTTGAATACTTTAGTTTATGGTAATGACACCCCTGCATGTACAGTACACGATATATAAAACACATCTCCGTTACTGCACTTCCTCTTTCCTCCATTCAGTGACATTATTAGTAGCGGTGGCCATTTGTCGGGATTCTTCTTCAAGGAACATCTCATCAATCACCCATGCAGTTCCACCAGCGCAATTATAATTCTACAGGTTATGGGCCCAATAGCCTTAACGACATAGTATGTCCCCAGGTGCTGTTTGTAACCATTTAAAAAGACAAGTAAGCTGTCAGAATATTATAACCTATGAACGTGCAATTGTCAAACCACTAATAACAAAGGCAAAGTAAAATGCCTTGAAATAATTCTCCAACATTAATTGAAAAATGAACAGGTCGTGATAAATATTCCACGTGAAGGGTAGCCATCTTCAGCACGAAGTATGTGGAACTGTGTCGATTGTAGTGAAAGAGTTAATTTAAAAGACGATTTAAAGGCGAGAACGAAAATTAATTTGTTAGTTGACACATGACTTTATGTTCATATTCAAGAGGCTTATACTTCAAGAGGTCTGGAATAATCTAGCATGTGCTTTCGACAAATAAGGGCTTTCACAGCGGGTCGAGCTGATTAGAGATCTATGTATGACAACTCTTGCGGAATGTCAAAACGTAGAAGAATACATTAACAGAATAATAACCCGTTAACAGAATAACAACCTTGTAATAGAAAATTTCCAATCAATGATAAATGGCTTGGAACAATGCTACTCTCCGGTCTATCAGAATCATATAAGCCAACGATCATAACAATCGAAAGCTCAAGTATGGAGATAAGTGCGGAGTCGGTCAAAGTATTTGCAACAAATAAAAATTTCAAAGGGACAAGGTTCCGTTGTTTCAATTGCAACAAATTCAGTCACAGGAGAGCCAAATATAGAATCAAAAGAAAGATGAGAATTTAAGTAACAAGAACACAAGCCACACCATCGCTTTCACTGTTTCAACCAATGATAGCAAAGCATGATATGCAGACTTGTATATAGCATTCACACACACGACGAAACAGGATAATCTTTTTCATGCAAGCATGAAAAGCCATCGCAACTCAGCAACAGGGACCGTGATAAAAGTGAAACATGATAAAAGTGGCGGATGGTAAGCCACTTTCAGTGAAAAAACAAGCGATCCGTAATGTTAAAGGTCAATAAAACAAAATTATATGAAATGATGTGTTATATGGGCCTGATTTAGCGACAAATTTATTATCAGTTAGCTACGTCATTTATTGGTCTAGTAAAGTGAACAATAAAGGTTGTTTCATATTAAACAGAAATCATGAAACTGTAGTAAATCAACAACATGTACAGTTTGAATACATGTAGTAATGTTGTATACAAGATATTGACAAAACTGACATTTTTCTGTGGCACGAGCATCTGGGTCACCTGAATTGAAATGACCTTGGGCAAATTAATAGAAAAAACTGAAGGGGAGCAATTATCCAAGAAGGATAACGGGTTTACATGTGTAACATGATGAAGAAGGCAAACTAATGCAACAGTCTCTTAGATTTAAAGGTTCTAAGACCATATTTTTGTTCTGATGGAAACCACATAGCTCAGTAGAACAACATACTTTTTGACATTTACAAATGACTGTTCAAGGAAGGTTTTTGTTTACTTTCAGTGGAGAAAGTTGGAAGTACTAGAAAAATTGACTAGCTAAAAGATTGAACCGAACACTAATTGAGCAGTAAAAACGCCTAATGTTCAACACCAATCTCCCAAACCAGTATTGGGCTGATGCAGTGAATATGGCTGCCTATCTCACTAACATAAATCCGGTATAAGCACTGATATATAAAATTCCCGACGATTCCTTATCAAGGAATATCTCATCAATAACCCATATGGTTCCACAAGCGCAACAATAATTCAACAATTTTCACATTCGATCCAATATTACAATCTTTTGTAATATGTTATCCAAGTTAAGCTTTTTATCATAACACAAGATCATATAGAGTGGATTTCAAGAAAATTACCCTTATCGTTAATTCCAATTCAAACAACAATGTGTTTGCATACAATAAGCAGCTGCTGCCGTAAAGTAGTAAAAGTAAGAGGTTCTTGTATTAGGAACTTGTCTTACAATCACACCCAAAAAGTGAAGTATGGATTTTATCATATTCTTTTTCTGGCTTCGTTAACAATGATGAACTCTATAAACGCTGATATTTTGGGAAAACTTTCTAGTAGCAGGAGAGGTCAAATCTTTAAAGGTCTTTATGGTGATTCAAGTGAAAGTTCTTATAATGAAATCTTCCCAAATGAGTGAGAAAGAAAACCCACACTCATATGCTTGCCCAAGCACCGATCTCAGTAAAACACAAGTACATCAGTTTAATAATATTACTGACAAAAACAATCAATACAACTACAATGTGAGTGCTGAAAGTAATTTTGACAAGTTTTAAGCGAAAGTCACTTTTTTGAGAAAGATCAATGAAATCAAATTGTTTTTTGTATCGATAAGAGTGATTTGTGATTTGGTGATGTGAATGTTATAGTTAAAATATTAGACAATTTGCTCATTAAAATTAATTTTTGAAAGATTAATGTGATAACGTGTTTCTCCCACAGAAGTTTTTTTACATTATTTTTTATTTTATATTAATTTTAAAAGAATAGTCAATTTGTTAGTTTGTTTAATAAATCACAAAACCGCTTTGATGACTGCGAATTCAAAAAATACTTTGTTTCTTGTGTTTCCTTTGTAACAATTTCTTTTGTGTGAAACAAAAAAAAATATTATTTAATTAGCAGGAAAAGCAAAGTTCAATTAATTATATCTAGTATATAGGCGAAGGATTTTGTTAGACCTCTGACCTTTTTGTTAAATTAAGACCAGATATTATAGTAAAGTAGCAGATATTTTTACACGTTTTTGAAAAGTGCCTGAGCTTGAGCCTGTGCCTGTATAGTGAACTGATTTTCTTTAAGATTATTAGAAGAACACTGTTCAAAGCGATTAGCAGGGTGACTTTGCACCTAATAAAACTGAATATCTGCATCAAAATAGTTTTTACTTTCCTCAATATTAGTTATTTCGTTTCATGATAAAGGATATATTTTTCTTTGGTTGTACTCTTCATGAATAAATATATATTGTATTTATTATATCTTCATAAATATGTATATATATATATATATATATATATATATATTACATTATATTCTTCATAAATAATACAATTTCATTGGCAAAACTGTACTGTTAAAGGTAATACCAAAAAATTGGTTAAGTGCAAGTTATACTTGTAAAATTAGTGTTCACTCCATCAGTCCCGCACTTAATTATTAATAGTAATGCAATCGGATTATATGAAAGGCCCCCATCTGTTGTGCTAACCTTCGTTAAATGCGCCAATGCCGTATTATACTTCGTATGTGCAGAGTTGAGTACGTAACATTTTGACTAAGCGGAATTGAATAAACATTTTAAAAATGTGTTAGGATAAAAGTATGAAGAAATTTTAAAGAATGAGAAATATTTTTATTGAATAATTTGTATCTAAAGCCAGAGGTGCGATAGGTATAAAGAAATAAACGAATGAATTTTTCATAACAATCAATTGCGTTAGAATTTGTTTATCCTGATAATTTTGGTAACTACAAAAAAATTCTGTTATTTTTTATTTTTATGTAATATAACCATTTTTTTAATTTTTGGACAATATACGATGTGTATTTACATTTTTTGTCACACTTTCATCTGTGTTAGTTAGGTACAAAAGAAAAGTAAAGTAATGAAAATTAAAAGTTGCAATTAAATTATTTTTTATGATGAAAATTGCAGTTCTAACACAAAATAATAATAAAGTAGAAAATATATCAAATATTCTTATGTAATGTGTAGCATTTACTTATATTTAAAATTGCTTATGCAGTCATTAACAGTTACCACTTCAGTGTCTTTAAAAAGTTCACATAAATGTAATAAGCCTCACTTCTTTTACTACACTTGAAACTATTTTAGGTCATAACATTCGCTATTATTTTCTAATGCAAATAATTCATTATTCAGTTTCAACTCTATTCAATTTCATTTATCCTAGAATAAAAAAGAAATGTGACATTTCAAACAAATCATACTTCTGATTTTTTTTAAAATCTGCTAACAAAATAAGTCTATGTTGATATAATATAAACTTTACAAACCTGACTAAACTGTCCAACATCCGGACAGTGGTTCTGGATGGATCCCTAATGGAAGACATACGCTGCATCATGTAGTATGTTTGCAGAATCACATTTGCTGATTCTGTCATTTTAACTGGCTTTGGACCGACATAAGCAATGTACATCTGCAAATAATATGATTTTAATAAAATATCTTGCATTCTCCATGTGTGTTGGGACCAAATTTATTTTATACTAGATAACCAACTGGCTTTACCCAGGCAAAAATCCCATGAATTAATTTAATTTCTTTTTTTAAATCATAACTTGTTTATTTATCCTCAAAGAGGTCACAAGGTATCGAAAAGACAAAAAATATTGTTAAATAATTACATACGATACATTGTTTTGATGTGAAATGTCTTTCATTTCAATCAGTAGGGGATTGCTAAAACCAAATATACCGAAAATATGTACCAGTAATATTGTGTAGAGCAGGAAAGCAGTCACTTGAGGACATATTACTCATTTAACTAGAAGGTGTTAGTGGTGCACCAAAAGTTAATTTAATATAGATGCTTGCACAGGGTTTGTTCGTGCATAACTCTTCAGTGCATTTACACATTAAGACAAGAGTAGTAGCGTTTAGTGCAGCTCGTAGACCTCTAAATACAGACTTGAATAAAATACCCAAATATTAGCTCATCAAAAGTTGTAGCAGATAAAAATAAATTGTGAAAACTTCTGACTTCTTCAGCTATAGCACCTCCACAATGGGCCAGAAACAATGGAAGTGGCCAAAAGAAGAAGAGAAGAAGCCGAGATATCCGATAATCACCAGATTGCAATTGGAACTTACCAGATTGTGACAGGTTTGAGAGCCGAAGCTATGCACAAGTCTCATGGGACCAAACGGGTTGCTGCGTCCCACAATTGGGTCTGACAAGTCATATACAATCAATAAATAAAGTTAGATGAGCCATGATGTCCAATCAATAAAGTTAGATGAGCCTTTCAGCCCATCGATGATCTGCAATTGGAGCAATTTACATGTGCACCTGAGAACCATAGGTGATGGAATTTGACTGCAGCGTGCTTTAAAATAGTGTTCTGTAGACTATGAATTTGGCCACCATCGCAACATATCTGATTGATTGTGGTTTCAAATCTGATGGAACTGTCCAAGAGGTGAATATTATAAACCAAACAGGGCCTGTTGTCTACAAACTCTTTTTGCGTTAAATATTGTAATTCAAAAATTTATTGGGTATCCTTTGACACTATTAATAAAATTATACTGTTCATTACACACAAAACGTAGAAAGACATACAAGGACAAAGTTTAACATCAATTGAATAAGTCATTTTTGTATGAATACATACAACCCAAAGATACCAAACTTTCCTCTTTACAATGTTATTGTTATTTGTGTCTAAATAACTTTGTAAACTTTATATTATTTAAATCCATTTTACGATACTCTATTTTTACATACAAACCCGCAATAGATTGGCTTAACGATCCTCTAAATCACTGCTACAGATAAAAAAATTATGGCTTATCTATGGCAACTATGAAAAATATTGATGGGCTAGTATTTAATATTAAAATTTGTAACACTAGTAATAGTTTTAACTTGGTAGAGACTAAAATTGTAATAAATTAACACATTGATTGTGGGTAGTTTTTATCGCGCGCTAATAGGTCGCGCGTGCAATTTTTGCTAATTTTTTGCGCAAATGGCAAAGTTCAGTAAAATTACGATAACTTTAGTTTTACATTTTTTTTTCAATGAAACTTTTTGTGATTTACTATAAAATGTATACTGAATTATTTTTCTTAAATTTTAAACAGACAAATACTGGAAAACTCACTGAAAATTGAAATATAAAAATTCCGATTTATTGAAAATATTTTGAAAAACAGTACAATATTTAAAAAAAGAATGTCAAAAAAGAAAGAATGAAGTTTTAGTAATTTTGATTAGTTTTTTGTGTGCAGCACAAACCGAACATTGCTTTTGAGCAATTTTTTGCCGTTACTGATCATTTTCATAATCACATGTTTATGCATATCCATCGATAATCTTGTGGGAACTCTTCTTGGGTTTTTTGTAGTAAATATGGATGGTCCAGGGTCTGATGGATTCGGATGATCAGTCGTTTTATCCAATATTCCAGTAGAATCAGAAAGCCAATACAATGCTGTTTTGTAAAGAAATTTGTTGTATTTCATTTGTACTGAATTATTTACTATGTATGAGTTGATAAGTACACAATTTATCAAGTACATTATCACATGTCTTGTCCATTTATATTAAAATTCTATAATAAGACAAATATTGATCTGTACGATCGACACCTTTCATATACTTATTATAATCAATAAGAATGTTTGGTTTTATAATGTTTTGTCATGTTGTTAGATCAATATTGTGGCTCTCCTGCATTTCCGCAGAATAGATAGTAGAGATAAGAGATACTCTTCTCTCTGAATAGCGGACTTGTAGTAATATGTCCTTTTTCCTGCGAAAGATTGTTTCTCCTTTATTCAAACATGTATTTTGGTAAGCCTCTATTTGTTTTTTATCTCTTATTGTTACACAAATTCGGACTTTGTTCTCAAGAAGCTGTGTAGCATTAGCTACACTATTGTAATAATTGTCCGTATAGACATGATGCCAAATGCCTGTAAATGGTGAAACAACAGTTTGAATAATTTCTATCAACCTTAGTCCTTGAGCAGCGTACATTTTAAAGTTATAAATGTAACCAGTATCATTCTCACAAGTATTCCATATTTTGTAAGTTTTCCTGCATTATATATTCAGAAAAATAATCTTCCTCTCCATGGTATTATACCATCATCCAATAATCAATTTCTTTTTGGTTTGTACACATTTATAAATTTATCATAAAAATAATTGATTATAGGCATGACTTGGCACTAATATTCCCAATTCTTCTGTAATGTCTTCATTATTATTGAAGTGCTAAGCTGCCCAAATTTGTTGAACCTTGATGTGATTTTGGAAAAAAATGGCGTTTCCAAGCATGGGTCTGTTGATCAATAATCATCTTGCTTATCTTTGCGAACTTGTCCCATCAAAATTATTAGACCCAAAAATTTCTTCATAGTTTTGCGGGATGTTTGGAATTGTTCAATATTTTGATAGCGATATCTGTTTGATTCAACTAAACATTGAAAGAAATCATCTTTTATAAATGATTCAACCGCATCCATCAGAGATTGTGGAGAAGCATTCGAAGTAACTCCAGGAAGACCCATAAAATCTTGAAGAACCGGAGGTTCGTCGTCAAGTCGGTCGATCGTCGGTCAAGGACCATTCGTCTTCACTTTTATCAGAACTTGAAGATATAGTTCTGCGAGGAAAAATTATAGAATATCTTCACTGCGCTTTCATTTCCACTTTCCAATTCTGAATGATTTTCAATATCACTAGCACGCAAATCATTCGATAAACGATCAACACACAATTCTCCATCACTTTCATCATCAAATTGGCCCATGTCTCTCGAAATGATGTCACTTTGATAAAAATTACAAAGATTTTGTGATGTGTGCACCCTTTCCAATTGTTAGAATCGCACTGAATACGTGACGAAGTAGAGAATTGTGTGAAGGGATGACTCTACACAGTTGCATAGATTACCGTTATACCCGGAAGTACCCAAATTTTGTCCTTTGCAAGTCGTATATCTGCATGTTAGCATCTCTTTAGAGCAATAAAAAAGTATAAAAATAAACATATTTATACGTTACCCGCATTCTACCGCATACAATTTGTTAAAGGGTATTGCAGAAATCGTAAGCTTGGTGTGTTTTGAAAATTGAAAGAGAGCATTGAAAGATATCATCATGAGCATGCAAAACGATATTACGCCACTAATACCACTCCAACTTTATTTGTGACAGACATGTTACACCTCGGTGTCCAGCAAAATAATTTTTATCTGCACTGATAATGATTTTGTAATCATTGCTTTGCTCTTGTAGAATAGGCTAATATGGCTTTGAAATTATGCACATGCTGATTCACCTAATGCAGCATGTTTTGGAGTAAAGGTATAAAGTCACGTTTCAGTTGAGGAAAGTTCAAATTTCTAATATTAACTTGTTCAATATAATCTGGTATAAAATAACTCTAAGGCAATTTTTGTTCATTTTGTGGGAGCATGGCCTGATGAGATGATAAACTTGGCTTTGCACTTAAAGGTTTTGCAGTTATAGTCCTTCTGTAACTTGTTTGACCTCAAAAGTTCTCATTTGGAATGTGCCATTATTGCTATATTTAACCATTTAAATACTGATTAAAAAGTGTTTTAATTATGGATGATATTCTGTTTTTTATAAACTCTGGTGAAATTTTTGAAATGTGTCTTGAAAATTATCAATGTGCACTTTTCCACTTAAACAACAAATACCACTTGGTTCCTTTCTTCATTTCAGATCACCGCAAAAATTGCAACTTATACCACATTGTTTGCCATACCATATACTTGAGACTTACCAGAAGCTTCTGTGAACCTGACATTCTATTAAGAAAGTGTTGAATTCAATTAAGAAGAAAAAAAACATGATTGACATTCTGCTGTTTCCGCCTGCCATATTTCAACTACTTTTTCCACTTCAGTAAATAAATAACTTTCATTACATTGGTGTGTGCATTTATAATATTCTGTAGCTGATTCTAATCATCATTGATATTGGCCTTCGCTTTTCAGAACTTCGGAAAAACATTGTGGCATTCGCGAGGCCGCTATGCGAGTTCTTTGAAAATTAAATCGAGATTCTCTGTAGGACTCGTGTGCCATTGAATGAAGATATCCTGTCTGCAGAAAGACGCACTTTGCATTCTTCATATCTGCCCAGTTACCATAGCTGCTCTAAAAGTCCTATGAATGGTTAAACCAGTAGACAGTCGAAGGGCCCGATATCAGGCCTAAAATGTATGCGAAATTTAGACTGGGGCATTTTCACGTGGCCCGTAGACTCGCGTGACGATGCGTGGCATTCTCCATCAGCAGATATGTCTTGAAGCAATATAGTGAACAAATTGAACATAAACGACAGCTACGTATCCTTTAAGGTCGCTGCGCCTGAGTAGTCGTTTGACGTATTATTTAAACCTGATGCGTAACCCAAAAATGCATCAGTACAAAAATGCCGATTTTACCGCCGATAGTAAACTTCACTTTAAGAGTAAACTTAATGTTTTATATCAGAATATTAGAAGATTTTAGATGAAAATGATGTCGTTTCCTGAGAGGGTGCTCGCTATGCCATATAATCTGTTCTCATTAACTGAAACATGGCTTAATGAGTCTATAAATAGTGTGGAATTATTCGTCAGTAGGTTTTCAACAGTGCAGATGGATTGAGGAGGGTAACCACTGTGGAGGAGACGCACTGTGTTACAACTAACCCCTAGATGCCGGTACAATGAATGATGGCGAGTGCATCTTTGTGTCTGTATACCTACATTCATTTTGTATGATTTACATTCCACCTATAGTGATTAACGTTATATTCTTCTATTATATCTTTAATTAGATTGAAATTGTTTGTCTTTATTCCAAATGTAAAAATGTTGTGAATTATTTTCAGTGATTCATGTCATAGTAATTTCCAAGAGTACAATAAGGTGGTTCATTGTAGTGGAAGGAAATTGGATTTGGTGTTATGCAAATTCAAGGATGTTAGTGCTACCGTAAATGTGCTCTTGGCACCAAAGGCTGTGGTTCATTCAGATCCATATCACCCTCCTCTTGAAGTATATATAGATTCATCATTATTTGGTATTATGCACATTCAAGAATGTTAGTACTACCGTATATGTGCTCTTGGCACCAAAGGTTGTGGTTCATTCAGATCCATATCACTTTTCTCTCGAAGTCTCATAGATTCATCATTTTATGAAGCGGAGCTGGAGCGTCAGGCAACTGCCAGTAGCGAGTGGGGATTTTCGTAAGGTGGACTTTTAAAAATTATTTACAAGAATCAACACTTGATTATGGGATAATGTCCATAAGATCAATAAACCTGATTAAATTGTTGATGTTTTATATAAGTTAATCACCAGTATGTGTGTGCAAAATACAAATCATATATCGAAGTGTGGTTTTTCGCTTGAATAGCACAATTTAAATATGTTTAAATTTTCGTAAATATGCCACTGCAGCATACTATACTAAAATACACGACTTATGCAACAAAACTATTATCATTTATCTGGGTATGAAAAGCCAAAAACAAGGTAAAGAAGTAAAAAGTTTAACAAGTGTGTACCGTATGCAATAATTGAAGGTTCCTTGAAGATCTGTAATTTTAATAAAATGCTATAATTATTAACCTGTACGTGACTTTTACTACAAAAGTACCTAACCATGGCATTGCGACTGATACATGTCGAAAGATATAATTTTAGTGAAAGCACATTTTGTTTCTAAAGTAATTCCTATATCGCTATCGTTGTGATTTAATACAAAACAAAAAAAAAGATAGAAGTGGCACATTCATCGAAATGTGTGGAAACACCTGTCGCCAGTTAAAACAAATTAATTTTAAACGAGCCAATTACATTTCAGGACACACTTCTAACTTCGCCTAAAATCATCAAACCCTTTCCAATTTTCGCACACAGAGTGTGTAATATATCCGCACATATGATTATCTTCCTCGCAAAAAAAGTTTAAAACATTTGAAAGTATCGTTTACAGAATTATCGACCGCTCACCACAACGTCAATATATTACAGTAAAAATAAGCCAATGGACTACTACTAAAATATTTATTAATTTATTATCTACATGCGATACAACAAAGTGACTAATGGAAACACGAGAGTCTGCTGATAGAATTTTGTTCAGGTTCAGGGCATTATAATTAAAGCTTTCTCTATTTTATTTAAGAAAGTGCACTCTCTATTAATTTTGGACATACCTACACTGTCATAATGTACAAATAACATCATATTTAATTTTTTGAATGAAAATTAAATTATAAAACATGCGATGGTCTTGATAAACAGTGAAGCCATTATGTTTAATGAAATAACAAGGATATTTTCCGTTTGATCTAATGGGTAAATATAGTGACAAAGGTAAAAATGAATAAAATAACAGTTTAATAACATAATTTAATACAATTGCCAAATGTCCAAATTAAAAAAACCATATTAATTTGAATGCCAAAAGTCTAAACCAAAATAAAATTTATTACGGTAACTTTATAATAACTGTGAATGATCTATTCTGAACGACATAAAGAAATAAGTTTTATACAAATCTCTTTTTAGGACATACTAGGATACATGAGATATTATATTTATTCTTGAATCTACCCCGAAATTGTGGTTAATAATACACATAAAATTTCTCATTGTTTTTGAACATTGCATATGAATGTTAGACATACATACAAACCTTCATTCATTTATTATTTCGGTAAGTAAATCTAGTAAGTAAGTAAGTCTTTTTAATATATTTCGGTAAGTAAGCCTTTTTAATATATTCAAAAATTTTCTATTTTATTTTGTTGTTAATACCTGCTAGATTTAAATGATTTATGCAGAACATAAAAATTATATTAAGGAAACTTAAAAAAACAATTTTTACTATTTGGCGCCGTATAAATAATGATAAAAACTTATATTTTGTTTGTACAAATATGCGAAAACATATCACCAATATCAAACTCTAACCTTTTGAAGTGCTAATAACATTGTGTTGCACAATTCCATCTCCATTCAAAATCTTTACAGAGGTTTTCTGTAGTCTGCACATTTATCAACCGCTCACAATATCGAGCTAAAGCAACATAATAGATTATGGGATATTTTTAATTATCATTGAGTAAATTCTATTCTATGATGTTGTAAAGTCTCCCTTAGACTATAATACTTATAAGGATATATACTTATAAGGATATTTATTATTTGCATTTAACACAAAAAGATAATATTGCGGACACATGGTTACAATTTTGAAAATTGAAAGAACTAATAGAAGATGAAATAGTAAAGTTTAAATAAAAAACAGGGTTTAATTATATACAATACCAAAGAGTTCTTGTTCCCAAGAGGAGCCAGGCTCTCGAAACAAGTTATGGTTTCTATTGAGCAAAATGATTTAGTTTTAGTTGCTAAAATGTGCATAACATTAAGATCAGTTACAAGATAGCTTGAAGGAAAATTTTCATACCGATAGAAAGCAATGCAATAAAATATTTTTGTGGATATAACATGATTTAAAGACTTGATTTCATTTTCTGTTTTTTTCATTTATCGCATATTTTATTAAATGTGTATATATCCCTTAGACTTCTATCTTTAATCTTTTTATTTATTTTTTTTAATCTGTCTTACGAAACTAATGAAAAACATATCAATTTTTTTGCATATCATTGTTATACTGTAGAATTATTATGTAAATTAAACTGCTTAAAAGTGTGAAACATTTTAAAAAACATATTCACCTTATAATTTAAACTTGATAATTATGTAATAATGACATCAAGTGTCCTGCACTACTGACATGTACCGGTGTAACAATATAGCCATTAATATTTTTATTTAAAATCTGAAAAAATGCAATCAAACTGACTTAATGATTATAGAAAATTCTGCAATTGGTTACACACTTTTGCTGGCTTTGATTTTTGTATGTAATCATACCATAAAAGTGCATTTTGGGAGCCTCATGAACCATGAATAACAGAGCTCTACCACTTACCGCATTTGATTTGCGACTAAAGTAAACGTCATTGCGCAGAGAACTTTTTACTCTGTATATATATGGAGCTTATATAGGTTATATTTTGTATTCAAGAGAAATTCATATAAGTAAGATGAAGTGTTTCGAATAATTTATAAGTATTACTGTTACATAAAAAATACAAATAATAAAATAATACCAAAAATTTTGATAGAAATATTTGTTTAATTAAATGTCTTTTAGAGAAAATTATTACAAAGTAATCACAAATACTTATCTTTTGAGTAATACTGAACATATCATATCTATTACAGAATACATTTACAAAACATATTCATCACAAATCTATCTATTACATTATATATCAATATTAACAATGTTTGTTTAGCCATGCCCCGGGGCTTATCTGATAAACTGATGATTATATGAAAGTCGATCGAAAGTACACTATAAAAATGGGTATTACATTTCTTATCTTTCTAATATCTATGCAAATATTTTTCAGATTATTCAAGTAGTATAAAAATTAATATAGGTATGTTAATTTTAAATAAATATTTAATGACTTGTCGAAGATTTTGAGATGAGGTAAACATTACATTTTCTGCAGCATTGACATACATATATTACTTTTTAAACTACATGTATGAAACTGCAAACGTATCTTTTCTTTTAAGAATAATATTTCAATTATTACATTATTTTCCACTTAGTACACTCTGCCACTCATAATGTACACTATGACGCTCATAAAAAGCATTTTTAAACTTAAAGATTCAATTTACCTCAGACATTTTTTTAGTATGATGATATTTGATGTTCTAGTGTTAACATTTTTAAAAGTATTTATGTTTTTACTGTTTTTTCGTTGAATACAATAACCTGTCGACAACATAACCTCTAATCTAATAAGAAATTCATAAGTGGCGCTAAATTTATATTCCAGATTATACATCCAGATAAGACACCGCAAAGAGATATGCCTTCAAAGCACCTGACTGACATGTGCCTAGTTGTAGAACTTACTAAGTTGTGCAGGTGACTAACGTTCGAAAACGGTCCAAGCAAGTAGAAAAAGAAAAAAAAATCACATCTCCGGATTACATTAGTGAAAAAAAGGAAAAGGAAAGTAATAACAACAAGATTATGAAGAAAAAGAATTAATATTAAAGAGCAAAGAATTAAATTACATTGAAGTTCCGAGGAAGAAGAAAAGATAAAATTAGCCAGTAAAAATTCCAGTCCCGAAGATAATATATATGATTGCGTGGGATGCAGTGACAATTACTACGAGAGTGAAAAAATAGAAGATTAGCTGCAATGTATTTTTTGTAAATTATGACTGCATGAAAATTCCACTCCGTTCAACAATGTTTGCAATCCTTGTAGCAAGAAAGTGAAGAAACAAGAAATGGAAAAGAAAAACTTACATGAAAAAAAGAAAAAAGTAACGAAAAAGGCAAAGAGAGGGAAAAATTGACCCAGAAATTAAATGGCCATCTTATCCTTACATGAGCGGCCAACTTATAATGGATATTAATATTAAAGCTTTTTCTAATGTCTAAAAAATATGTTAAAAAAATACGTCTAACGTTCAGAATAATCTACACAAATATAAATCTAAATAAGAGTAAAAGCTCAGTTTTTAAAAAACATTATCCCAAAGTACGTATATAATTTGTACACGACAAATATATTAGTACCAACACTTATTTGAAGAGAAAATAACATGTCACAATGTTTAATTATTTATATGTCAAATATAGTAATAAGTATATCTGTATATAATGCCATCAAATCTAGAAATATACCAGCTTAAGTTGACACATTGTCGCTATCTCACTCTAATGCTTTATAAAAGTAATGAATAGCATATATGCTCCTGGCTTTTTCAGCGTCGAAATTTTGATTATTTCACGAAATGTGTGAAAAGCCTCCTAATTTCACCAAAAAATGGAGGGTTGTCCATTTTTATCATATAAAATTTCAAAATTCGTGTCAGTAAAATAATGATATAATACTTGTATTTATAACATTTTTTATAGTGAAACTTTCTGAAGTTAATGTTTTGATTATGTATATAATTTTATAAGATTCTGGGTATAATACAATGAATTTTATAAATTGTCGTCAGCTGATTGAATATATATTTGTGCCAACCATATTTTAACTGTCAAATTGTTTGTTTATAAAAATTCTCTCTTGAAATTGAATGGACTATACATATACTATATGCTCCGTTTTATGTAAGAACGAAGATCATGTTATCGACATTCATTCCTGTTATATAAATACTAAGGGTGAAATGACTTTTCTATGTTTTGTATACTTGATTATATATATATTACTTAATAGTATTATATATATGTATTATATATATATATACTTAATAGTTTTTCTGTAGTTCGTAAGAATTAATTGCTATAAATTTAATTATAATATTGAATTAATTGATATATATTTTCTTGTTATTCTAAATAATCAGTCAACAATGTTTGAGATCAGAAACAACAATTTTTCTAGGAATGTTATGCTAAATCTTTAATCAAAAAATCTATAATTTTTTACTTGATGATATTATGCAGAGATAATATGAAAACTAAGTATTGAATATATTTGGCGCTAATTTTGTAGAAATTAATTATTCACAATTAAATGACTTAATTCTTTTACCACTACCTAGGTTTCATTGAATTACAACATCTTCAGTCGTGGTAAAGAACTTAAAGAAAGTAGAAATAATATTACATCACGTAGTTTCATTTAATTATGAAAACTAAGGAAAATCAGTCATATATAATACACATTTTATAAGAAAAGACAATTTTAATGCTAATCTTTCTTTTAAGTACAATATAGTTTTTTATTTATATATATAGCATACTTACTATCTTAATCGTTTCAGCCATAAGATGGTTGTGACAAAGAAATGGACCACATAGAGACATTTAGCTTTAAAAAGGTCTATGAATCATATTAAAAATTAGTACATTTTACACATGCTCGAATATCTGGGTACTGAAATTTACTGTTAGTACTCGTACTATTGGCACCGACAATCACTTCAGTTCATGGTACAATTCCAAATCTTGCTTCAAGGAATGCTGAGGTCAGATATATAATAACGGATTCTATTATTTTGAGTACATTCATCCCTTCATATGTCCGACTCGAGACCCATATTTTATCCACTGGACATTATTTGTTCTATGACATAGTGTATTAAGGTAATTAGCATGTATACATTTCAGATACCATCAACTTATAAGACACCCTTCATGTAAATTGAATATATGGGTCAGGTTACATGCATCTAACTGTGTCAACTTGATGGTTTCCTTTTAGTTTATCTTAATCGTCTTTTATTATATTTGCAGACTGCCAAACAGTTCAGTGTAAACGTAGTCGGACATAGATGGAATTAAGGCAAAAAGTTTTGACTGAAAAAATAAAGTTTTGGAGAAATATTAGCGACAGGTAGCTAAACTTAAATTAAAACCATAATTGGTATTACCGTGTACATGGTCAGCTGCTCATAGCCAAAGAAGCTATTTACACGTTTGTTATATGGACTGTCAAGGGAATACAACTGACGATAGAAATGACTGAAAGGACGATGAATTTTGGAAGAAAAATACGGAAAGCAAATTGATAACTTTTTATAAAGATTGTTGACTCCCAGAGTTAGTTGATCCACAGAATCCAAGATTTAAAGAATTAATCCATTCGCAATATATCCTGGATTCTATGCAAAATAAGAATAAAAGTGGGATTCGGAAGTAACTTGGCTTTGTAAAGATCTGCTCTCCGAAATATCCATAACATCCCTGGTATTTCAGAATTGATTAATCATCAAATAAATTGAAATTATCTGTCGCAAAAGGTAGCCTACTGAAAGGTTTTGTGATTGTTCTCCGTATAATTGCCCGAAGAATAATCGCGAAACTACTTTTAACATGTTTAACTTCAAAAAACCAATTATTTCTAAACTTTCTGTCTCGTATAGTTTGTTATGATATCTACCTTTGAGGTACTGACAAATATATGATTTTGGATTGACATTATAAATGATTATATAGTACTCCTTTACGTATGATACAATGTGTAAACTCGCACAAGTGTTAATGAAATAAATAATTACAAAGTAACTAGATTATTTTACCCGCAATATTATTATCCGCAATGATATCGGTTTACAACGATATACCCCATGCCGTCTATGATTTTGTAGACGATCGTACTACAGCAGATGACAAGTTGAAATAAACAATTCCAAGTTGGTAATGGAGCCTTAAGTTGTGCAATAAGCTGGCGGTAATAAAAAAAATCCCTTTTGCATTCCAGAAAATAATGACAATGATCTTTATGGTAAATGAAATCAAACTCTTTATAGTAAATGAAACTAAATCCTTTTATGGCGCAGAGCCACCAGCTTCCACCCACTGTTTTGATTAATGTTTCATTTTAGTAGTGAGTTCACTACTAAACACCAGAAATGAAACACTTTAGTAGTGAATCTACTACAGACACAAAACCTTTTTAAAACCACCTAAACATTGTTGAGTTTGTTTTCGCAATGTTTTTTGTCAGGATTTAACATAGATTAACTCTTGATGTAAAATATATCATGCTTTCTTGTAATATGCCCACAACCTTAACTATCTCATACACTGTTAATCGCTTCTTGATGTTTTTATGTGTGTTTACAATTTCTAGCCATACTTCATAAGGATCATCAGTATGACACTATATAGCAGTATGATACAGTATGACACTATTTAGCACTTTTAAATTTAGCTACCTGCTTCTTCAGTACTGAAATTGAATGAACAGACTCCTTACAAACCTTACAACCAACTGGATAAATTTCCCTTGGCGATAAACTATCCAAAATAAAGAATTTTTTGACTGCACAATATTCTAGTGTATAAATTCGAATTAATCACACGTAACACATCTACTTTAAAAAACCGTAATCAAGTTATTTAACAAATCAAGTAGAACCATAACAGACGTTATCGCGTTAGACGATAAGTGTCGCGTATCAACATAACAAAAACAATAATCATTGATTATAACACCGTTTCGTGTTAGATTGAAAACCTTTGACCTTACTCTCATATCTCGAAAATCTAGAAACTATGTAATCATATAGATGCTTAAATAAGTTCCGAATCACCTCACTTTAAAACATATCAAATTTTCAAGTAATGTGCAATGTCGTCTCCGTGGTGTGTTGGGTTGAGCGCATAACCGCACACCGCGAGGACTCGGGTTCGATTCCCGGCCGCTCATCGAAGCGGGACTGGAAGAAGTCCAATCTTTCGAGGCTCTGGCAACCATTTTTCCATATGAGATATTCTTCATCTTATGTGGACACGACAACAACAACAACAAGTAATATGCAAGAAAATGCAAATACATAATTATTTATTTTAAAGCTTTTTAATATATATTTTATACTAATCATATACCTGCAGTTTGTCAGCATTCCAACTCGGTTTGACCTTATTATGAGGATCCCCAACATCACCAAATAAAATATACGATGACACAAGCTTGTCCCATTCTTCATTTTTCCTATCCAGCAGTATGAATATTAAATCAAACCTAAAATTTGACAGAGTAGATAATGAGCTTTTGAGAAAACCTTTTTTTTCCAAAAACAGATATTTTGAATCACTATACACTCAACATTCCATAGAAAGTTGAGTGTATAGAAGTTCAAAAATATCTGTTATTATATAATTTTGTATTACTATACATTCCCTTCCATTATATTTTTGAATTACTTTACATTCCATTCCATCCCTACAAATAAACCTATTTAGTGACAAAACAAAAAGTTAAGTATAAAGTGCAGTAAGTTAAATCTGAACTCAAAAAACAACATCTACTGCAGTTTGAAATCAGCAGAAAAATGTAAAAGTTTATTTAGAATGATAAAGCCAAATTGCTGCTCCTTACATCGTGAAGCAAATGTATTTAGCCAATGAAATTAAGATGTAAAATCTTGGGTACAAGGATTGGTACAATCAAATCAATTTTTCTTTAGAAAACTTAGGGTTGATCACCTCAAGAACAAAAAAATATCTATGGATTTTCACAGAAAAAAACTAACTCATTTATGGCAAATATTAATTTTTTTGTTAATACAATATAAAATAAATAATAAGGCAGTGCTAAACAAATTTTCTCACCAAATGCAAGCTTGTATAGCACAATCAAATTTTATTACCTTATTTTACTTATTAGTTTATAAAGAATTGATATTATTGTATTCAACACTAATAAGTGGGACATCAGACTCCTCCTGCCACACACTACCCTCACTTTACGAATAATACCTAATTTACTCCCTTTTTGTAGGAGATGTATCCTAATCAGATTTTTCCCTTTGTTAGGTTTATAAAATACTAATAATGTGGGTAATGTAAATTTCAAAAGTAAGCAAAAATCGGAATATATTTATGAACAGGTGTTTACTTAACAGTTGTCACAGGTTGGTACTTACTAGATTATGGACTAATCACCTGTTATTCATGGATCTTTAGCAGTTATTCATGGATCTTTAGCAGTTATTCATGGATCGTTGATATGTATTTACCACAAGAATCAACGTATTTACAAAAGCAATCTACTTCCCACTTACTTCAGAATAGCCTAATGCTACTCTCAGGTATCATCTTTTTCTTATTTTGCATCCAACACATTGATTTATCTTGCAAAAGTCTAGCTAGACAAAACCAATGACTATAGAGAAAAGTAAATTATGAAAATGACAAAGAAATTAATCAGTGTAATCATGCAATTCCCCATACTGCAGTACCTATATATCAATGGAGATTCAAATAATAAAGCAGTTACAGTTCTATGTCGAAAAAAGGTGTAAAGAGAGAAAAAAGAGATTACAAGAGAAAATATAGGCATAGTGGACGCAGACAGTAATTCAACTGCCATCTTTCACTTGCAGATCAAGCTACATGTACACTCAAGATGCTATGACATAAATTTGTCACTATAATCATCCTAATTTAGTCATTATATTCACGTGTAATAGTAAGTGGAAAGATATATACCTAGATATACTACTGCCTGTCCAAAATCATCCCTTTTAAAAGTAATGAAGATATATGTACCGATAAATGCAAACTATTCAAAGAAGTATATTTTATGCACTCTATAGAGTGCATAACCAGTGCATCACCACATCTTGCTATGGCTTGAATAAAAAATATAAAGTAAAATTGATAAAATCATGTCAATTTGTGTAGAAATACCAGATCCTGAAGAAGACCCTCTTATGTATGTCAAAGTTTCAAGATTCATATGCCTTTTAGCTGCATAATCCTTACATTAATGGTCGTCAGGTAAAAATGACCAGTGTGAAAGAGAATGGACATAATCCTGTACTTTTACGTTGCCTCTATACATATTACAACTCAGTCAAAATTGAGCTGAAAAATTAATGGTTACACTGGCCAAATATTTCTGCAGTGGTTTGGATTATGTTATGGTTACCATTTATAATGAGTAGTTCCCTATACAGTTAAACATTTTTTGTTCATCTCAAAGTGATAAATCAAGCTAAGAAGATAAACAGCTTACATAACATAATGCACTGAGCCTTTTTAACCTTTACAAAATTTACAGTTTTGTTAAAGTTTGTAGCTGTTTTGTAGTTAGCTTTAGCTGTTGTATAGTTTTAAATAGCCCTTAATTTTCCTTTGATCATCATTGTACCCATTCGGATTTAAAAGGCTGTAGTTATCCCTCATGATCTGATTTCCAATAAGCTAGAATCAACTTGAACAAAAATAATTTTCTAAGCAAGAAGAAGCCCAACTGAAGATAACTCATTGAATAACTTGGTGATTCTCACTGTTGGTGAGAATCACCAAGTTATTCAATGAGTTATCAAAAACTGCACAACATTTTTAGTGAGACATTTCCCCAACTTTAAAACTCTGATTATAATACAGAGTCTGCCGTAGGTTTAATTTCATCGCCCATGAAAACAAAATTGTGGGCAAAAGCATTTTTATATTATAGAACAACAAAATAGTATTTATTTACCTACTCAACAGTGGAGTCCCAAGTGAAACATTCACACTCAACGGCTGATCCGTATCATAATGCCCTTTAGGGTTACAAGCAGCCACTATAGCACATCGAGTTTTCAGCTTGCAAATTATTCCAGCCTAAAATGATTTTAATAAAATAAAACTTAAAAAATACAATATTAATGTAACTTCATAATAAAATAACTATAGCTTTATTAAATAAAACTGGTCAAATAAATGTCGGAACACTCACAGAATAGAGTTCTATAGCTGCCTATATCCCTCGAAGTTATTAGTGCAAATTAACCAAAATAGTAAGAAGAGCAAAACTGGAAAACTTAGATAAGCCATTTAAAAAAGCACATTCTATAAATATAAACCATAACGCTTTATTATTAAAAAGTTGTCCAGTCCACTCCACTATTAAATAGTTCCCTGGTATCTAACAACTATGATGACCAATTAAGTACTGTAACATTGTTTATTAGTTTATAAAGAATTGATATTATTGTATTCAACAATTGATATTATTGTAGTAAACACTTGTTTGCTCCACAGAAACCAACTGCAGTTTTGTTAGAAAAACAAAATTAACAAAGGATAACATGTTATATTTGGACAAATGGTAATAAAGCCCTGTGATATATTTTGACAAATTTTTTTTTAATATTTTGCTACATATTAATTATGATGACCTTTTTGAGATGAAGCATATAGCTACAAAATTTCATGAAAATTAAATCCGATTTGAAAACGTGGACACAAGTTACACAATGAGTATACCGGTAACATTTTTTACAACTGTATCTTGTTGAATTACTATTTGCAGCATAAGGCAGATCCAATAAAGGCAAATATAAAATTGTAAAAATACTTATGGTACTTCAGTATCTAAAGTAAAGTGTCACTTTTGCCAATTTCTAAATCACTGTTTTAATTGTAATGTAGTTAAATAAGTTACATTTGATAGTTAAAGAATTGTGTAGTTATGTAAAAAAAAGTAGCCATAGTTTATAGTTTATTAATTACCTAATTAATCATATATTTATATTAGTTTGATAGCTATAATTTTAATATTATGATATAAAATGGCAATACCAAAATGTATATAGCGTTGAAATCATTACTCACATTTCCCATTTTGTAGAGAACATTTTACAATTTACATTTCCCATTTCCCAAAGTTGTACTTTTCTCTGCTCATATTCGGGTTGTTAGTGTTCAAATTCTGCGAGATTCACAATACTTAAATTGGCCTTTAAGCATGGCGAATACGCTTGAAATACACCAAAAAGCTCCACGACAATATTAAAACATACCTTTGCAATAGATATTGTCTGCTGCTCCATTGCCTCATGAATGCTTGTCCTATCATGTTCCCTCATCTGTCCAATCTCATCAATACAGCACACTCCACCATCTGACAAAACCAGCGCACCAGCTTCCAACTGCCATTCTCCATTTTCCTGTAAATGACATTAATATATTAAACAAATGATTCCAAAAAATATTAAACCCACATATTGAGGGATCAGTATCGATTTCTATTTGAAAATATAAAATTTTATGGAATATAACCATATCTCTCATGAATTATGTACTTAATTGACTTATAGGTTATAACAGTGTCATATGCGTACCAAAAACGAGTTAGGAGTAAGGAATTTTATTATATAAAGAGCCCAGGTACATGATATTCATATGGAAAGTTTTGAATATGCTATTCTTAATTATTTGAAAGGTCATGTGTAACAGAAAGATGAATAAAAATAATAACATAAGAAAGTTGTGAAATGATGACAATTTCTCTCTAAATCTTACTAGAAAATAAATATTGACACTAACTTTATATTCTAAGATTAAAAGTAAGTCAAGGTTTTGAATAAACATGTTTGATTATATGGAAATTTGGATTAACAACATAAATTTGGATTAACCCCTTGTGAATTTTTAATTCATTTGACTGGATTTCTATACAGTTCTTGACTCTTGAGATACTTTAATATGCATATATGTCATACCACCTATTGATATGTGGCACTACAAATGTTTTATTCTTGAATAAAAAGCACATTTCATGGCATTAATATTCCATAAGACGAAATCACAGATAACAGACTATGTGTTACTCTGCTACACCAATATACCAATACTAAATTTGACGATGATAAATAGCATGATTCCAGAGTTATTAAACAACAAAGAAACCAAATTTAGAATTTAAGTAATATAATGAATAGAGATATCCATAGACTTATAGAAGAACAAATAGAGGAACAAATGTAAGTGCGAATGCAATGATGCATAATGACAATGTTATATATCGGA
Organism: Druceiella hillmani; assembly: GCA_039881145.1. NCBI lineage: Eukaryota > Metazoa > Arthropoda > Insecta > Lepidoptera > Hepialidae > Druceiella > Druceiella hillmani. The sequence goes on along the minus strand of JAYKKI010000012.1, from coordinate 44,412,819 downwards.
AAGAGACAGCGCAATAACAACCATTAAAACCTTTTTCTAAAAGTAATGAAGTGAATTGCACTCGCTGTTTTTTGCTAATTTTGCATTTAATCGCTGTTATTTTACTAAAATAAGTGTGTTTAGATCAACAGTTACTTGTGTTCTTGATTAATTTTTAGATCAACAGTTACTTGTGTTCTTGCACATTGAAATAATCCAGAGAAATTTTATAGATAAATTATAAAAAATTGTGTTTATTTCTACAAACTCACACAAAAATTACTGTCTCAAATAGAACAATTTACAGAATAATATGCTTAATTAAATTTAAAATAAAGGTATACATTAAAATAAAATGAATTTACAAAGGTTCTACGTAATATTTATTTGACGTTTACAGTAGTAGTATTACATCATTTTATCAGTAGTTTTATCAATGAAATTCATTAGACTTAATATTATTGAATCAAATTGTATATCAAAAGAAATTTGGACATTTATCTTTTTAGAACCTTAAAATTTCATCTGCCCGTGTGTTCTCTACATATATTATAGCGTTATAGCTAACGCATTTTTAAATATTTTGCAATTATTTTTGCTGGTCTATGCGTTTCATCAATCCAAAGACTGGATCTTTTTTTTTCAGGTACCCTCCTATACATGGAATCTTGACATAAATTATTTTCGCCTATAGCATCATGTAGGATAGTTATCAACATCATTGTCGATATTACTGAATTCTTCTAAACTTACACTATAGCAAATTTACACACACACAAACATTATTAAGGTGGTGCAGAATCAGAAACTGAAATATTCTATATAATAAGTCCTTTGAATACTGGATGGCCTATAATCAATAAGCATGATCTATTGATTATTTTTGAACATTGATTTTACTGGCTATAAAATTTAGCTCAAAAAAGACAAATTAGTCACGGTGGCAATATGCACAAACACGTTACAGCTGTTTGTACATAAATAAACAAAGAAAGCACACATTTGCACTCAGATGTGTTAACTATCGGAGACCGGCCATAAATATAGCTAAGTTAATATCAAAAAGATTTCACTGTGTAAATTACACTAACCAAAGAAAAGCAGAATGAAGACTTGGGGTTAGCTCCATTAAAGGAAAAAGTTTTTAGGTTTTGAGACATAAAAATATTGATTCCATTATGAATATAAATTCTGCCTTATCAAGGGGCCATTAATTATAAATTGAATTGCACTGATTCTAGAACAGAAAAGAAAGTTTTAAATCTGACAAAATATATGAATTACAGAATATATTTACCCACTTATTTCAAGTGATTAAATTCCAAATACATCACGCATATCATTGTGTAAGTATGAAAAGGATGAAACTTTCAGCAATAAGTTGTCTAGAAAATCACAGAAAATTTTAAAGGGATCTTTTGTACCCACGTCCAGATAAGTTGTGTGTTCGAGCCATTGCTTTGGAAACAGAAAGCACAACGCGTTCCAATAAACGATTCACCACACTTCTAATAATATTCCACCGCAAATGAATGGTGCGCTCCCGACCAATGACCCATTGCAACTAACATATCCGCAAAGACGACGCAACTAACGCTACCCCTCCTGCGCTTATAGCCCCACAAATAAACGAGTAACTATCATTTTAAATCGAAAAATTCCTGCTGGACGCCTTTACTACATGTGCTAATGCACATGTAATCAGTCAGCAGATGTCCCAGAATTAAAACTAAGAAAAACAATATCTTGACAATTAAACTGAAATAGTACAGAAGTCTAATGGGCGAATCTCCAAGTATTAACTCTGAAATCAAAGGCTACTGAAAGAATCAGTGAAAACTTTTCAACACAGTCAAGTTTAATGTTGTGATTAATATAATGTTCAATAATATGCAAAGCTCTAACTCACTCATCCAGACTTTTCCAGCTAAGTTTGTAAATATTTACATGCTCTCATCTGACTACTTTTAGAAAGGAAAATGACCCTGTTTTTCGCAACATTTTTAAAAAAATTTCACTTTTTTTAATGAGTGTCTTTAAAGTCTGATGAAAATTTGAAATATTTTTCCTTCACTTACTGGAAAATAGAAAAACATCTTTAACAGTTTTCAACTTAAATGCTATGGGCGTTTAAGTTGAAATACTGGCGTACTTATGGCATCTCAATAAAACATCATTTCATATTGATATATATTCTATATTTTAATGGTATATTCTATATTTTTCTGGTAAAGAATGCGCCTTTACCAAAAATTTCGCTAATATTCATTTTTTTCTCGTGTGTTCATCTAAAGCAGAGGTTCCCAAACTTTTTTTTCTCGTAGACCACTTGCTGCTACATTTCTACCATATTCCCAAACCCAAATTTTTTTTTCACGCCAATATAGACTCCATCGAGTCCCCCGTGGACCCTCAGGGATCCGCCTGGACCACTTTGGAAATTACTGATCTAAACTATACTCTCTTCCATTTCAACAGAGAATGTTTGGAAACAAACCAATCTGACATTTCAGGTATTGTAAACCTTTTTCTTATATTCATGTTCATTGTTGAGTAATCATTAAAATAATTTTTACAAAAAATACATAAAAATACACACAAAACACTAATATTTCACAGATAAAACATCATAGTGCTACAATCACATCAAAATGAATGAATATTCCGAGTGATATTATTTTCTTTAATAATTTCCTATTAATTTGTTTGACTCTATGTGTAAGGTAGACATAATCTTTTTCTTGAAGATCATCATTTTTATAAATAAAAAAAACTTAAAAAATAATACACATTATGTAACACGCCGAATTAAATACTATAAAATACACAATAATACAATAGACTTATAAGATAAAATAATTAAATAATTTTATGAAACGCTAAAAATGCAACAAGCAATATTTGAAATTAAAATGTTGCGAGCAAACTAATTGCCATAGATCATACACATTAAAATTGCTAATCACGGAACATTCTCTCTGTTTTACAGATCCAATTCGCAAGCGTCCAATTCACATCTAAAACTAATAATTTAATAAAGCCGCACACTTGATGTGGTGACGCAATGGTATACAGTCACAAACAAGTACAATTGATATGTTAAAAATCTCCAAATGCTGCATACTGACATCAGTAATGTGACACTAGTGTGAAAGTATACGGCAAATAATTATATCACATTAGCCTGCACTCGATACACAATGTTTGTGTGCCGTAGTGATTTGAATAAACCCGAGTGCACTCTCATTGTGTGCCATAGTGATTTGAATAAACTCGAGTCCTCCATAAATTGATATATGGCCTCTTTAATATAAATATTTTTAAGTAAAAAAACATATTCAATTACTCAGTTAATCAAATATATATTTCTAAGCTGGTCACATGTAACATGGACTGAAATCTGCACAAATTATATGTTTAAATGAACAAACGAACGAACACTATCCTATATATTACATTTTCTTTAGATCTCGGTTCAACATTGTTTTAATCCATATTAAACAATTTGAATATAATGTATATTATATCTCACTTATAACGCTAACGATACTCGTATTGTCCCCCAGTGTATACATACTCATATTGTGGCTGGGTCACCTTTTATTTTACCAGGATCACTGCATGTGTATCTGTATTGTGGCTGTGTCACCACTTAGTTTTTTGCCAGCAATTAGTGAAAAAAAATTAAATTAATTTTTTTTGCCACCTGTCCCACATAATTTATAATCTCAAAAATCAGTAACTTTATCTGATAAACTGATGATATTTTTGAGAAATATGATTCGCAAAAGTACTACGAAAATACAGTGTTAACAGAACATTATTAACCAACTCCCTTTCTAATGTCTATTCGAATGATTTTCATATCATAGAAATAGTATAAAAATTAAATGTCAATTTTAAATAAATATTTAATCATAATTTGTTGAAGATTTTGAGATGAAGTAAACATTACATTTGCCACAGGCAAATGTAATGTTTACCTCATTACAAATATATTATTTTTTAAACTACTTATGAACCTCATACAAATATATTATTTTTTAAACTTCTTATGAAGCATATAATGCTTTAATTATTATATTATTTCATATTTAATGCGCTTGTAACATGTCTAGTGCGTATAATATATATAAATGTCATCACGACCTTCTTCTGCCCTTCGGTTTTCAGTCATCTCTCAGTATTCATGATAATTAGCGAACAATTCCTATTATAACAGGTATTAGCGTAACATTGCAAGACAAAACTTGACGGGTTGCACTATTCTGTTTGATATATCTACTGTTGTCTGTTCTACTTAATATTTCGGACAAACCTAAGGTGTAGTAAATCAGAAATAACTTATGAATGTTCAAACACCCTGCCAGGAATCAAACCCACAATGTTTCACATGGGAGCTAGCGTTTTGGCCACTGCAATATTTATTATAATACTGAATGCGTATAAAAAATGCCGAACATTTACATTAAAGCTTTTTATAATATTTAATGATTTTAATAAATATGTCAGACTTTAAAAATAATCATGGAAAATATACAGCGAAATAAGAGTTTTAGCTAGCGTGTACACTAGGCGTATAGTGCATATAAAATATGTATTCTACACTGCTCGCAAAGAAGAAAATGTATCTAGTATCCACCAGGGATAAGATCCAGGAACTATGACTGCTTCGCAGAATTTGGTGAGTGACAGGGTATCATAGAGATAAGACAGTGTCCAATAAATCCTCACAAAAGCTAATAACACTCACCCAAAAATTTAAAAATGTACTGCTTTTAGTTGCCATTTTCAACACAAGATGATACTGAAACCAGATAATTGAGATCTTATAGACTCATATTGTCTATAATTGGGAAAATGCTGGAAAAGACCAAAATAAAAAGGCGACAACACCTGAAATAAGTGATACCTATTACCAGTTTGGGTTTAGGGAGGTTCATGGTACCATGGAACAGATGCACCAGTTAGTGAACATCAACCTCTGCAAAATAAACAATACCGCTCAGCAGTATGCCTAGATATTGGCTTGGCCAATTGATTAGGTGTGGCATGAATACTAGTGCTCTACCTCATTTCCACGACCACTTACGGTCTCTTATAGCACCACTGCTATGAGGTACACAGACAACACTGCAATTCTCTTTGTTCATAAAGGCCCAGATAAATCTGGAAATCTCCATGGTTGAACCATTCTTCTAATTGAAGAATGGTTCAACAAGTGGCACATTAGAGCGAATAAAGTCCACGTGGTAACATTGAAGTGGAGTAGGAAAATATGGCCTCTAATCAAACTCTATAACGACAAGACGGTGACAAATATTTGGGTATGCACTTGGATCGTCATTGTACTTGAAGAAAACAAATGTGGACCAAAGGGAAACAACTGGACTGTGAACTTTGTAACTGGCTTACAGAGCGAAAGTCTCAACTTACAACTGCTAACAAAATGGCCATCTATAAAATGATACTGAAATCAATGTGGACATGCGGCATAGAGCTATGGGGATCAGACAGCCTAAGTAATATACTGAATAACACTGAAATGTTTCCAGACTAAAACAATGAGAACAATGTTTAAAACACCACCACATATAAATAAAAAATACATCTGCATGTTCGCATTAATTAAAATGAAAATTTTTTTCACTTACAAAGTGTTATTTTTTCTTAATAAGAAAAAATGTATCAATTCTGTTCAACAAAACCAAAGTTCCAATTCAAACCGTATGTCAATTTTGCAATCACTTGAAAACAAAATCCGTTTTTTAAAGGTGAAGTGTATAAAACATCATAGTTATATATAAAAAAAATTGCACTATATGTAATAATATAAAAGAAAACCATAGCAGTTTTGTATAACCGTAAAAGTACTATGTAAATCTATAACCTTGAATATTAATTATATAGTTTATTTGTTTAATTAGTATTTTTAGCCTTAGACCTATTGCATATATATAAAACTTCATAGCTCCCGTGAATTTTATCTTTGTTTCTAGCTAATAATTCCCAATTTTTGGGTAATTCCTTTTTTTTCATCCTAAAAACTATTCTGGAAGTGACGAAGTTGATGCTGTTTGATATCAAATATCTTAAAAAGTATTAAAGATACAAAATTGAAAATTGGAATACATTATAATCTGATATTCCTCTTCACAACTTTACGCAATATCTGTGTTTGTATTGTTTCAGATAAATTGTTATAATGTATTGTATTATTTCTAGAATCTTTCCCTCTTTTTGAAATTCAATTGTTTCCTTTCAAAATAGTTTCAAATGGGTATTAATGAGAAACAACATGCACCACTTGTATCAATACGTAAGGAAGTATTCAGAAAAATAATTACTAGTCGTAAAACCACTAATACATGTGTAGCGATGCCACTCGTGGTATGCAACAAATATGTGTACTCTAAAAGTTAACAACTTAGATCCTTTCCAAAACGCGGGTAGTCTAGACATAAACAAATTATGATCTATTTAATATACATAATTGAATTGAATGCCAATGATAAATATGACAATTAAGGTTGCAGTAATTTTAGAACCAACCTGTTGTAAACTAACATGTCCTAGAATACAATTACAAAACATATCCAGTTTAGAGAAAACGCAAAAAATTAGAATCACATAAATTTTTTTCTCATTTCGCATTAGCCATTTATACTAGTACGTGTAATTTGAAAAAAGAAGAATTTCAATTGAATTTTATTTACGACTTTCATTTGCTTTTATTTGGTTATATGTTAATTTCTTTAGTGCGTACAATATTCAATATTGAGTAGTGCCAGAAATTTTGAAATAAATTATTTTTGTTGTTTTTCTCACAAATATGATAAAGCCGGATATCAGTATTGCTCAAATCTCGAAAGCAGTAACTTTTTTTATAAAAAGAGAAAATGATTACACTTACAATGACGTGGCACAAACATCACAAGTTCCCAAGTCTGATTTTTCGCAATGTTAAACGATACCGACAGACTGGAGAGTATACAAGATGTAAAGGAAAAGATCGCAAAATAGTAACAACAGAGGGAGGGAGACAGATTTATTGTAAGTAGTGTCTTAAGAAACAGCACTTCAAATGCTTCCGAGGTAAGAACCAAACTTCAGGAAGTTCGACAAGTGACAGTTTGCACCAAAACCATTAGAAGAAGAGTTAAGGTGGCTGGAACAGGGGCATGCTTGGTCACCAGAGGACCTTTACTCACCACAGGTCATCGAGTAGCTTGGTTCAATTTTGCTCGTTCGCACTAACACTGGGGTGTGATGAGTGCAGATTCTGTCTTAAGTCAGACGATGGATTAAAGGAGATGACCTGAAGAAAGATACACCCAGTGTGACATTGTTGGAAGATGGAGGAGAGTCAGTAATGTATGGGGTGGTATTTTTTTAGGAGCATGTACGGCAAAATGGAACCGACATTTTAGAGCAGTTTGTAGTGCCTTTTGTCTCATGCATTGAAGATGATTTTTCTTTGAATGCATGACCTCACTCACACTGCAGCAGTAGTTTCGAAATATCTTACTGAGGTCGATGAAGATTTGGATTGGCAAGCACACTCACCAGATTTTAATCCAAAAGAACATGTTTAGAATAAGCTGGGGAAAAAATTAAGCAACTTAATGGACCTCAAAAATGCATAGTGGGAAGAATGAAAGCTAACGCCACAAAGTTTCATTAGCGATTTAATAAAAAATATGCTGAGACCGATGTAGGCAGTTTGTATAACAACAGGAGGTAGCACTGAATACTAAATACTGACTAAAACAACATTCAATTTTCACTATGATAAACTGCCAAACTCTTTACAATTAAAGTTCTGAGATTACTGTCTCCAATTTGTTTTTTTTTAGTTAAGTCTCAGTTTTTTTATGTTCAAAAATGTTAATTTCATTAATCGATTCTATTCAATAATTATTATAATATAACACGAATAAACCTGTTTATGTAAATTTGCCCCCTTTTTTTGCGTTTCTCTAAATATGTTCATGAGTGTATGTCCTTTTAATGTATCTCAATAAACCAACATTGTAGTGATGACAAATATGCAATTGTACTTTCGTTCATGGATACAGCCTTAAAGCCACCTCTCAACTATCTTTAAAACAATACGACATCACGTATCGAATGTTGGAAAACATCATTGCACTTTAGTAATTAGCCTTACATAATAAAACCTATAATAAAATTTCTATATACGTATCTGCTAGTCCTTATTCATATGTGCAGCGAAAATAGTCACAAATCTTTAAACTTGTGATCGGCAAATTAAAAACTGTTTAGTTAACGATTTATTTCCTGACTAGCTTTGTACCCCTTAGAAAATATTATAAAGTTAATGGTAACGTTAATACACGTAATACCACCTACTTTAAAAATCATAAATTAAACTTTTTTTAAGTAAATATAATTTGTATTGATATGTCAAATTGCCATATCTTCTTTTTAGTTGGTCGATTGTGATATAACATAGCCTATAGGTTACTTCAGAGCCAACTGAATCCTAAAAACTTCATTGAAATCCTTTTAGTTGCTCTTGCATGGTGCGTTAACAAATAAAGAGGCTTATATTTTGTTATCTTACACTAAATATTTTTTTGTAAATATCTTCAAGGTACAGACAGGCCAATTCTACAGTTTTATTATCCTTACTAATGTATTGCGAAAGTATGTTTCTTTGTCCTTCTTTCACCTCACAACAGAACAATGAATCGACGTGAATTTATTACACAAAGATAGCTGGAAGGTGTCGGAAAATGACATAACATACTATCTATTACGGGAAAAGTCTTATTTAAAACTGAAAAACTACAGCATGTTAACAGAGCAACAGGTCAATGTGATATTGGAATAGTTATATACGTAATATAAAGAACTAAGAGAATTACTCAATTTAATCTTTAACTTAGACTCCTACCTATAATATACAAATGCAAAAGTGTCTTTATTTGACCTTTTTTCATATCACAGCTGAACAATGTATTGACACGATTTTTTGCTTCGAGATAGTTGGTTTGCTGGGAAAAGACCCTTTTAGGAAACTTTTAATGCCAGAAACCTGATTCTAACTATAATTATATAAGTGTGTTTGTTTGAACTTCTTTCATGTCGCAACGGAGTTCAAACTTCAGTAATTTTTAGAGATAGTTGACGGGCTAGGCAATGACATAACTTTCCAACCCAGCAAATCTCATTTTACAAAACCCAACTAACATCAAAAATGTGAAAATTTATTTGTCTGTCCTTCTTTCACGTCACAACAGAACAACAAATTGATGTGATTTTTTGCATGTAGGTGGTTGGAGGGCTGGGAAATGACACAGGTTAAATTTTCATCCCTGGAAATCTCACCTTAAGCAATATTATAATCCTAACAAATATTATAAATGGGAAACTGTGTTTGTTCTTTTTTCATGCTGGGACAGAGTAAAGGAACAAAATGTTTTTTGCACAGAGATTGTGGGCAGAGAAATGATATAAACTAATTTTCATCCTGGGAAATATCATCTTAACTAATATTATAATCGTAACTAACATTTTAAATGCAAAAGTGTGTTTCTTTGTTCTTCTTTTATGTCATAACTTTGCAATAGATCGACGTGAATTTTGCTCAGAGATAGTTGGCAGCCAGGAAATGATACAGGTTACATTTATTTTGGTTATTCTCATTCCTTCGGGAAAATTTTTATTTGACATTAGAAAAGTACACAATGTGAATAACGAATGTTGCTTCGTGTCATGAATCAGAGTCACGAAGACATGATTTTTTGAAATGCTACATATGCAATACAAGGTAGCGACAGAACCACTCCCCTATTTGAGGGAAACATTTTTGCTTTCATTGTCATATTATAAAGATATGAAAAAAAAGACTTAGCATTTAATTTTGTTTAATCATATTATTAGACACAATCCATGTTTTAATTTCACTCCATCAGTTTTTAAATTTAATCATGTGAACGAAGCCGTGGGTAAAATTTAGTACCTATAGATAAAACGAGTTCTTCTTTTAGATGTTTTGCATACTAACTTTGAATAAATTAGTGTTATTTTGGAATGATAGTTTGAAATTTTTACAGAACAAACAGAATTTGTAGCGAGTATTCCTTTCCATATATTCAAAATTCAAACAAAAACTAATAAATTAATGGATGAAATAATTCTTAAGCATTTACTTAATAAAATATTTTACTAGAACGAATAAGCGATTTGCATTGACAGTTGAATAAATGGAATTAAATTGAAACTAATAATAAAAAGACTGAGAGATGATTAACTCAATTATGAATATAACGCTAGAATGACTACACAGAAAAACTTTAAAATTATAACATGTACATACATTTACATTAAGTATATAAAAACCTGTCGAGCACTAGTAGAACCTGTACTACAAGGGTTCTGTATACATTTAGGCAGTTATATACCCTTAAAGGTTACATAGTATTTCTATTAAACTATTTGCAAATATTAATTGTTCATAACTTAAATGTATTCAGTAGTTTCGGAAAAAAGGGAGTGCTAAATTTTCAAATATTTTTGGAATATCTTATTAAAAAAACCAATTAAAATTTTATATTTATCGCAGACATTGTTACTTATTGTTCTTCATTTTTTATTGCAGTAAACAATTTCCTGACAAAATAAGTTCTATTGCAATGAAATTTATGGTTTAGGTTTGCTACCTGCAACTATATTAGTTTTAGTATGTTTACCAGATTTATCCTAATCCAATAGTCATGTTTCTTATGTATAAAACTAATTACAAATTTTAATAAAGTTATAAATTATCCACCCTGGAGAAGTGTATAGAAAAGCAAATATGAGAACTACAGAACCAAAAATAATTGTCAGAATAGAATGCTTATGATTTTTAATAACTATCGATTACAGTGAATAGACAGAAGATGAAATGAAGATATTGTTGTTTTAATCATCAAAAGTATCCCGTAATGGTTTCCTAGTATCTGTAAGTAATAACTTTAACTCTTCCCTTTTATCTGTAAGTACTAACTTCAACCCTTCTCTTAATTTTACTAAAAAGCAATTAGAAAAACTTACTCTCAAAGCTGAGCAAGTAAGCCCAGCCTTTGTACTGCCAGTACCGGAAGTGAGTACACATCGCGGTGTTAGCACAGCACCTGATCTCAGCAGTTGCGACTTACCAGTCCCAGGGTCACCAACGAGCAGAAGATGACATTGACCTCGAATATTCATTTTGTTTGCATATTGCACGGCGCTTGTGTCATAAGATCCAAGATTTTGAGTATCATCTTCAGGGTTATGGTTAGAGCCTGTGATGACTGTGAGTAGAAGAGCTAGTTTCACAAGATGTAAACCGTAAACCTATAAAATTAATCGACATTGTTAGTATTCCCTGTTTCATCCATCAGATTACTTTCATGAACTGGGCTCAGTAATTTGTGTGAATATTCTGATATATTGTGTGAATAATCTCTCTATGAAAGGACACACATCTAAAAAAAACTTATATAGACATATATATATGTATGTATATATATATATATATATATATATATATATATATATATATGTATATATGTATATATATACATGTATATATATAAAAATCGATGGAAGAAATACAATTTTTTTTCCAGACAAGGTAAAATGACATCAAAAACAAAAGATTTCTTTGGCATTTTTAAGTATATATGAGTAAAAAACCATGGCACCAAACCGGTTAAATAATGCTCATAATTTCTCTTCAGAGTATATCTTGACAAATTAAATTGATTGGCCGCCGCTTTTATCCTTGCTTCGAGGCATTTTACCTGCATCAAATCAAATTCTATGTGTAGATACTTAATATTATAGGTAGTAATAAGTGCGCAAAAAAAATAAGAGCACCTATACTATAGATTCCCTCATATTGTGCAAGCAAATACTTGGTGACCCTAGAAATCATCAAATTTATGTATAATTCCCATAATTTAATAATAACTATATATTGCTGTACCTTGATCATGATCAAGGTACATCGGGCTTTCTCGAATCAAAGTACAGCACCCCTACCTGTCAATATTCACTCGCTTGTAATATTTTTAAGGTTATCTTTATCAAAAAACCTATGTGGTTTTATACATCTAAAACTTTAAGAAACTGCCTACAAAATTGGCCAGCAGAATAATCACCATTACGTCGATAAGTGTGGCAAGCAATCATTGTATATACGTAGTATAGATACGTAAGTTGCCATACTATAGTAAATAAAAAATATAATTGATCTCTTGAATCTATATGCCTTTGGACAAGTAGTGTGACTCTTGTGAACATATAAATATATATATATATATATATATATATATATATATATATACCAATATATATTTGGTAGCCACGGATGAAAATGTCGAGCGTGTTATGGTTTTTGTCGTTGAAAATCCCCGTTTATCACTGCGTACACGTTCATCGATATTGGGAATTCCGAAATCAACTTTACAGGTAATAATGCGAAAAAAGCTCAAGTTCCATCTATATAAAATTCAAATTTTTCAAGATTCTGACTTTGAATTAAGAAAAACTTACGCGGAGGTGATGTTGTTGAGATTTCGTACTGCTACCCGGATGGGCAACATATTCTTTAGTGACGAAGCTCACTTTCACATTGGAGGATATGTGAATTTCATAAAATCATCAGTTTATCAGATACAAATGCCGATTTGTGCTTATGAATTTTGCAGGGGAGTGAACTTTTATTCACCGTTCGGATATGTATATTCGGTAAAACTAAATTATTAGTTTTTATTTTGAGGATAATCAATGCGGATACGTATGATTATCCATCTGTCTGTTGCAAAAACACGAAACCTAACAATTGTATTGAACTGGCCATATATAAATGTAAGTAGGGTTAACAAATCCGAATTAATCCGAGCGCATAGCTAATATAATTATTAGCAACATTCACTATTTATATGTTCACAAGAGTCACACTACTTGTCCAAAGGCATATAGATTCAAGAGATCAATTATATTTTTTATTTACTATAGCAACTTACGTATCTATACTACGTATATACAATGATTGCTTGCCACACTTATCGACGTAATGGTGATTATTCTGCGGGCCAATTTTGTAGGCAGTTTCTTAAAGTTTTAGATGTATAAAACCACATAGGTTTTTTGATAAAGATAACCTTAAAAATATTACGAGCGAGTGAATATTGACAGGTAGGGGTGCTGTACTTTGATTCGAGAAAGCCTGATGTACCTTGATCATGATCAAGGTACAGCAATATATAGTTATTATTAAATTATGGGAATTATACATAAATTTAATGATTTCTAGGGTCACCAAGTATTTGCTTGCACAATATGAGGGAATCTACAGTATAGGTGCTCTTATTTTTTTTGCTCACTTATTACTACCTATAATATTAAGTATCTACACATAGAATTTGTTTTGATGCAGGTAAAAGGCCTCGAAGCAAGGAAAAAATGAAAAGGAACACAGTCGATAAAAATCAACTTTTGAATGCCATAAAATTAATAAAGGAAAGAAAATTTTCTAATTGAGCGGCGGCCGATCAATTTAATTTGTCAAGATGTACTCTGAAGAGAAATTATGAGCATTATTTAACCGGTTTGGTGCCATGGTTTTTTACTCATATATACTTAAAAATGCCAAAGAAATCTTTTGTTTTTGATGTGATTTTACCTTGTCTCGAAAAAAAATTGTATCTCTTCCAAAAATTATCTAATTTTAATAATTGTTTTCGGTGTTTTCTTAATAAAAACTTGTACGAGGATAATAAAATACTAAGAAAATTATGGAAATATATATTGTGAACAAAAATTATAACAAAAACTGAAATCAAGGTCACATCATATTTTTGCAGTCCTGTACATCCTCTGTATCAGCAAAATAATAGTTATCGTAACTATTATCATTATCACTCAAAATTTGCATTACGCCAAATTGTGAGCGCACTATTAATTTCTTCACAACTTGAAAAACGATCATTTTCACTCGAATTATTTTCATATTCCGACATTATGGGTTAAAAATTTACTTTTCCTGGATCCTTTTTATATTGTAATTACTAATAATATTATAATTTGTACTTGTAACACGTAACTATGTAACATTTATTATTTATTGTAACTATGTAACACGTAGAAAGATAAAAAATTAGCGATGCGTGCGAGCGACTTCCCCTACCGTGCACTGCACCTGATTTCGCACCTGATTTAGTTAGTATGCGCACGAGCGCGATGGCGCTCGTCGGCACTCAAACGGTTAAAGTCTGTTGCTGATATACCAAGCCTTCTTCATGTCAACTTAGCTGTGAATCAAGTTTTTATAAAAAACGAAGAGGACCTCCTTGTTGATTACATAAAAGAAACACCAAAGTTACAATAAAGTCTTACTTAAAAGATGTTTGGATGTTGGCTTACGAATGTGCGAAGCAGAATAAAAAAAATATCCAGCTCAATGGGACTAACGACAAATAGCAGGTGAATCTTGGATACTACTGTTCCTGTTGTGTTGTTGAACTTTCCTTGCGCAAACCTGAAGCCACGAGTCTAGCTCGTTCTACAGAATTCAATAGAGCTTCTGCTCAAGCAACCTTCGAAAACTTAAAAAGAGCAATGGCCAAATGCTCGCAGATAAGACCAACCGATATACGGAATGTTGATGAAACAGGAAATTCTACTGTTCTACACTCCCACCGAAATTCTACACGTACCACCAAAAATTTTAGCATCCAAAGGTGTTAAATAAGTTGGTGTGATGACTAGTGGTGAAAAAGGCATCCTGTAACAATGATTGTTGCTATAAATACAGGAGGAGGATTTATTCCTCCAATGCTCATATTTCCACGAGTAAATTTTAAAGATTTCATGCTTGCTGGAGCACCTGCTGTAATTATTTGTGGAGCTAATCATTCAGGATGGTCTAATGATGCATTATTTCTCCAATTTTTCAAACATTTTATTGATTATGTCACGCCTTCAAGAAACTGTCCTATAATTTTACTTCTTGACAATCACGAGAACCATATACAAATACCAGTCATCGAATTAGCAAGACAGCATGGTGTCATTCTAGTCACGTTTCATCCGAACATCAGTTACTAGTTCAACCATTAGACAAAACTGTATTTGGGTCATATAAGAAGTATTACAACACTGTAACCAACGAAATTATGCTAACATCTGGCTACGTCGGCAAACCTACAACTATTTATGACATTGCTGCTCTTGTCGGAGAAGCTTTCCCGCAGGCCTTTATGAAAATATTTTTTTAATAATAATTTTTTAATGAAAATATATTTGAAGATAGTGAATTTTTGCTATCTTACATAACTGCCAGCGCCGGAAAACGAACCCCAAGCATCAATAAAAATTCTGAATTCGAAAAGGGAATGACGGACTTCATCTGAAATATTTATTGAGATATCTGAACAGTTGTTGCCAGGTAATGACCCTGGTTGTGCAAATACTATAACTCCATCTATGATTCGACTATACCCAAAAGCTCAGTCTAGAAAGAATGTTCTTTTGGGTATAGTCGAATCATAGATGGAGTTATAGTATTGTACTGCAAGGCTTAGACATTTTAGAAAAATTATTTCTTTCTGAAGAAGAATCTGAAAGTAATCATTTTTATGGATCTCATGAAAACAGATCGCCTGACAATTAAGAAGTTGATGTCTACGTTATTTTTATTTATGAAGTTGAACACATCACTGGCGAAATAAAGTCTGTCTGCAAAGAGGGTATCTCTTATTAAATCCATGCAAAAGTCGCTGGAAAATTGGAAGTGGCCAGAAAAAGAAAATCTCAACTTGTACCGATGGACGGATATTAAAAAGGAAAAAAAATTAATTCTAAGAGAGAATTTTATTCTGTTCTGGAAATGAATAAATATTAGGAGTTCATCAATTAAATAAAGAATTATGAACAATTAAAGAATGAATCAACCAAAGAAGAAAGCAGTATGATTTCAATATAAAGTTCCTAATTTAGATTTTAAAGATTAATGTTAGTACTTAATAAATGTTAGTTTTCTAATAGGTTTCACTTAGGAACTAAATGAATGTGATTTACAAATTACCTGCTAATTACTAATATTTAACAATTGTTATGTTATAGAATAAAAATATTTTTTAATACAATTAAAAATACATTACAAAATAGAAATAATTAAGAAAAATAGTATGAAGAAAGAAGACTGCAACGAAGACTTTTTTGAAACATTTGTATTGTGATTTTTGTACCTGAAATTATGTTGTCTCAATAATAAGGAATACATTAAGAATTGTAAACCAAAAAACTTTAATCATATTGCAATTTTTCAATAAATTGTCTTTTATTTCAATGAATTCCCACCTGTGATCAAGGTACATGCTGTACTTTGAGCCAAGTGCTACTTTTTTCTATTTTTTTAAATCCAGTAAATATTAATAAAACATGTGACGATCTGTCGTCAGATCATACTCCAGTCATTTTAAGTTTATTCAAACAAGTAATCCCCCTTTAGCCACCTTCCAATATTTACAACAAAAATAAAAACTGGGCCCTTTATAGAGAAATTATTTCAAGTAATATAGATCTAAATATTAGACTGAAAACAAACGATGACGTTGAGACCAGTATCGAAAAGTTCAACTGTACAATACACTTGGCAGCCACTGCCTCTACACTTAAAAATAGAAAAACGAAGACCAGACAAAACGAATTTTCAAAAAACTGAGAAGGTCTGCGAATGACGCAAACTAAGAAGAGAATGGCATAGAACTAGATATCCCTCTGACAAAACTATGTTTAATAGAGCAACAGAAGAACTGAAAGGCATGATCAAAAAGTATGAGAATTATATATTTTTGTAGGCAGAGGGCCTACAAAGCCGCCTGGCCCATCTCACCCCACATAAGGATACTAATTACTCACTATGGCAAGCAACCAAGAACCTAAAGCGACCCAAAAACCACATTTCGCCTTTAAAACAATAGGATAGAGGATAGACTAGATCTGATAATGAAAAACAACTACATTTGTCAAAACAACTTAATAACGATGATGAAATAACAGATTACCTACAGTCACCAAATCAGTTATGCTTTCCTCTAAAGACAGTAAGTCCCAGAGAAATCGCTCGAGAAATTAAAGCCCTACCGCCCAAGAAAGTCCCTGGCCATGATCTGCTAGACTCTGTACTGCTAAGCAACCTTCCGAAGAAAGGCATAATGTTTTTGATAATACTCTTTAATGCGCATAATATTTTTGGTAATACTCTTTAATGCATACCTGACTCTCCCACTATCCATTCCAATGGAAACTTGCTCAAGTTGTCATGATTCTTAAACCTGGCAAACAGTCAAACGAAGTTTCATCCTACAGACCAATTAGTTTTCTCCCTTTGATTGGCAAACTTTTTGAAAAAGTTATCCTCAACAGAATGCGTCTTCATCTAGATACTATTCTTCCTGGACACCAATTTGGATTCAGACAAAAACATGGCAACATGGCACCATTGAGCAGGAACATAGGTTGACAGATACCATTAGCCTCACCCTAGAAAGTAAAAAATACTGTTCGGCTGTCTTCCTAGATATAAGTCAGGTCTTCGATAGGGTCTGGCACGTTAGTCTCCTTTTTAAGTTAAAAAAATATCTACCTCACTCCTTCTACTTTATACTGAAAAGCTACTTGAACAAAAGATGTTTTGAAGTTAAACTTGACAACGTAACGTCGCACTTGTACGAAATCAGGTCTGGTGTGCCTCAAGGATGCTTTCTGGGACCAGTGTTGTATCTCATCTTTATAGCTGACATCCCTACAGATGACAATACCTTCTTTGCCATGTATGCAGATGATACTTCAATAGTGTCAGTAAATGCCAATCCAGGAATCAGCAAACCTAGAGAAACACATAGCTGAAGTTGAAAAATGGCTGAAGATATGGAGAATAAAAGCAAATCATAAGAAATCCGTACACATCACTTTTACACTCAGAAAAGACGACTGTCCTTCAATTACACTGAATGGAGAACAAATTGCACGTGGTAATACCGCCAAATATCTTGCCATGCACAATGGTAGAAAATCTCAACTAACCAATGAAAGCAAAATGCCAATTTACAAAATTATATTGAAACCAGTTTGGACATACGGAATTGAACTTTGGGGAACAGCAAGTAACAATAATGTAGAAATCCTGGAAAAGTTTCAGACCAAAGCTATTAGATCTATGTTCAATATTCCAAAATGCATTCACAATAAATACATTATGCAAGAATTGGGGCTTAAAACTGTGAAGCAAATAATCGCTAACCGTAGCCAAAACTACTAGCAAAGATTATCCAAACACGTAAATGCTTTGGTTGCCAATTTATCGGGATCTGGAAGTATCCAATTAACAAGACTAAGGAGAAATAGTGTTCCGAATCTTATTAACCGATTCCCCAAAGAATAGTGAGAGTGGTCAATAGACATTCCCTCACAGCTCAAACGACATATACAAACAGAAGTCAGACAAAAGAGCAGCTAAATGTTCATGACAGATTGCTGTGTTGAGCGGAAGAAAAAAAAATGAGCAATTGGCTATTGAGAATCAGGAATACAATGAAAAAGTAAATAGAAATATTATAAGCTATTAAGTTCAAGCAGGAGTTAACTTTTCGTGGTCACAATGAAAATCATAGTTCGATAAATTGGGATAATTATGTAGAGTTTATTGGTTTTGAGTGTGATTGTAGGACAATTTAATTATTATGACACATTTTCACTTTACCACAACCACAATGCAATTTTCAGGGCTATTGAGGCGAATCAAAAATTATTTAATTTCTTCTGTGGCCAACGTTTGACTTGATCAGATTAGTTTATTATTTGCGTACACAAAATTTATTTTAATAATGATAGATGAAACACCAGACTTTGGTAGTAGGGAACATTTCGCAACTATAGTAAGGTATGTGTCAAATAATGATATTGAAGAGAGTTTTCTTGGTATTTATTTTTTCTGCTGATATCCACTGACACGGATACAAATATTTGGCATCCCACTATTTAATATAAATAGTGGGATGCCAAATATTGTTGTGTCAGCTGGTGTTTAATAAATGTTTTTAATAAGTAAATTAAATTATGAACTATGTCTATGACAAGTTTTATTACACACACATAAAAGCTTACATACATGTTTATATACTTGCATCGACATGTCGTATGTATAGCAAAATAATATTAAAACTGCTTAATTTTTGCAAATGGACTAAATTTTATTTCCAGCTAAACAGGTTTTCATGAAACTTGTCATAGTCATAGTTCAAACATAACCAAATTATAGCGATCGTTCTCACTACAAATCGGCTACTTAAAATGACGTAATTAATTTTAATTAAAACTTCTGTGACAACAATTTACTTGTAATTTCATACTTTGCGAGATAGGAATAAAGTTTGCACATTTTATGTTTGCTTTGTTTGTGCGCGAATTGCAAAACATATATCGAAGTGCGATAAATTAAAAATGTTTAAATTAAAATTTCCGGAAATATATAATGTATATATGCTAAATGTTCAAGGTAAACTACATCTAATAGCTTAAAACGTTCGCTTTGTGTGTGCGTGAATTGCAAAACATATATCGAAGAGAGATAAATTAAAAATTTTTAAATTAAAATTTCCGGAAATATATAATGTATATATGCTAAATGTTCAAGGTAAACTACATCTAATAGCTTATAACGTATTCTGCGCTACTACAATGCGCAAAAAATTATTACTAAACCTGTCCATTACAGTAGCCTAGATCCAGATATCCTAAAACCCCTTAGTATACTTTATATTGTGGTACACTAAATGGAATTTTAATTATTATATTTGCTTATATATTCAAAAATTTATTGATTCCTCTCATGTATTTTCAAAACATGTAGATTAAAAATTCTCAGGTTTGTTTCATCAACTTGTTCGGTCGATCTAGAATATATATAAAATGTTGAATATATTTGGCGTTAACTTTGTAGAAATTCATTATTCACATTAAATGAAACTACGTGATTTAGTATTATTTCTACTTTATTTAATTGCCCACCTAAAGATGTTGTAATACAATGAAACCTAAGTCGTAGTAAAGTATTTTAATAAAGTAGAAATAATACTACATCACATAGTTTCAATTAACATACAATTTTGAATATACAAATGTATATACCTAAATTAAGTATTTAGAATACATTACTTGAATTCTTAAAAACAGTGAATACAATTCTCTTCAAACACTCCTGTTAGTTTACCATCATTATGAAAATAGTAAACTTTGAATTTTTGCTGGAAAGTCATATAGCCACTATACAGACTACAATGGGATGACCCAATATTATCTTTTCAATAATCTCAATTGTATCGTAAATGAAATCTCCAGTTTGAATATTTATTCTTTTAGTTTATATACTGACAAGACTATATCAAGAATCACTGTGAATGCACTATAATATATACAATTACAATCAAGGTTGCATTTCCGGGTATTAACGTAGGATAATTCAGTATGATATGGCCTATTCAATGAGACGACCGACCGAAAAATTGTACTGTCTTTGCTCTAGATGTCGTGAGCTAAGATTGGTGAGCGACTGCTACTCGAACACGTAAGTTGCTGTATTCATTATTTATCGAAAAAAAAAATAAAAAGTAAATATTTTTAAACTTCAAAAATTCAATTTACCTCAGTATTTTTTGAATACATCGATATTTGATGTTGTAGTGTTAATATTTTTAAGTTATTATTTTTTAATATTTTTTCATTCAATACAATAACTTGTCGATAACATAACCTCAAATTGAGTAACAAATTCATAAGGAACGCTAAAGTTACATTCCAGATTATACTTTCCCAATTATGCTTACACATCTGATAATCTTAAAAATGACAGAGTTATTGAAGAGGTCCTTAAACATCATTATGTTTAAGGATCCTACATCGTAACGGGTTCGAGAAGAACTATTACCAACAATGCCTTCAACATCAAGATCTAATAACGATTCTCACAAAAAGACACCGCAAAAAGACACACCTTCAAAGTACCTAACTGACACATGCCTAGTTGTTGAACTACTTACTAACGTTGGGAAGCGGTCCAAGCAAGTAGCAAAGGTCAGATTACATTAGTGAAAAACAGGAAAAGGAAAGTAAAACAAACAAAATCATGAAAAAAAAATCAATGTTAATAAGCAAAAAATTAAATTACCTTGAAGTTCCGAGGAAAAAGTTACAATAAAATTAGCCAGTAAAAATTCCAGCCCCGAAGATAATATATATGATTGCATGGGATGCAGCAATATTTACTATGAGACTGAAAAAATAGATTAGCTGCAATGTATTTTTTGTAAATTATGGCTGCATGGAAATTGCACTCCATTCAACAATTCTTGAAATTGTTGTAGCAAGAAAATGAAGAAACAAGAAATGGAAAAGAATAACTTAGACGAGAAAAAAGTAACGATAAAGGCAAAGGGAAAGAAAAAATAACCCAGAAATTAAATAGCCATCTTATCCTTACATGAGCAGTCAACTTATAATGGATATTAATATTAAAGCTTTTTCTAATGTTTTTGAAAAAAATATCTCTAACATTATAAATAATCTATGAAAGTATACATCGAAATAAGACGTAAAAGCTCAGTTTTTACAAAAACATTATCCTAAAGTACATATACAATTTGTACACAACAAATATTGTAGTACCAACACTTATTTGAAGAGAAAATAACATGTCATAATGTTTGTTTAATTATCTATACGCCAAATATAAATATATCTAACATAAATATATCTGTATATAATGCCATAAAATCTAGAAATATACCAGCGTAAGTTGACACATTGTCGCTATCTCACTCTCATGCCTTATAAAATTAATGAATAGCATATATGTTCCTGGCTCTTTCAGCGTCGAAATTTTGACTATTTCATGAAATGTTTGAAATTCCTGCCAATTTTACTAAAAAAAAGGAGGGTTACCCACTTCTACCGTGTGAAATTTTACAATTCGTGTCAGTAAAATAATGGTGTAATACTTGTATTTATAACATTTTTTAAAGTGAAACTTTCTGAAATTAATGTTTTGATTATGTATTTAGTTTTATAATATTCTGGGTATAATACAATAAACTTTATAAATTGTCGTTAACTGATGAAATATATATTTGTGCCAACCACATTTTAACTGTTAATTCGATTGTTTATAAAAATTATCTCATAAAAGACTTTAATATTCTGAACCTAACTATATTATTAATATCAATACTTTCAATAGTCATTTTGCAGTCTAAAAATAATATTCAAGGTGATCAAACCTCTACCAGCCTATTTGTGACCATCTTCTAGATTTTAATCTTTACCTTGGAATTGAACTAATAACCTGCCTATAATCATTAAAAAGTATATGTGCCTCCCATACTCCACTAAATACTCCATAATAACTAAATTATGTTTAAAATTTTGTGACATGGTAACAGTTTCTTATGTATTACAATGAAATATAAAATAAAATTGTCCAACCTGAGGGCAAATACTAGATAAAATAACATCCCTCCCACGCAAAGGGCATTTTTCAAACTTTTGCCAGAAATCTTCAAAACATTTTTTTACATCTTGCGCAACTGCTGTTGTTTGTGTTTTCTGACAATTGGAAACCTCAATGTGATTAGCTTGGAACACCATGTCAACTTCAGTGCATTTATTTATTAAACTCGGTCGCCAGCGTTTTCTCACAATACCACTTAAAAAATAAAAAACAACATAAAAATTTGTGCAATTCAGAAAAAAGAAATTCTGCTTTTTTCAATAATGAGCATAAGACACTTTTCAAGAAGTCAATTTAGTTATATTTTATTTATATAGGTAATTCTCAGTTAAGTAACAATTTGCTCTCCCTGTCAAACTGATTATGCTACATCAATTATTGTCATCACACTGAATTTTTTTTGTTAGCAATTATATGACTTAGTTTGGATATAGCCTAAAAATATTGCATTTTGACATTACTGTGGATGTCCCCAGATATGGTTTTGATTGAACCCTACTGTAATCTCCTTATTGATGCCTGACTTAAAAAAAAGAAAATATTTACCTTCAATACTGTATATATTACATGAATCGTTATTAGAAATTGAGAAGTAATATTAAAAAATTGCATTTTATGGCATTTTAAAAAATGAAATTTGTTGTGTTAATTTTTAGGGTTTCTTAGCTCAAAAGGAAATAAAGAACCCTTATAGATTTACTTTGTTGTCTGTCTAGACGCTTTTCCTCAGGAACGTGTGGAAGTATCAAATTCAAATTAATATCAAATACCACGGTCCCTTGGAGCTATTAAATAATCAAACTTCTAAGTCAATGCAATAAAAAATATAGCCAATTATGTCACATATTTTGATACTCACAAATAAATTAAAACCTGCAGGGTACTTCCCGTTAACCTAGAATCATGAAAATTGACAAGAAGCAAGGTCTCACAGTACAAGTAGAGGAACAATCATTAATTTTAGTTACATAACTAAAACGTACGTAATATATAGTTATATAAAAATAGGTATATCACATAAATAAATATGCATCTGTAAAAGATATGAATAGTAAATATGAATAGACATATGCGAAGAAACCCCTCAATATATAAGAGTACAAAGGCTATTTGGGAAATTTGATACTTATATATTATCAAAATCATAGTACAATAGGTACTGTCCCAGGGACATTGTAATTATTAGCCAATTGAGAATTATCCTCATACACAGTACAGAAGAGAATTATGGCATCAGTTTTATAAATTGAATTTATACTAGTTTACATATGTATGAGACATTTTTTATGAATAAATATTTTTTTCAATATGGAGTTATCTCACCATATATTAACATCATCTCCTGGTTTGCAAGCATCTACTAAATCTTCTTCAAGGGTAACCCACATCGAACCTGGAATACTTCCCATTGCTAATTTGTTCATTTGTTCCTGAAAAAATGTTTAATTCCACAATTCCTTGAACATTAAGTAAAACTAGAGTTTATTTATATGATGAGTATTTCATACTAAGCTGAAAACATTTCATATTCTCAATAAATAATAATTAACAGTAGAGCTTGCACTGCGAAGGATCCGTACACAATTAAGCATACGTAGATTTTTAAGATACATAGTATTTCTGTTAAAAGATTTACAAATATTAGTACTATTTTTCACCATGCAAATAAGTTACCTAGAATATTTGATAGGTGTCAAACTACTAAGTGAGACATGTTAGTTGAAAATTTAGAGGGCTGGGGGGGTCACACTTTTTCAAATTTTAGATATGCATATCTAACCAATTATTTACTTAAATAAAAATATTATTTTGAAACCTCTATATCATTTTTTAATACCTATCTAATGATACCCCAAACTCCTATATGCACAGGATTTTTTTTCATTCCTCAGTTACATCTGTGGAGTGCCACCCCTAATAGTAAATTTTTGATAATTCTACTATTTCATTGCATACACAGAAGACACTTACCATCAAATTTCATCTATATAGTGCCAATAGTCTATGAGTAAAATGGCTATGACATACGGAGAAACAGACGGACATAAAGACAGGACAAAATTATAAATTTTGGCCACAGAATCCTAATCAAATAATATATTACACCTCTTAACAATAAAACAACAAGAAAATAATTAAAAAAGCAGGGTTCCATAGTTATCTATATCTCCAGAAATTCTCGATGCAAATTAATGGTAATAATTTCTTTTAAAACTTCTAATAAAATGCTAGTATCTAGAATTTTCCATTTTTAAAACCATGATTAAAAAATTAAAAAGTGGAATGGGACACACTACATGTCACATTGAAATTTAACATTTTGCAAATGCAGCTTAAAAATTAAAAAGAACACATGTGACATTGGTTGTTCATTTTAAAAATCCTATGCGATAATTCTTTGCGAGTTTTATTGAGTTGTAATATGTATGCTCTATCACTTTAAGTGAATTTCATAACCAGGACATAAGCGTTTATCTTGCAAGCAATTTTGGCTACAAATGTGTACTCTGTTGATATATTTATCATTCTTTATTTTATCATATTTTCTTTGACGAAATGCATACTATCACAATCACACAATTATTTTATATTTCATGCTAAAATTGAGTAACGCAGTTTACAATATTACATTTATATTTTGGTATGCACAGCCATTAATATGTATTAGTAACGCTTGGTGATATTCTATTGGATTTTCCTGATCAAACTTTTCCAGGGCAACTAATATGTTAGCTTAGAATTTGGAGGCAGGGTGAAAATATTTTTGTGAACA